>VDFB02281492.1:810016475-810068630 GCA_007258455.2 Sequoia sempervirens
TATGTATCTTACCCTTTTTTGGGATTTCTCACCCCACAGAAAACTAGTTCCATGGCCCTAGAGTGACTATACAGTTGGGCTTTCTCACCTCGCAGACATCCTGAAGTTTCATGGCCCTAGAGTGAGTATACATTCTCTTTTTAAAACAATCAGCCTAGATCTCTTTTCACAACTAGTTGGATTGACGATCGAAGCTTCATTTAATTCTCAACACTTGTGTGTTCCTTTGTTCTTATGCTTATTTTTCCATGGGATCTTCATCCTAGGGGCTTGATCATCCCTCTTGATCATTGACATTCCATCTTGCTAATGTAAGAGCATTTGAACCCTCCCCTCGATGTGAGTTTGAAATAGGTTCATCCTCTCACTAAAGTGGGGGCTAAATGTGCCATAGAAAAATGGTACCTTGTCATTTTTATGGCCTTCTAGGTCTTGTTTCATGGTGTTGGAACTATTTTGATTTGATTGTATGTTGTAACATGGCTTGAACATGCTTATTTAGGTAATAAAATTGAAAGAACATCTTGTGAAGTGTTGTAAGACATTTCCACATTCTTCTAGACTCCATTTAATGCAATTTACCGAAAAATCACCTTTTTACTCATCAACAAGTCCTGTTTTGAAGTGTTCTAAAATCTTGTAACAAGCTTTCACACTCTTTTAGGCATATTTTTACTATTTACACCCTTCTCATGCTTTATTTGGTCTCTTTATGCCCTGATAAGTTGTAATTAAGTGTATTTTTGAATGTTATCCTAAAAAATGACATTAAATACAATATTTTTCCTTACACATGTTTTTAGGTCCTATTTGGGACCCATTCACCATGGGTGGTGAATGAGTCCCCCTTGGCCCCAAATTCAAAATATTTCAAATTTCCTTTCAGGATTTTATTCAAAATCACTTGATGTCGGCCTGTGATGAGGTATCAATGGATACTAAGGCACAAGAATTGTATAAATAAATGTTTTTCATCTCATTTTACATCCTCCAACATTCACATATCATATTCAAGAAATCTCAAGCATTCAAGAATTTTACATCAACAATTCAAGCACTTTGAAGTATCCATTAACATTACTTTAGACCTATATCATCAAGGGGTTAGTTAATTTTATAGCACTTTTATGTTATTAATTTATCCTTTTCTTTCATTTCATTATCTTTTCAAGGGTTTAATTACCAAAAGTGGGGTTTGACCAAGGAAAACCCCTATTCACTAACCCTCAATCATTTTTCTCCTATTACATGTTTGTTTGCAGCTCTTTGTATGCAAATTTGAAATCTTATTAGGTTTTGAAGATTTATTTCAAAGTCAACTAGGTGCTTCAAGTCAACTTGAGTCAAATTCAAGCTTGGAGAGAGTTATTTGTCCATTTTTTGTAGAATTGACTTCGACAACCCGATAAGCAGACATTTCCAGATTTGGTGTTGCAGAGTTGTCTCCTAATTATTTAGAAATTTGGGAGAGGATTGATTCACCACCTATGGTGAATGAGTCCCAAATTAGGACTAAAAATCTAAATTTTGTCAAATCCCGGATCCAGACAAACAAAAACTTGCTTTTGACAATTTTTCACTAGGAGGAGGACTGACTTGCCACCCTGAGAGAATGAGTCCCACTGTGAAAATTTAGTAATTTCCATCAGCATTCAAAACACTCCAGAATCATCACAATTCATCCAAGTGCACTCAGATTCATCCCTGTACTTTCTGTTTTGCATTATTTCTTCATTTACATAGTTGCTTACATATCACAATGTGTTTTCAAACATAGTTTTAATTGCACTTTTGCATTCATTTTTAGTCATTCAGATTAGTCAATTGCATTTAGTTAAGTTCATGTACATTAAAAACATTGCATACATCCTAATTTGAGTGAATCATTAGCAATTTTGGCCCTATCTCTCTCCTTTTAGGTGAAAAACCCTAGAAGTGCAAGAGTAGTCCATAGGGTCCCAAAAATCTTTGTTTCACCTGGGAGCATGTTCATTAAAGAGAACAATGTAGAAAGTAAAGGAACTAAGATAGAAAATACGAAGGAAGACACAAAACAAAAGGAAGAGAGGGAGATGAGAATTTGGGCTAAGGTAGCAAAGCAAAGGCTACTATTGAAGCTATACCTCAGTATTTAAAGGCCAAGGATTTGAAGCCTATGGTTGAAAATATTGATAAGAAGGCTGATAAGGTGGTACCTCAGGAAATAGTACTTCCCATGTTGCCAATTTATGCTCCCATTGACATGTTTTAGGTTTTGTCTCAAGTCCGGGTCATAGTTCCATTTCTAGAGATGATGAGGATTGATGAGCATAAGAACAAAATAATAGCTTTCATTAATAGCATTGTTGAGGGTAGGAAAGGAAAAGAAAAGGCTAATGCACTTGAGATGAGTAAGAGTCAAGAGAAATATATTGAGGTAGGGGCAGTGATTAATGAGAATCCTGAGATTTATTTAGGAACTACTATTAATACAAATCCCAACCTAGTCAATCCTTTATTTTTGAGCTTGATCATTGATGGGAAACTACTCAGGAATCATATGATAGATTTTGGTGCTTCAAATAATGTCATGCCAATTAGGATAATGGAGGAAATGGGCTTGAAGGTCGATAACACATATGGAAAGTGCTATGCTATGGATTCTAGAGAGGTCCCTATTATTGGAGTAATTATAAATTCCCATATAAATTGGTTGCATTCCCTAAAAAGGAGCTGGTCATGAGTGTCACAGTGGTGGATATTCCCCCAACTTATGGAATGCTACTGTCAAGACAATGGTGTTCTTCCATGGGAGGAAGTATGCAATGTAATTTGTCATTTGCTACATTCTCAATCGATCAAAAGGATGTCAAAATTTCTTTAGAATCAAGATTCTAACATATGATTGAACATATTGAGGAGCTAGAGGAACCCCCAATAATTAACTTTGTGGACACTAGTCTAGATACCTTCTGGGTTGAGGTATTGAAGTAGGAAGAAGAAGTTCAAGCCTACCCCAATTGTTAAGGAGGTCTTGGAAACACCACAGGAAGATGCCCTATGGACTATATATTTTTATGGAGCCTACTCAAAGGAAGGCTCGGGAATAGGAGTCACTCTCATCTCTCCACAAAGTAAGACCTTTAAGTACTCATTCTTGTTGCAATTTGAAGTTAGCTTCTAAACATAGGATAAATTTGATAAAAGTACTAGGAGATTATGAGCTTATAGTTTCCCATGTTAGATCTAGATTTTTTACTAATGAAAAAAGGCTTAGGTAGTACAAAAATGAAATTTGGGATAGTATTGAGGTTTTTGATTCCTTTGGCATAGATTGGATAGAAACAAAACAAAATTTCAAAGCTGATTTGCTAGCTAACATTGTAGTCAAGCTACATAATGTAACTTTTGATGGTGTCTCAAGAATAGAGGTATAGGCACGACCCGTAGTGCCTAACAACATTTGTAATTTGCAAGTGTTTGATGATGATAATGACATTTTTAGATTTTTGCATTGTATTGACAAATATGAGAGTCAAGAGATTGACTTTAGCTCCTATGCGGTTGAAGTTGATGGGAAAGAGACATTATTTGGGAATGAGGTGATTCAGCTAAAGACAAATAAAATTCCCAAAGGACTTGTTGCACTGGAAAGGGTCTTTGATGGATTTGACAAGTCAAATGTCAAAAAAGCATCTTCCCATAAAGAAGATCTAAAAGAAATAAATCTTGGAACAAAAAATGCACCCAAAAAGGTGTACATAGGCAAGAAAATGAAGCCTCATGTGAGAACTATGTTGATTTCCTTATAAGGAAATATAGGCATGTATTTGCATGGTCCTATGATGATTTAAAGGCCTACAGGGAAGATTTGTTCCAGCATGATATCCCATTGAAGCATGATACAAATCATTTCAAACAAAAATAGAGACCTATTAATCCTACCTTGATGCCCAAAATGCAAGAGGAGCTTACTAAGCTAAGTGATGCAGGAATTATTAAACCTATAAGGAATTCTTCATGGGTGTCCAACCTAGTTCTAGTTAAAAAATAGAATGACGACTTAAGACTATGTGTGGATTTTAGGAACCTTAATGCTACATCCTTGAAATATAATTACCCCTTACCTAACATGGAAGCAATGTTACAAAATGTAACAGGCTATGAATTGCTTTCTATGATGGGTGGATTTTTAGGTTATAACCAGGTTATGGTGAGGGAATCAAAATAGTACAAAACAACATTTACCACACCATGGGGGACTTATGTTTATGTGAGGATTCCTTTCAGCCTGATAAATGCTGGTGCCACTTTTCAGAGAGCCATAAATGTGGCTTTTGCTACTTTCATAGATTTGTTTCTTGCTATCTACCAATATGACCTTACTACTCACAGTAAGAAGGAGGAGGATCATTGTTCACACCTTGAGAAAATTTTCATTAGAGCCTTGGAATATGGTATTTCATTGAACCCCAAGAAATTTTCCTTTAGAGTCAAAGAAGGTAAGTTTCTAGGGCACATTGTCTCAAAAGATGGTATCAGGATTGACCCTGAATGGGTCATGACAATAGATAAAATTACACCACCTAAGAATGTTAAAGGGATCCAATATTTCTTTGGGTAAATAAACTTTCTAAGTATGTTTGTTAATAATTTTGAAAATATTTTTAGACCTATCTCAAAGATGCTCAAGAAAGGAGACAAGGTAGTGTGGTCAGAAGAGCCTATCAAAGTTTTTCAAGCCATCAAGGATGCTATTAAAGTTGCACCTGTCCTAAAAATTCCAGACTATTCCAAGCCATTCCAATTGTTTACATTTGCCTCTTTTCACACTGTAGCAGGACTGTTGTTACAAAAAAAAGATGAAGGTTTTGAATAGCCAATTGACTTTTTCAGCAAGCCTTTGCAAGCAGCTGAGCTCAAGTGTGATGCCACTGAGAAGCAAGCTTATACCTTAATTAAGGCTATTAAAAATGTTAGAACATATTTAACAAGTGCAACTATGGTGGCTTATGTTCCTAGCACAGTTGTCAAGGAAATTTTCACCCAACAAGAAACTACAGGTCAGAGATGTAGATGGATTAATAGAATCCAAGAGTTCAACATAGATATCCAAATTATGTAGCTAGTAAGAGGCAAAGGTTTAGCCAAGCTCATGGCTGAAACTAATTTGGAGGCAAACCAAATTAATAAAGTTGAACAAGAAAACATTACTCCCATCTGTGATATGTAGACATGTGGTTGGTACAAAAGGATAGTTGAATATCTGTAGACTATGCAACGCCCTGATGGATGGCATGCCTAACAATGAGAAGAGAACTTTAAAATTGCAAGCAATTAGGTATGTTATCATTGATGGTGAACTCTGGTGGAGAAGCCATGCACGTGTGCTTCTCAGATGTGTGGATGATGACCAAGTAGAAGATCTGCTAATTGAAATGCATAAGGGAATGTGTGGATGGCACTACATGGCCAATACTACTGCACATAAGGTATCTAGAGAAGGTTTTTGGTGGCCCACAGTATTCAAAGACACACATAGATTTGTGAAGAGATGTGATGCTTTTTAAAGGTTTACTAGCAAACTAAAGTTTTCAGGTAACTTACCACTTAGGTCAATCTCAACACCAACCCCTTTCCAATAGTGGGGTATTGATTTTACTGGAGAAGTGTCAGTGAAGTTCAGTGGAGGACATGCCTGGATTTTGGTTGCAACCAATTATTTCACAAAGTGGGTTGAAGCTATTCCTACTAGAAAATAAACCATTAATGTTTGCATTGACTTCTTGATGAATAATATCCTAAGTAGGTTTGGTGTTCCTGAGAGAATTGTCTCTAATAATGCTATGTGCTTTAGGTCTAAGGAATTTATGGATTTTTGCAACCAGCATAGCATAAATGTATCTTATCCCTCCCCATACCATCCCCAAGTAAATGGGCAAGCTGAGTCCAGTAATAAGAGCCTTATGAATATTATCAAGCGAGTGCTTGAGAAGAATAAGAAATCCTAGGACTCCAAATTGCAATTGGCATTATGGGAAGATAGGACCACTATGAATAAATTCATTGGACAATCCCATTTTAACTTGGTGTATGGGGTTGAGGCCAAAATACCACACAATAATCTAATGAGAATGTATAAATTTATTTAGAAATACAATGAGGATATATGTGATGAGATGCAACACCGGATGGATGAACTGACTGAGCTTGATGAGATGAGACAAGAAGCTCATAAAAGAAATGAGAGGCTACAACTCCAAGTTAAACACTTGTATGACAAGAAGGCCATTCAGAGGAAGTTTGAGATGGGATGTATGGTTTTGATGTGAAGCGCAAGATTGGAGGACAAAGGAAAGCATGGGCAGTTGGATCCCCTATGGCTTGGTCCTTATCTAATTGCAAACACTCATGGGGAGGATTCCTATTTCCTACAATCACTAATAGGTGAATTTCGGGAACTTCCAGTACATGGATAGTTCCTGAAACCCTATTTCTCTTGAAATAGGTTATATTTCCATGTACATTGTATTTTTTTTAAATATTGTACATAGGTTTGGTTTGTTTGCTTTCTGTTGCATCTACTTTCCTTGTTTGGGTAATCTCTTGGGTTTTTGAATTCCTCTGTGTTGGTCTGCTTCTCCAAGATATATGTTTCTCGCCATAACCACAAGGGGTATGCATCCCCGAGCATGAGCCACTACTGGAGTAGCTAAAAATTTTGACATTTTGAGGTCACTTTGTGCTTGACAATGGAATGTCACATGCTGCCCATAGGTAGGATTTAAGGTTTTACCTCTATAACCTTATTTTCAAATGCCTTACTTTTAAACCTTGGGCATTTTAATCTTAGTTTGACCTATTCCGCTCGGTTGTTGGTCGTTTAGGTTTGCATTTGAGCCATCACAGTGCATCCCATTACTGGCCCCCTTGTCTAAGCTATTCGGTCACTTGTAATCGAGGAGTGTTTCAATTTTCCTAGTGTTGAGCTTTAATATTTCACTCCTAAATGAATTAAGTCTAAGTCTTTCATCCTTAGGGGTAAAAGTTTCATTTTCTTTATCATGCCCCCCTTTTATGACTACCCGTTTTGTATATACAGGATTAAAGATCATCTGATCATGGAGATTAATTTGAGTCATTCCCCACTAGCTTGTAGGTCCCAACTAATGGCTCTTTAACTATTGTGTGGTCTATGAGATGTTAACATGTGTTTGATCATGGGTATAGACGTAACCGTCACTTTTCATTCTGACTCTTAAGTTTTATGATCAATAGTGATTATTAAGAGGGAAGAGTTGATCACTACCATTCCCTACCATCTCACAGAGTTCAGATGAAAGCTTTTTAGAGGCTTCGATGACCATGATAAGTCACCACGTATGTCCTATAGCCATTGGAACATGAGGCACAAAAGTACACAAGGAAGGATCCATTTGGCATATCTTCATTGGCCAATTGTTCGGGATGGAACAACGATGAAATTCAAATGTAATTAACTAAATTTGAGTCATCCAAGGTGGCCATGTCAGTGGGAGATCAACAGTGTATATTCAAAACTATGAGTACACCTGTTGTAATTTTTTTGCTTCGCACGAGCGAACAGTAATGGTGGAGATGACTTCTAAATCTACTCATTTTTCCTCAAAATGTGTGTATGTGATTAGTTCTTACATAATTGAGATTCGAGGACATGTCTGGAGAGATATGAAAATTGGAGGAAGTGACTTGCAAAGTTCATTCCAACTAGCATTAGGGTTTATTGTGATTGAAATCTGTAAGTACAATAAATGTAGTTTTATGCTTTTTCCCAGTTTTCTAAACTAGGGTTGGCTTTCAATTTTCTTTCAGGTGAATGTGTTTTATTTCTTTGCTTTAATTGCTCAAAGTTAGGGTTAATTTCATCTTTAAAAGGTTGTAGCCTTGTGAGACCTTTCAAAATTGGAATTCAAATTGAACCCTAGGTTTGAATTAGGAGGTTGGTAGTTGGAGTCTTTCTGATTGAAACCATGGTTTTCCTAAAATTCATTTCAATATCCATGGCTCCCAAAGTACAAATTGCTACCTCTGTAGCCCAACCTAGATCACTTTCTCAGGATGTAATTGGCTTGTTTACATCCTCTACAAATAAGAAACCCGAAGGGAAAATCTTGTTCTATGGCCCTATAGTCAGAGAGAAAGTGATGGATAAGTAGTGTTTCATTAAGGATGTTGAAGTGCCTTATATTGGATGGCAGCTCTTCCAACATTAGTTCAGAAATAGGAACCTAGGGATTCCTCTTTGTCACCCTTGAAGGCTATATATGGGAAAATTTATGGTTCCCAATGTATATATGGAAGTTGATTTACTGAAAGATATCACCTTGAGGTATGACCCAGTCTCTAGGGTCATTAGGACATTTGATGGGAAAGAAATGGTGATAACGGGACAAGAAATTAAAGATATTTTTGACTTGCATGAGTGGAGTAAGTATTTGGTTCCCCTTGATATGGATGTTATCAGGAAGGAACATGAAAACACCAAGGTATTCATCAGAAAGAAGTTGTTGCCCTTGCATACTACTAGTACTAGTACTGGGAAGAGTAGAAAACAAATCAGAATCGATCAAAAGGAGCTTGAGCCCTTTCCAATAAGATATTTTGCTAGCTACTTCAAGAAGAATGTATATTCTTTATGTCAAATCAATGGATTTTCTCCACCTGAAATGTTGTAGAGGGAATACAACTATCTACCAACGCATCTACAACACCCAACTTACAACATAGTCTATGATTATGCCACATATTTGGCAGAACATATCCGTCAAGGTTTAGTTGAGCTGAAGGAAGGGAAATAGTGGGTAAAATTCTGGTGGTACTCATTGTTAATACATATGTTCTTGTATAAAGTGTTGGCAAAAGTTCCTCAAGCTTACTGACATGGAACTCCTGAAAGAGAAGAATTGGTGAGACCCTTGGAATGTCTTGTCGATAAGCAATTATGTTCTAAAGTCTTGAAGGGATCAGATTGGTGTGACCTTGGACCTATCTTGCTGATGAAAGTTATCGATATGACTTGAATTGTCGGAGTGAGATTTCAAACTCATTCTGATGGTAGATGTCTTACCGATGAAGATCATCAGGGAGACTCTTTTCGATGGATGTGTCAGGGTGACTTGAACTATCGATTTTAATTTTCAAATTGTTACCAATGGTGTTACTTTTGCCGATGGGTCTAGACATCGATGTGACTCTTGCCAATGAGGTGATCGAGGTGACTTGGCTTCTCGATGAGACCTTCCAATCTGATGCCAAGAGTATTACTCTTTCTCATTGATCTGCTCCTAATGAAATTCGATGTGACTCTTGTCGATGTATGCGGTTTTGGTTTTCTTTGGGACATCGGGGATACTTGAACTATTAGTATGATATCCCAGTCTATTGCCAATAGCATTGATCATGTCGATGGTCCTATGGTCAAGGAGACTTCATCAAGTCTGAGTGATAGACTAGTAGAAGGCTTTGGAGCATGTGATGGTCAATGGAAAGTTTGTCATCGGTGAGACACATTCTGTTGTCTCACCGATAAGTGATACATTTGAGAATTGTTTGACCAAATGACTGTCCTATGTGATTTGTCTTGAACCAATGAGAAGCATAAGGAAAATCGGTTGGCAGTTGAACTGTTGTGATCATTCTCTTGTGGGAAATGAATAGACCGCTTGTGTATGGATGATTCATTTAGATTGTGAGAGGATTGATTAATTGAGCAGAGGATTGTTCTAAGTGTGTGAATTTCATTGTATGTTGTAGAAGAGCATTGTAACAGTGATTTTTTGTACGAGTTTGATCAAGGAAATGTTGTTGCTATAAAATTTACATCTAAAAGTGAAGTTTGATCTCTGTATGTAAATGTTTACTATAATACAAAGAGGCTTTACTTGGTGTGGTGGGTTTTTCTCCTATAAGGGTTGTCCCACGTAAATATGGTTTCCAATTGTGTATGTATCTTTTTCTCTATTCTATTATTCTTTTCATGTGTATCTTATTGAAAGTTGTAATTACAAAATTTAAAGTCATATCTGCATTCTTCTCTAATTTTTTGCATTAGGAGAGTTTGTTTTGCACCTAAGCTTTCCTTACAATTGCTATCAGAGCCTGACTAGTTGTGTTATCCTTGGGGGTGGGTTGGGTTTTTTGTTTCAATTTAGTTTACTGGGAGTCTTGTAGAAGTTAGATAATTTAAATTACAGATTAAGATGGCAAGCACATCAGGAAAGATTGAAATTGAGAAATTCAATGGTAGCAATTTTGAGTTGTGGAAAATCAAAATGGAAGATCTATTGGTTGATCATGATCTTTGGCTTGCTGTGTCTAGAATGAAACCTTTAGGAATGAAGCGAGAGGATTGGTACCTTGCAGATCAAAAATAAAAGGGGTTGATAAGGCTTTGTTTGGTAGACTCTGTTCTTCTAAACATTCACGAAGAAAAGACTACATCTTCTTTGTGGAAAAGACTAGGAGATATTTATCAAGGCAAGTCCTTGGTGAATAAGTTGTTCTTGAGAAAGAAGTTGTATTCAAGTTGAAAATGAAGGAAGGAGTGTCTATTGCTGAACATTTGAATACTTTCAACATGTTGATTGCTCAGTTATCATCCATGGGTGTGAAGATTGATGAAGAAGATTGTTGTATGCTATTGTTATATTCTTTGTCAGATTCTTGGGATCATTTAGTGATGGCTATTGGGAGTACGAGATCCACTTTTAAGATGGAAGAAATTGTTTCTTCCTTGTTATCAGAAGTGATGAGAAGAAAATCTTCTTAGATGGTGAAGGAGGCTCTTATTGTTTGAGGCAGATTGAAAGAAAAAGGCAAGAAGAAGGACAAGAAGTCCAAATCAAAATTAGAAGGGAGATCAAAGTCTCCTGACAAGAAGTCCAGGGTGAAAAATTTTGGACAGACTGGTCATGTCTGAAAGGATTGCAAAGAGGAGAAAAGGAAGAAGAAGAAGAATTCTTCCTACAATAATTCTTCTTAGAGTGATGCAGATGCCTTCATTGCAACCTTGGGAACTCAAGCATCAGATGATGTCTGGCTAATTGATTCTGAAGCATCTTTCCACATGACATCTCATAGAGACTGGTTCACTAAGTATGAAAAATATGATGGTGGAAGGGTGTATTTGGCAAGTGATTCATCTCTAGAAATAGTTGGTCGTGGAAGAGTCAGAATTCAGTTCCCTGATGGAAGAGTGAAGGGAATCAATGATTTAATGCATATACTAGGTCTGGCTCAAAATTTACTTTTTGTTAGTAAGTTGAACGATGTTGGAGTGGAAGTCGCGTTCTCTAGAAATGGCTGCAAAATGACTAGAGTCTCAATGGTGCTAGCTAGGGGTGCTCGTATTGGTACTTTGTATAATTTCCTGATAGTACAAACTCTATGGAAGTTAAACTTATAGCAGAAAAGACTATTCTTTGGCATCATAGGCTTGGCCACATTGGAGAAAAAGGTTTAAAAACTTTGAAAAAAAAAACTTGGTTGAAGGGCTTGATGACTGTAACCTTGAATTCCAATTTTGTGAACATTGTATATATGGAAAACAACACCATGTTTCATTTTACTCTAGTCCTCATAAATCTTTTGGTTTACTTGATTACATACATTTTGATGTTTTTGGTCCAGTAAATGTTCCTTCTTTATCTAAATCAAGATATTATGTATTGTTCATTGATGATAATTCAAGAAGGGCATTTGTTTATTTTTTGAAAAGTAAATCAGAAGTATTCAGTCATTTTAAGGAATTAAAAACCTTGTGGAAAATCAGACTGGAAGGAAAATAAAATGTTTAAGGACTGACAATGGTGGTGAGTTTTTTTTTGATGAGTTTGAAAGGTACTATAAAGACCATGGAATTAGAAAACATAAAAATACACCCTACACTCCACAAAAAAATGGAGTTATTGAAAGGTTCAACAGGATAGTGATGGAAAGAGCACGAAGTATGCTGAGCAGTGTTGGATTGGAGGAGAAGTTCTAGGCTAAGGTAGTTGCAATAGCATGTTATTTAATAAATCGTTCTCCAAATTTTTCTCTTGTTGAGAAAACACCTTTGGAAGCATGGTCTGGAAAGAAGCCCTCTCTGAGACACATTCGAGTCTTTGGCTATGAAGCATATACATATGTGCTGAATGAAAAAGATCTAAATTGGAGAACAAGGTTGTTAAATGTATTTTTATTGGCTATAGTGATGGCATAAAAGGATAGAAGATTTGGAATCCTGATATAGAGAAGGTTGTGTAAAGCAGAAGTGTTATTTTTCATGAGCTAAAGCCTTCTACTTTGGATCTGCAGTCAGAGACAAAATCAAAAAATAAAAAGGATGTAGTTGAAATTCCTTTGACACTGGATAAAGAGGAATTGAAAATTCAAAATGTACCTGAAACTGAGGAGAGCTCAAGTAGTTCTAAGAGTTATGAAGAAGAACAACAACCTCAGTCTCGACCCTTGAGGAGGTCAACATGTGAAAGAAAGCAACCTGATAGGTATGGGTTCTCTATGTTAGATTCTACTTGTGCCTATGCTTTAATTTCTAGCACTGATGAGCCTAGGACTGTCACAAAAGCAATTAGAATGCCTAATTCAAACTCTTGGTTGGAAGCCATGAATGAAGAAATGGCATGATTAGAAAAAAATGACACTTGGAGTTGGTGCCCTTGCCTGAAGGAAAAACAATTGTTGGCTACAAATGGGTATTTAAAAAGAAAATAGGACTGGATGGCAGTGTTGAAAATTATAAGGCGAGGTTGGTTGCGAAGGGATATTCCTAGGTAGGAGGAATTGATTATGTAGAAATTTTTTCTCCTATAGTTAAGTTGACATCTATTAGATTTCTTTTGTCACTTACAACAACGTATAACTTAGAGATTGAACATATGGATGTGAAGAAAACATTTCTTCATGGTGATCTTGAAGAAGAAATTTATATGTCCTAGCTTGAGCACTTTGTGGAAAAGGTAAATAAGATGTAGTTTGCAAATTGAAAAAAACTCTATATGGATTAAAACAATCTCCTAGAATGTAGTACCAGAATTTTGACATGTTTAGTTTGTCATTGGGATTTGTAAGATCAAAATATGACCATTGTGTGTACTCCAAAGCTAAAATTGATTGTGTTCTTATTATTGCTCTCTATGTTGATGATATGTTCTTCATAGACAATAGTAAGTTAATGATTTCTGATCTAAAATCTCAGTCGTCTGCAAAGTTTGAAATGAAAGATATTGGTGCCACTAGGTATATTCTGGGAATGGAAATAACTAGGGACATAAAGAGTAGAAAACTTTGGCTCAGCTAGAGTAAGTATAATAACACTGTTTTGAAGAGATTTTGTATGACTGATTACAAGCAACTAGTTCTAGTTTTGTAGGGAATGAAGCTATCTATTGAAGATTGTCCAAAATCTCCCACTGAGTTGGAGGACATGACCAAAGTGCCTTATGCTAGTGCAGTTGGAAATTTAATGTATGCAATGGTCTTTACAAGGCCAGACATTGCCCAAGTAGTGGGAATACTTAGTCGTTTTATGGTGAATCCTGGAAGAACACATTGGGATGCTATGAAAAGAGTGATTAGATATCTGAAGGGCACTTCATAATATGATTTGTGTTACCATGGAAATTTGGTTGAATCATAGATGACTCTCAACATTTGTGGGTATGTGGATTCTGATTGGGCAAGGGACATTAACAGTAGAAGATCCACCAGTGGATATATTTTAATTTTGAATGGTGGTGCAGTTAGTTGGATGAGTAAGCGGCAGGCTATAGTCACTTTTTCCATTACAGAGGCAGAATACATGGCGGCTACACACGCCTGTAAAGAAGCAATCTTGTTAAAACATTTGTGTTCTAACATTTTTTTTGATGCAAGGCAGATTACAATTTACTGTGACAATTAGAGTGCTATTTGTCTAGCGAAAAATCCTACTTTCCATGCCAGGATGAAACATATTGATGTGTAGTATCACTTTGTATGAGATATGGTGGAGGATGGAAAGGTCTCTTTAGAAAAAGTGGATACTCTGGAAAATATTTTAGATGCATTGATGAAACCAGTGAGCACAAACAAGTACAAGTGGTGTGCTAGTTCAATGGGCCTTAGTGCCCATGATTCTTAGTAGTTTCATTGTGCTCTAGAGGTGTCAATAAGATTTTCGTCAAGTGGGAGATTGTTGGAAAAAGTGCCTCAAGCTTATTGACATGGAACTCCTAAAAGAGAAAAAATGGTGAGACCCTTGGAATGTCTTGTCGATAAGCAGCTGTGTTCTAAAGTCTTGAAGGGATCAGATCGGTGTGACCTTGGACTTGTGTTGCTGACATAATTCATTGGTATGACTTGAACTATCAGAGTGAGATTTCAAACTCATTCCAATGGTAGATGTCTTGTCGGTGAAGACCATCGGGGAGACTCTTGCCAATGGATGTGTCGGGGTGACTTGAACTATTGATTTGAAATTTCAAAATATTAACAATGGTGTTACTCTTGCCGACGGGTCTGGACATCGGTGTGACTCCTGCCGATGAGGTGATTGGGGTGACTTGGCTTGTCAATGAGACTTTCTAAACTGATTCCAAGAGTATTACTCTTATCAATGGATCTACTCCTATGAAATTTAGTGTCACTCTTGCCAATGTACACGGTTTTGGTGTTCTTTGGGACATTGGGGAGACTTGAACTATCGATATGATATCTCAGTCTTTCATCAATAGCATTGGTCATGTCGATGGTCCTATGGTTAGGGAGACTTCATCAAGTTTGAGTGATAGACTAGTAGAAGGTTGTGGACCGTGTGATGGTCAATGGATAGTTTGGCATCGGTGAGACACATTATGTTGTCTCACTGATAAGCGATACATTTTAGAATTGTTTGACCAAATGACTATCCTACATGGTTTGTCTTGAACCAATGAGAGAAGTAGAATGCAAATTGGTTGGCAGTTCAACTATTGTGACTATTCTCTTGTGGGAAATGAACAGACCACTTGTGTATGGATGATTCGTTCGGATTGTGAGAGGATTGATCAATTGAGTAGAGGATTGTTTTGAGTGTGTGAATTTCACTGTATGTTGTAGAATAACATTGTAACAATGATGTTTTGTAGGAGGTTGATCAGGGAAATGTTGCTACTATAAAATTGACATCTAAAAGTGAAGTTTGATCTTTGTATATAATTTTTTTTACTATAATACAAAGAGGCTTTACTTGGTGTGGTGGGTTTTTCTCCCATAATGGTTTTCCCATGTAAATCTAGTGTCCAATTGTGTATGTATCTTTTTCTCGATCCTGTTATTCTTTTCATGTGTATCTTATTGAACTGTAATTGCAAAATTTAAAGTCATGTTTGCATTCTTCTCTAAGTTTTGGCATTAGGAGAGTTTGTTCCACACCTAAGCTTTCCTTACATAAAGGGGAAAAGGTTTTTGAGAAGGACGTAACTTTGAAAAGGAAGGCAGACGATCTTGATTTGCCTATTCAATGTTGGACCCAGATTTTGGATAAAGATGACCAAAAGTTTAATTATGTGATGTTTCAAAATGCTTTTGCATCCAAACTAAAGAGCTCCTTGATCTATAAACCACCAAGGATTCCTATGGAAATTCATGAATTCTTGAGACCTATGGAGATGAGGCCTGACTAGAATTTGAGTCACAACTTGGGAGACCTGATTTTATTTCCTAATAAAACAATCTTCAAAGTCTATCGCACCAATATAGATCCATGTGTTCTGCCAAGAGATGTGCCATTAAGGATAGGGTTTCTTGAAATTATGAGGCAATTGGGAGCTTCTCAAGCAACACATTTACCTCACATAGCAAACAAAGGCTCATTCTTTCTAGAGTGGACAATATTTGTTGATTCTATCTTGGTGAAAGGAGCATGGAGGGAATTAGTGCATCAAGATGATACACCCAAGGAATCATGAACCTAAGGGTTTTATCACTAGATTAAAATTAGATAAAAGGATTGGTAGTTTTGTGCACATTTTCTACTATCCTAGTTATGTAATTAGAAAAATTTCTAGCTTTCCAGAATAGGATGAGAGGAAAGCTAAGTATATTTCTTTAAGGAAGATGGTGGAGAAGGAATGGAAAAGGGATCCTAATTATAATCCTCTGCCAAATATACCTGATAAATTTATCCAGGTTATGTATGTCATGGATAATTTTGAAAATATAGTCAGTATATTAAGGGAACAACAAGAGGTTACAGATAAAGGAAAAGCAAGAGTGGTTGAAGAAGATACTACTGTGGAGTTGGAAGAAAAGCCCACTTACAACCACCTAAGAAAATAAGAATCTATTCCAGGAGGAACAAAGCGGTAGATGAAGAACAAACTTTTCCAACCCCTATTACTTCTAAGGGATCAAGTACAGTTTCTCATAAAAGTAAAATGCAATCACCTCCAAGGTAGGTTCCCCCAAATGTAATTGATCTTGATTCACCTCTAGGAAGTCCTAATCCATTGGAGTAGCCACGCCTTAAGAAACAAGGGACTGAGGCAAGAGGAATGGTTGAGTATTCTAATACAAATGATGATGATATCCTTATCACTCCCGAGGATATGCAACAAGGAATGCCTCCTCCTACAAGGGTAGTTGCCTCAAGTTCAAGAGAAAGCAGCCTCAGGCTTGGAAAACTTGATATAAGTGGTTTAAATAGTGCAGATGATTTGAGGTTGGAGGCTTGTAAGGAATTTATGAAAGATGACTCCTTTGTTGAAACACCTGTATTCAAAGATTTCTTATGGAGAGACAAATCTGCAAAATATGCAGAGAAGGTAGGCACTAAGAGGAGTTTACATCTGGAGCTTCCTGAGAGTGTCATTCAGGAAAATGTGAGGAGTATTATGAGGGATGAATTCCAAAAGATTACTGCTGAGGATGGTAGAGAAATTGTGAAGAAATGTGGTGTGTTGTTGCTGCCAGAGTGGGATATTGTTGATGCTATCATTCTGGATACTATAAGGAGGGCTAAAAAGCCCCTAGTGCAAATAGAAGAGGAATTGAAAATGGCACTTTGGGGGTCTGCATTTAGCAAAGATTGGGATGCACTAGAAATCTGGTCATTATCCACGGGGTCTAGGAAATTAGTACGTGATGAGCCATCATATTTTAGTGGGAAATTACTTGTGAAGAGAGTTGTTGATACCCCAACATTGGAGGTAGCTGACATGGCTGTTAATGTGGCTAGATTTGCTAAAGCCACTATGAAAAACCTCACCCTTGAAAGGGATGATTTCAAGAATAAGTACCATGAGCTCCTTAATTGATCTAGAGGATCTTCACCAAAAATTGAAGTTTCTCAATTTTCTCCAGAAATGACATCATCAGCAAGAGGTCAAAATTCTAAATCCAATGCAACTCGAACATAGTCAAATAGAGCTACGGAGCCCAAGATATGCTCAGTCAAACATTGGTCAACTCAAGGCTTAGTTAGAGAAAAAAGGGTCAAAATTTGACATTGTCAAAAGTGTTCAAAGTTGGTTTCATCATGAAGAGCTCGTCGAGAGATTTCTTATGGCATTCGTTTCACGTGAATCAAACTCTGTTTGCCTGAGTTACGAGCAGTCAAAGGTCATAGTTGACTAGAGTTTACTAGGTACAGTGATGATGTCAGCATAACATATTCATGTTGACATGGACCAACCCTAGCGTGGCACGTAGTAGTCGAGTCATTCGTATGGACCAATAACATTTTGACACATGGCAACACAGTCAGCAGACATGTCATTAGCCTAGTAGACACATCAGCATGCCCAATCAGTGAAATGGACCAATGGTACATCAACACATGGCACCCTCCTGGTGTGACATGTGGCTCCATCAAAATCCATTCTTTCCTCGTTGGTGAGCTATTGAGTTTGTTAAAAAAGGTTGTTAAGGGGCTCTAACCCTTGACTAGCCACATAGCGTCTGCTCAACCAACCGTTGTGCCACGAACCTCGTACCTACCCCTATATGAGCAAAGGTTTTTTTACTATTTTAAAGGCTTGAAACGGTTCCTAAAAACAACAATTGGTGAGTTAGAACCCCTGATCGGCTGGTTACTAAAATGCATAGTGGCTACTACGCCGTTTGATATCTTCAAATACATATATATGGAAGCGGATCCATATGACAACTAAATAAGCCCACATACTTAACAATTAAACTATTAAAGGTCATTTGTTGATATTTTCAAATAGAATAAAAAACAAATCCCCCTTAACAAAAATTCCCGAGAATGATAAAGTAAGGGCTCCAAAACAAATTTAAATAATTTTTAGGGGATATTATTGTTCTACTTGTAAAAAATGGGATATAGGGAATATTATGTAAATCAATTCATTAGTAACCAATTTGATTAAATTTTTAGTATAAAAAAGAGGGGGAGTAGGATGTGAAAGGCTAAGTGGTGTCTTGGGAGATTTATCTTGGTGAAATTTCTCTTGTCCTGTGCTTTCAAGGAGAGATCGTTCTTGCACACTTTGGAGGAGTTTTTCAAAATTTCTTTGTACCAGGGAGAACCTATGCCAGAATGTTGTAACCATTATTTTGGAGAATTAATCGGATTAGTCCACTCATTGGAGAGGGGCCTAGAGATGTAGTGATTCTGACAATGAACTCTATTATCAATTATGTTTGCATTCTCTCTCATTTCTCTCATTTTGAATTTCATCACTTTTGTTATTTTAGTTTATTAATCATGTTCGTCTGTTAATTTCAATTATGTAATTTGGATTTCTTTCATTGTATTGTTTCCGCATTCAATGCAATCGTCATAGATCTGAAAAAAATAGATCAAATTTGGTATCAGAGCTTTGTTTTGACTAGTATTGTAGAATTGGATGCTAAGATGTTCCAAGAAACATCAAGGTGAAGGAAAACTTGAAGAATACAATCTTAAGATCGGCAAACGAAGGACTTTGCCAACAATGGACGAAACTGAAGCTGGGAAAAGTACTGAGAAAGAGCTTGATGATAAGTCTTTTTAACGAGCCTTTCTTGACATGAAGGCAATGGTGGAAGAGCTTTATGCAAAGAAGAAGAAGTGTGAAATGGGAGATTATTCAAAGCAAGAAAAGAAGGAAGATAGAAAGGACAAAGGAGGAAAAGATCCAGAAGCTCCATCTCCTCCATCTTCCCCTTCTTCTTCCTCTTCTACTACTATTAATCCCTTCAAAAGCAAGTCTAAGCGTATTATTAAATTGGATGTAAAATTTGAATTGCCTAGGTATTGTGGTGAGTTAAATGTCAAAAAGTTAGATGATTGGATCAAGTAGGTAGAAGTGTATTGTAGGATTCAAGGCCTAACAGAAGATGCTTATATGATCTAATTAGCCACTCTCTGGTTGGGAGGTGCAACTCTCACCTAGTGGGAGAGTAGGACTTAGGAGGAAATTGCTCACTATGGTAAGGTCAATATGACTTGGATGGAATTTATTGTTTCCCTTAAAAAATAGTTTTATCCTTTAGGTTATATGCAACAATTAACAATGAATTGGAAAACCTTTAGGAAAGGTAAGGGTCATTCTATCCAAGATTACACCCATGAGTTTAGAAACGAGCTATTTCTTTAAATGTTCCATTGTATACTCAGGATACACTACTTAAGTACATAGGTGGTTTGCATTCTTACATAAGACATACTATTCTAATGTTGAGTCCTAATAATTTGGATGAAGTGTCAGTCCAAGCCTCTCATTTAGAGTCAAGGGGTAAGAACACTTTCAGTGATAATTTCTCAAATAAACCATCTAAGTCTAAGGGTAAAGATAAAGACAAAGATAAAGGCAAAGGGAAGAAGACAACTACAGTTAAGAAGGAGGTTGATAAACCCACATGCTCCCATTGCAAGAAAGAGGGGAATGATGATTCAAAGTGTGGGAAGTTGCATCCCGAGTTAAGGCCAAAAAGATACAAAGGCACTAAAGGCAAGCAAAAGACTGCTGCAATGATTTACCAAGATCTTGGATCTAACTCTAGAGATGAAACTAAAATTGTTGTTGTTGGGGTCCAAGGTAAAGGGAAAGGTATAACTCTCTCTTTTGATGCAAATGTTTCTAGTGCAAATGCAAGTACAAGTAAAGTATCTACTCCTCCTAAAGCTGATAAACAACAGAATGAATTGTTTCATATTCGAGTTGTAACTAAGCACACTAAGATTGACACATTGTTTGATATGGGTTCTCAAGTCAACTTAATATCTTAAGAAGGGTATGTGCAGGATCATCATGGAAAAAACAAGCCCTTAAGTGGCAAAAAATTTAGAAAAATTAGAGTTAGGAAACTTGACGTAAAAATTTGAATAAGTTATATATATTATTTCAAAAACATGTAAGAATATAATCTATAGCAAATTGAATGTAGTTTCTAAACTACTAGGTTTGTTTAAAAAAAAATCTATTTGGGGAAAATTTGAAATTTCAATATAGTGGTACTTAAATTTAGGGAAAAAATAAGAAGTAGGTGTTTGTCTAACCACCCTAACCACAATAAAATAATAATATTTTTTTATAAGATTTTAGATATAAGTAGAGGACACATGCCCTGATGTGATGCATATTTTTTTCGTAATTTTTTTCCAAGTAAATAATTAATTATGATTTTTTACAATTTTTAAAATATAAAACTGTGTACCGATAACTTGGTCAAAACTTCATGAAATTCAATTTTTATTTTTTAATCCTATAGTATTTGAAGCATAGAATGTGATGCATGTTTTGGATTCAAAAAATGTGATACCGTTTGAAAGCTATAGATGTTTTTTAATCAACCTATCAATCAGGACTTTAGTCATAGTTTGAATAGAAAATGAATAATAATTACTTATTAAATTTAAAGTAAAGCATAATTTATGTTGGTGGAAATCTGAGAATCTCCTTTAAAAACCCTTTTCGTTTCATCGATTTTGGGTAAAAAAGTGGTCATCAGCCACATACCCATCATATTGCCACTTTTTGGCCCATCCTGATCCTATACCCAGAAGTGGTAAAGAAACTCAATCTAGCTACAACACCTCATCCAAAGCCATATTTGCTTGGATGGGTTTGCAATGATGCTCAATTGTAGGTAACGAAACAGTGTAAATTGAAATTTTCTATCACTACAAACTTTGTTGATGAGGTAGAAGTAGATGTTGTCCCTTTGGATATTTGTGGGCTTGTGTTAGTGAGTTCTTATTTGTATGATAGAAAATAAATATTTTATAGGGGGAGAATAAGTATCATCTCTTCAAGGATGGGATAGAATACATTGTATGTGCACACAAAGTTAAGACTAATCTTGCACTAGTTAATGTTGGTCAAATGAAGAGGTTGGTAAATTCTAGTAAGAACTTTGTATTAATGCTTGTAAAACCCAAAGAGGATGAAAAAGTTGAAGCATTTAAAGGGTGTGATCTAAAGCATAAAATTGAGATGGTCAAACTAATTTTTGCTTATGATGACTTATTTCAGGAGCCAAAGGGTTGCCATCTAAGAGAGAGATACAACATGAAATCCAATTGCAGTAGGATGTATCTCTTCCAAATATTGACATGTACCGTTTATCAGTTTTGCAAAATGAGGAAATCAAAAAGCAAGTTTAGGAGTTGGTGGAAAAAGGTGTCATCCATCCTAGTACATCTCCTTGTGGTTCTCCAATTGTGTTAGTTCCAAAGAAGGATGGATCTTGGAGAATGTGCATTGACTATCGAGCCCTAAATAAGATAATGGTAAAGAATAGGTATCCTCTTCCCCAAATTGATGATTTACTTGATCAATTAAAACATGCAATTTATTTCACCAAGTTAGACTTGCATAGTGGATATCATAAGATAAGAATTGTAGAAGATGACATTTGGAAAATTGCATTTAAGACAAAATAGGGACTGTTCGAGTGGTAGGTCATGCCCTTCGGGCTTTGCAATGCACCAACTACATTTATGAGAGTCATGAATGATGTCTTTCATCCTTTTATTGATGTTTTTTTCATAGTCTATTTAGATGATATTCTTGTATTCAGTTGAACTTGGGAAGATCATGTAATTCATGTAATGAAAGTTTTTGATGTATTGAGAAAAGTAAAACTCTTTGTAAAGATGTCTAAATGCAAATTCGCTAAGACATCCTTAGTGTACTTAGGCTATGCCGTAGGTGGTGGTCAATTGAAAGTAGACCCTATGAAGGTCAAAGCTATTGTAAAATGTGTTAGAGTAAAGTAATTAATTAACTTTACTCTCCTCTTAAGATTTCACTTTATGCACACATATTAGTCATTTAATAATTAATATTTAATTATTAAATGCACTCACCTTAGGGTTAGGTTTTCCTTTCAGTGTTGATCTCCTTTGTAAGGATTGATCTCTTGTATTGTATTCTCTTCTTGATTCATTTTTTCTCTGATAATACATCTTGCACTTTGTCAGAGCCAAAACCCCTGTTTTGTTCTCTCTCTTTCTCTGTGACAGGTTTCTTGCATGCAGGTGTTCTTTGGGTTTTGTGGATTTGTATTTCTCAAATCCTACATGGTATCAAAGCCAGATCTGCTGCAACTTGTTCAGTTTTTGAAAGATTTAGAGATCTAGGTTTTGGTTGCATCAGATCTGTGTTTATCTTCCTTTTTTATTTTTGAATAGGGGTGATTTTTTCTGGTGCACTTTGAGCTCAAACGAACCTCACCGTTGAGCTCACAACATCCAAAAACCCCTATTTTCATATAATATATGTCTGATTCGGACACAGTTGCACCAGAAGGCAAAAAAAATTTGCCCCAAGGTTGTACGGCCCCAAGGCACGCAGATCGAGGTCGTAAAATAAATAAAACAAATTTTTTTACAAAATTTGGGCCACCACCCACTGGCCACCGAGCAGCCACCAGGCTGCCACCTGCTAGCCGCTCCGGCCAGCGAAGCCACCGCCGGGCTACCACCGCCAACGGCCACCAGCACCAGCACCAGCAGTCACCGCCAGTGGTCACCACCTGTAGTAAACCGCCAGCGAAAAACCAACCCGGTCACCGCCAACTTCCAGCCCTTGAGGTCTTACCATATGACTAGCACCCGCGTCTTGGGCCCTTTTTTTTAGCCCCTGAGGGCTTTGGGGACCTTGTTGGACTTTTTGAAGCTGTTTTACGAAATCGGGTGTAAAATGGACGTTTTAGCTCTGTTTTTTGCAAACAAATAGTTGTTGGAAAGCTGCTTCTAGTGCCGTTATGATGGATCAGGTCTGATTTCCTGGTTTTTCCGTTTTGATGCTGTTTTCCTCAGTCAAAGTCAGAACAAGCTTTTTGCACTCCCGGAGCCATATCTTTTGCATACGGACTCCGTTTTTCGCAAATGAATAGGTGTCAGAAAGGTTTTTCTGTGATCTTTCCAGATCTTCCATCTATTTCATTAGTAAATTCTTTAGGTACTCAAAAATTTGTCTCAACCAGTTACTACTTTTTCTTGCTTTCTGGCTTTCAGTTTGTACTGGGGATTGGATTTTTGCATTGTGGGGGGGTGTTTTTTTCTTGCTTTCTATCATTTACATCAGAAAACTAGAACCTACAAACACCAAAACAAAAAAACAAACCCCTTATGCATCTTCTGTCTAATCCTGAAAGACCACTTAATAATAATAAAAAAATTCAGAGCAGTTGAGGCATAGTTCATAGGATGGCCAACAGATCTATTGAACCTCTCACACCGCATAATTATCACACTTGGAAGGGTCACATGATGACTCTTCTCCAGTCTCGAGGGTTATGGTCCTTTTTGGATGAGGTTCAGCCTCAGTTAACTCGTGCCTTTGAGGTTATGTAGCACAGGAACAATATGGATCAGGCTCTGGGATTGATGGCTTTACACATTTCCGACAGTCTCCTATTTCATCTTGAGGGTTGTCTCACTCCTCAAGCCATTTGGACCAAGTTTGATGGACTTTTTGGTACTGTCAACGAGTTCAGAGCTTTGCAGCTTGAGGCAGAGTTAACTTCCTTGGTACCTGATTCGTTTCCCTCTATTGAGGACTTTTTGATGAAGTTCAAGTAGCAAAGATCTATCTTGCAGGGTTGTGGTAAGACTAAGACTGATACAAAGTGCATTTTCCTGATCCTCTCCAAGCTTCGGGGTCCATTTCAGATCTTCTCTTCGACCTTCTATTCCACCATGGATGCCTTGGGTGCTCGACATGTCATGCCTTCTTTTGAGGTCTTTTATGATCGTATAACTCGTGAGCAAGCTAAGCTCAAGCAGTTGGATTCACTTTCAGGTTCACAAAACCAAGCATTGGTAGCCCAGTCCTCCAAAGGAAAACAGAAGCAGAAATTGAAACCTAAGAAAGATTCAGGGGCTAGTGAGAATCCCTCCAAGCCACCACCTAAGTCTAATTCAAAACCATAGTCCAATTCTAAACAAGGAAAATCTTTGAAGTTTGGTGAGTCTTCCTCCAAGACTAAGAAGAAATCTGGTGATCCTTGCAGTTTTTGTGGCAAGGAAGGACATCTAGTTTCTAGGTGTTGGAAACATTTAGAGGCTTTGGAGGAAGCCATGTAGCAACATAATATTAGTGCACCTCAACCTCCTTCATAGCCCATAGGGAAAGGCCATGCTCTTTTTGCATGAGCATTGTCCTCAGAATCCACTTGGATTCTAGATTATGTTGCCTCTCACCATATGACACACACAGAGGATTTGGTCACCGCTCTTGCCCCTACTGGCACTAGACATATTGCAGTTGGTGACTCAGTGCAACTTTCAGTTCAGGGTTCAGGTACTATTTCATTGGATGGTGATTGTCTATAGGATGTGCTTCTGGTTCCTAACATTTTGACAAACCTTCTATCTTTTTATTAGATTTGCCACTTTGGCTCTAGTAAGATAGTTGAATTCTCACCACATGATGTGGTTATTCGAGATCTTTATGATCCTAACTTGGTTGTGGCTACTGGGAGTGTGGATTTTGCATCATGCTTATACAGATTTGATGGCTTTGAGAGTTCAGACACTGTTGGTTCCTCTCTTATAGCACATGCAGATTCAGTGAGCAGGCTTTGGCATGAGCATTTTGGCCATGTCAATTACAGATATCTACAGCAGATGAGTACACAGGCACTTGTGATTGGGCTTCCACAGATTTCTTGTACTGATTATGTATGTCGTGGTTGTGTCCTTGGCAAACATCATCGAGATCCTTTTCCTAAGGGTCAAGCCACTCGTGCTAGGGCAGCCCTAGAGTTGGTACACAGTGATCTTATGTCCTTTCCGACTCCTTCCTTTTCAGGGGCCTGCTATGTGCTCACTTTTATTGATGACTTCTACAGACGTACATGGGTGTACTTTCTTAAGTACAAGTCTGATGTCTTTAACTCATTCAAGATTTTTAAGACATTTGTGGAGAAGGAATCTAGACTTTCTATCAAAAGGATACACATAGATAATGGGGGGGAGTATGTTAATCAAGCTTTTAGAGATTTTTGCACTAAGCATGGTTTACAGCATCAGTTTATAGTTCCTTACACCCCTCAACAGAATGGTGTTGTTGAGAGAAAGAATAGAACCTTACGGGAGATGGAAAATTGTATGATACAATCTCGAGCTATGAGTTCTTCATTTTCAGCTGAGGCAGTCAATTGTGCCAATTATATTCAGAATCGGATGCCTCATAAGTCATTGCGACATATGACTCCTGAGGAGGCTTGGAACCATGTCAAGCCAGATGTTTCTACATTCTGAGTTTTTGGTAGTGAGGCTTGGGCATTTGTTCCTGATGCTCAGCGGAAAGCCATGGAGAGGAAGAGCCAACCACTCATATTTGTTGGGTACTGTGAGGATGTTAAGTCATACAGGTTGTTTGATCTTGATTCTAGAGAGGTCTTGTTTCGGCGGGATGTCCAGTTTGATGAGCGCTATCCTTAGATGGATTCTCCATCACCAGCTTCTCCCTCATTTCCTACTCCTCCCTCTTCATCTCTTGAGGATTACTTATCTCTTGAGGATGATGTAGATGATGATCCACCATCTCCACCAACACCAATTGCTCCATCTTTGCCTAGGTGGGCCCGTGTCACTGTTGATGTAGCTGGCTCTTTGGCAGGTGATCCTTAAGATACTCATCGTACTCATGCTCAGACATCTGGTTCTAGTCTTTTGAGTCATGCCATTTCGGATGATCCTCAAAAAATTTCAAAGGCAACAGGTCACCTTGAGTGGGATAGGGCCATGGATGAGGAGTATTCTTCTTTGATGAAGAATCATACTTGGGATCTTTGTCCTCTTCCTAAGGGAAGAAAGTTGGTTCGGTGCAAGTGGGTGTACCATACCAAGTATGTTGTAGATGGTTCTATTGATAAGTATAAGGCCCGTCTTGTTGCGAAGGGGTTTTCTTAAGTAGAGGGTATTGACTACTCTGAGACCTTTGCTCCTGTCACCAAGATGAATTCTCTACACCTGGTACTTTCACTTGCAGCTTCACAGGGATGGACAGTGTTTCAAATGGATGTGAAGAGTGCCTTCTTGCATGGAGACCTACATGAGGAGATCTATATGGAGCAGCCTCAGGGATTTGTGCAGGACACTTCTTTGGTTTGTAGACTTTGGTGTTCATTGTATGGACTCAAACAAGCCCCTCGGGCTTGGTATGAGAAGATGGACTCTTTCTTGCTTTCCTCTCACTTCACACGCTGTCATTCCAATCGCACAGTGTATATTCAGCATCAAGAGGCTGATCTTTTGATTCTTGTGCTATATGTAGATGATCTCATCCCTACAGGTAGCTTATCCTCCATGATTCAAAGTGTTCAGAGAGCTTTGATGGAGCAATTTGAGATGATAGATCTTGGTATCTTGCCCTTCTTTCTGGGTCTTTAGGTTATTTAGTCTTCAGATGGGATTTCCATATTTCAGGAGAAGTATGCTCTTGATATGCTTCAACGATTTGGCATGCTTGATTGCAAGTCTGCCCCCACTCCATTTCAGTCAGGTGTTGTTTTGTCTTCCACTTGCTCTACTCCTTCAGTAGACCCCACTTTATATAGGCAGTTGGTTGGCAGTTTGTTGTACCTGACACATTCTCATCCTGATCTTTCCTTTACGGTTGGCCTTGTCTCTCAGTTCTCCCATGATCCTCATGAGAGCCATTAGCAAGCATCCAAACGTATTTTGAGGTACATTTGGGGCACCACTCATTATGGCATTCACTACACTTCAGGATCCCCTCACGTCCTTGGCTTCACTGACTCTGATTGGGCTAGTGATGTCAACGATCAAAAGTCTACTTTTGGCTTTGTTTTTTTCCTTGGTTTTGGTCCTATCACATGGTCTTGCAAGAAGTAGTCTACTATTGCATTATCATCTACAGAGGCTGAGTATCGTGCAGCAGTGTTAGCCAGTCAGGAGGTTTTATGGCTTCGTCAGTTGATGACAGAGTTTGGGTTTCCTCCAGATAGTCCCACTATTCTTTGGTGTGACAATCAGAGTGCCATTCACATTTCTTGCAACCCAATGGAGCACCAGTGGACAAAGCACATTAAAATCCACATGCACTTCATTAGGCAATTGATTCAGGATGGTTCTCTCATCTTGGAGTACATTCCTACAGAGGAGCAGGTTGTAGACATCTTCACTAAACCTTTGGCATCTCTGCGCTATCTTCAGTTGCGCTCCATGCTTGGGGTGAAGGAAGTTGTCCTTGGGGGGTCTCAGTGAGGCCTTCCTTCATGTTTTCTTTTTAGCATGTTTCTTTATCTCTTTTTGGAGAGGAGTTTTTTCCCACTGGGTTTTCTCCTTTACTCCACTTTATAGATATTTTTATATTCGGGTACCTGATCAGGCCATGTTGTCGAGACCCTCTGTTGCATTGTAGTTCCTTTGCTTTCTTCTGCATTGTTTGTAGCTGCATTGTAGCTCATCTTAAGGGGGTTGTTAGAGTAAAGTAATTAATTAACTTTACTCTCCTCTTAAGATTTCACTTTATACACACATATTAGTCATTTAATAATTAATATTTAATTATTAAATGCACTCACCTTAGGGTTAGGTTTTCCTTTTGGTTTTGATCTCCTTTATAAGGATTGATCTCTTGTATTGTATTCTCTTCTTGATTCATTTTTTCTCTAATAATACATCTTGCACTTTGTCAGAGCCAAAACCCTTGTTTTGTTCTCTCTCTTTCTCTGTGACAGGTTTCTTGCATGCAGGTGTTCTTTGGGTTCTATGGATTTGTATTTCTCAAATCCTACAAAATGTCCTAAGCCAAGTACAGTCACAAAAGTCAGAAGTTTCTTAGGTGCAGTCCAGTACTGGAGGAAGTTCATTGCAAACTTCTCCTATATTGCATCACCATTGCATGCATTGACTAGTACGAAGACAACTTTTTAGTGGGGAGGTCCACAGTAGAAGGCCTTCAGCACTTTGAAGGAAAATTTGAGCACAACACGAATTCTGGATTTACCAAATTTACACCAATCATTCATGATCGAGAGAGATGCAAGTGGATTTTCCATGGGAGCAGTGCTAATGCAAGGAGGTAAACCAATCTGCTATCACTCTTAAACCTTTTCAGGTGTAGTAATTAACTATCCTACTTATGATAAGGAACTTTATACATTAGTTCAGAGTGTTAAAAAATGGAAAGACTACTTAATGGGGAAAGAAACTATAATCCACACTAATCACCAACCACTTTAGTATTTGCATTCACAATCTAAACTTCAGCAAAGTAGGTACTTTAGGTGGATGGGTTTTCTTCAATAGTTTTATTTGGTAATTAAGAACAAGAAAGGTGCCCATAACAAAGTAGCAGATATGTTGTCTAGGCCTCCTGTTATGAATGCTTTGATTATCCTTAAAGGTAGTTCCATGGTACATTAAATTTTTTAGGAACAATATGCTAACGATGAAGACTTTAAGGAAATCTATTCAGCTCTAAATGCAAGAAAACATGTAGAAGAGAAAGATTACTATGTGCAAGATAAACTCTTGTATCACTTGGGAAAGTTATGCATTCCAAAAGATGAATAAGCACAGGTAATCAGAGAGGCACACACCTCATTGATTGTAGGACATTTTGGGGTAAGTAATACAATGACTCAATTGCAAAAGTATTGTTATTGGCCTCGTATGCAAGAAACTACATCTAAGTATATTAGAGGTTGTGTCATGTGTGTAAAAAGTAAGCCTAGTAATAGAAAGTTGGGGTTGTACACACCTCTACCTGTACCATCTTGTCCATGGGAAAGTGTGTCAATGGATTTTGTTGGGGGGTTACCTATGTCTAGGAAGGGACATGATTATCTGTTTGTAGTAGTTGATCAGTTCAACAAAATGTGTATCTTAATGCCTTGTAAAAAATAGGTCACTGTTGAACTGAAAACTCAAATGTACTTCCAATTTTTATGGGTTCATTTTGGGTTGCCTACTTCTATTGTATTGGATCGAGATTCTTGATTCTTAGGGGAATTTTGGTTAGATTTTTGGGGACTCATGGACACTAGACTGGAGAAGATTACAACCTTCCATCCGCAGACCGATGGTCAGACAGAGGTAGTCAATAGGATAGTTTTGCATTTGCTCAGAGGTTACTGCAGAAAACATCCCAAGCTATGGGATGAGAGTCTTCCTTATGTGCAACATGCTTACAACCATGCGACACACTCTTCTACAAAAAGATCTCCTTTTGAGACTTGCTTTGGTTATGTGCCCAAAACACTGATGGATTTTTCTTTCAAGAAGGATGATGTTGAAGAGGGATGCCATGATTTAGAGAAGGATTTGAAATTCATCTAGACAGTCCAAGCAATCCATCAAGTAGTAGAAGCACAGTATGAGAAGAGTCAAGCCAAATACAAGGCTTGACATGATAAGCATCAGAATGATCATCATTTCTAGGTTGGAGACAAAGTTTGGTTACATATCAGCAAGGAAAGAATGCAAGGGGAAGGAAGGAAGCTCAAGCCGATTTAGTATGGTCCCTTTGAGATCTTGGAAAAGATCAGAACCAACGCCTTCCACCTTAATCTTCCTCCATACATGCATATATATTCAGTTGTCAATGTTGAGAATCTGAATTTGTACGAGCCTCCAATGATACTGGATGAAGACACAGACATTCAAGTTCCATCAATTGATGATCTTTCACCAAAGTACATGTCATAGTTGCTAGAGGACATCATCTTAGATAGAAAAATTAGTTTTTCACAAAGAGGAGCAGTTGAGTACCTTAGAGTGGGACTGCAAGGGATGAATCCAAGCAAGGCAAATGGATGGAGATTGGTAAAGTGAGGGAAATTTACCCTCACTTACTTTCCAAGTAACTAGCTTTCAAAGGTCCAAAGCTCTCCAATGGGGAGGACTGATCCGGAGGATTTTCACCAAAAATTAAAGTTTCTCAATTTTCTCCAGAAATGACATCATCAAGAAGAGGTTAAAATTCTGACTCAAATGCAAATCAAATAGAGTCAAATGGAGCTATGGAGCCCAAGATATGCTTGGTCAAACCTTGGTCAACTTGATGCTCAATCAAAGAAAAAAAGGGTCAAAATTTGACATCATCAAAAGTGGTCAAAGTTGGCATCATCGTGAAGAGATCATCAAGAGCTTTCCAATGACATTTGTTTCACGCGAATCAGACTCCATTTGCTCGAGTTACGAGCAACCAAATGTCGCAGTTGACTGCAATTGACTAGGTATAGTGATGATGTCAGCATGACATCATCATGCTGACATGGACCAACCCTGGCGTGACATGTGTCATTCGAGTCATCCATATGGACCAATAGCATTCTGACACGTGGCAACACAGTTAGCAGACACATCATCAGCCTAGTGGACACATCAGCATGCCCAGTCAGCGAAACAGACAATTGGTACATCAACATGTGGCACCCTCCTAGTGTGACAGGTGGCTCCATCAGCATCCCTTCTATCCTCATCAACAAGCTATTGAGTTTGTTAAAAAAAATTGTTAAAAAAGGTTGTTAAGGGGCTCAAACCCTTGATTGGCCACATAGCATCCGCTCGGCCAACCATTGCACCGCAAACCTCGCACCTACCCCTATATGAGTGGAGGTTTGTTTTAGTATTTTAAAGGCTTGAAACAGTTCCTAAAAACAACAACTGATAGGTTAGAACCCTCAACTAGTTGGTTACTAAAAAGCATAGTGGCCGCTACGCCATTTGATATCTTCAAATACATATATGGAAGCGGTTCCATATGAAAACTAAATAAGCCCAAATACTTAACAAAGAAACTATTAAAGGTTATTTGTTGAGATTTTTAAATTAAAAAAAAAAATCCCCCTAAAAAAAATTGCCCGAGAATGATAAATTAATGGCTCCAAAACAAATTTAAATAATTTTTAGGTGATATTATTGTTCTACTTGTAAAAAATGGGGAATAGGGAATATTATGTAAATCAATTGGTTAGTAACCAATTTGATTAAAATTTTAGTATAAAAAGAGTGGGGGGGGGGGAGTAGGATGTGAAAGGCTAAGTGGTGTCTTGGGAGATTTATCTTGGTGAAATTTTACTTGTCCCGTGCTTTCAAGGAGAGATTGTTCTTACGCATTTTGGAGGAGTTTTTCAAAATTTCTTTGTACCAGGGAGAACCTATGTTGGAATGTTGTAACCATTATTTTGGAGAATTAATCAGATCAGTCCACTCATTGGAGAGGGGCCTAGAGACAGTCATTCTTACGATGAACTCCGTTATCAATTTTGTTTGTGTTCTCTCATTTCTCTCATTATGAATTTCATTACTTTTGTTATATTAGTTTATTAATCATGTTCGTGTGTTAATTTCAATTATGTAATTTGGATTTCTTTCATTGTATCGTTTCCGCATTCAATGCAATCATCATAGATCCAAAAAAATAGATCATTAATGAATATGACAATAGTCATTAGGAGGTAGTTGTGCTAGAGACTGAGTTGGCATTCTATAAGCAAAGGGAAGAAATGTAGAGAAATCAAGGCCAAGCCAGCTCAATTCACCCACCTCCAACTTCTCCAATTACATCTTCCCAACCTTCCCCTCAAGATCAAACCCTCGTAATAGTGCCATATAATTTGGTACAAGAGCCACTCTCTGTAGATGAACTAAGCAAATCAAGTCCTAGTTCATCTAATGAACTTACAAGAGAACAACTCCTTTCACAAGTTGAAACATATAAGAAGTTGTTGGAACATGCACAAGACACAATTTATGAAAACATCTCAAATATTGTTCATGTTATCTTGAAACATTTGAATAAGAAGATCCAAGCCAAATTGAATGGTGTTCATGCCAATTACTACTTGATGTTTCAAGCAATAGGGTTATCTCAAAGGGATAAGGAGTTGGCTATCCCAATCCTGAATAAGTGGATCCCAAGGGATGAGAGATTAAAGTTTATGGTAGTTGGAGCTAACCAAGAGGAGGATAGATATCCTAAGGTGATTCCAACATATTCCTTTGTCTGTAAACTTAGTGAGCAAAAGTTTTAGGGATATATTGCCCCACTCGAGTAGAAAATAAGAGAACTAAAGGCTCATTATGATCTGGCAGATTTGTCACTATTGCCAGATATTTAGTTCACCAACGATGAAGTGAAGCCCATGCAAGTGTGGAAAAGTGAGGTGGATGATTTTATTGCTTCCCAAGTTGGTCACATTGGCAAAGAAGTCAATATCAGTATTTTAAATGACACTTTGGAAAATTTGTCATTTATCATCAACTTTCTAGAAGATTTCGACAAGGAATATAATTCTATGATGCCCAAGTATTCTCCATATAGGAAGAAGTTGGATGAAATCATTAAATTAAATTGGCCAACTGATGATGAATATGAAGAATGGAGAAGGGTATTTATTGGTCGACTTGGTATGTAAATGTAGATGTGGAACATATATAACTTGTCAAGTATTGTACAGGTCTGGCCTCAGAAATTGCAATGTATAAAATGTATGTTTCACAGGTAAATGTTAGTTGTTGATGATGTGGAATATTGACCTGGATGTTGATTCAATTTTTCCTTTGCAACATTTTGTCATCTTTTTTGATGGAATGGATGTACTACAACATAGAAGATTATTCTTTTTTACATGTGCTTTTTGAAAGGCGAAGTTACTTCTTGCAACAAATGCAAATAATCTTTGTCTCATATGTGTTCCCTCCAATTTAAAAGATGTAAATATAACTGAATTAGGGAATATGTTGTGTAGTAGTCCAATTAGAATGTGACATGTGTACATCTGGCCTAAAGCTTGTTTTTGCTCCCTTATTCTATAAAAGGGAATTTAGGGCCATTTTGTGCAGGTTTTTTGTTGAATTTTGCAATCGAATTATGAAAATAGAGAACATAGAATGAATATGTTAGAAGTCTTTGTCTAATTCTTTGAGTCTAGATAGTAAATTTTGTCAAATGTATGGTTTTTGAGCATATTTGAATGATAATGCAAGTTTTCTAAGTCTATAGTCTCTCCAATTTAGATTTGTACTTGAGTTCTTAATGAAAATTATGATCAAAGATCATTTCATTAATTGTCATCACTTTCATACTTTGGTATATGTTTTGTTTTTAGTTATGGTTCAAAGAATCGATTAAAATGCTTAAATCAAACCGTAAATTCATGTATAGGGTGATTGGATCTGATAAGTAGTCTTTAGAATCATGTTATAGATTTGTGAATTACAAAGTATTTTCACTTAGATCATGAGTGTTCAGCATTAAATATGCCTTATATTTCAATTTTCTTAGACTCCTAGCTTGTAGATAATGGCATTGATCTCAAGTCATGTAAGCCTTCTCATGGTTCCAATTACCTGACATAAGAACATCATTTTAAATAATCATTGAATATATCTTTAAGTGGTTATAGTTGGTGCTATCTTGTATTCTCAGCTTAAGATGCATAATTCATTCAAGGAAATTCCAATTTCTTGGAGGATTTCATCTTAGTAGTCACTAATGAGAATATATATGCTTAATTATGCAATGTATATGTAAATTTTCTGAAAGAATTGTATAATGTACATTGTGGGATCACCCTCCCAGGTTTTGTAGAGCTTGAAGTGTAGGAGATAAAGCAATTAGTTCTATATCTCATTTGTTGGACAGTTATCTTATAGGTATTCGAGAATTGAGTTTCTAAAACTCTTAGGATTTAGCGAGATCTATTTGGTTTGTTGAAAACAACCAACACATCCTTTTCTTGGTGGTGTCATTGGGTTTGATGTCCTCCTTGAAGTGTGTGATATTTCTTAGCATATGGATTTCCTCTTAGTGATGATGCAACACACTGCATTCCCTAAGTTGTGAATCTTTTACTCTTGACATTTCCTCTCTTGGAGACATTAGGCACACTGATCCCTGAGAAGAATACCTTACACAAACTAAGCAAAATCCTTTTGAAAAAAAACCATACATATATAATGTTCAAAAGTGTTTAGCATAATGAAACTTGCTAACCTTGTAAAGCTCAAACCCTAATTTCAAGGCCACTTAGCATAACACACCTTGCTTTCCTATGGATCCCTCCCCTTGTTCATTGTTGTTTCACATAACGTAACTTGTTAAGCCCTATGGAGCATGAAAACTAGCATTTTGGTGCCTTATTGAAGTTGTCAGGAGGATAGCTTTGATATGGTATGGGAGCCTAATATTATTCTCTCATTTTACACCCCTTTTGGGATGCTCACCTAGTGGACAGCTTGAGGTTCCACTACCCTAGAGTGAGCATGTGACAAAACAAAACTAAAGTTTTATATTTATTCCACACTAATTAGAATATCTAGGCTTGATCTTCCTGGTCTATGATGTTGTATGATTGTGCATCTTTTTCATTGTTGCATACATAAGTGTCTTGAATGTCTACTTTAGTGTGAGTTTGACATAGGGTCATACTCTCACTAAAGTGGGGGAAAAATGTAGTGTAGGAAAAAGTATCCCTTTTTCACACTTAATTTGGAAATAATGAATAATAAAAATGAAATTAATTATGCCTTAATTTAGTATTGTAATGGGTATGTGCAGGATCATGATGGGCCAAAAAGTAGCAATATGATGGGTATGTGTAGGGTATGTGGCTGACGACTTTTGTTTTACACAAAATTGGTGAAACGAAAAAGGTTTTTAAAGAAGATTCTCAACTTTCCACCAATATAAATTATGCTTTACTTTGAATTTAATAAATAATTATTATTCATTTTCTATTTGAACTACGACTAAAGTCTTGATTGATAGGCTGATTGAAAAACATCTATAGCTTTCAAATGGTATCACATTTTTTGAATCTGAAACATGTGTCACATTATATGATTCGCATACTATAGGATTAAAAAAAAAATTGAATTTCATTAAGTTTTGACCAAGTTATGGTGGTCAGACATATGAGTTTTTATATTTTTAAAAAGTTGTAATAAAAAAATCATAATTAATTATATAATTGGAAAAAAATTACAAAAAAATATGCATCACATCCAGACACGAGTCCTCTAATTATATCTAAAATATTATAAAAAAATATTATCATTTTATTGTGGTTAGGGTGGTCAGACATACACCTACTTCTTATTTTTTCCCTTAAATTTAAGTACTACTACATTGAAATTTCAAATTTTCACCAAATAATTTTTTTATTTAAATAAACCTAGTAGTTTAGAAACTACATTAAATTTGGTATAGATTCTATTCTTACATATTTTTGAAATAATATATATATAACTTATTCAAATTTTTATGTCAAGTTTCCTAACTCTGATTTTTTCGAATTTTTTCGCCACTTAAGGGCCTATTTTTTCCATGATGATCCTGCACATACCCTAATATGTTTTTCATATTCACATTAAGTTTAGGGCCCTTTTAAATTAAATGGACTTAATTTTTCCATAGTTTTGATGTTTTAAGGTGTACCTTTACACTTTCACATTAATCTAGGGCTATATTAATTAATTGAGGTTAATTTGCCTCAATCGACCACTTTAATTCAAATACAAGCCTACATAAATGCAATTTTTGAGGGATAAAACCCGACATTCATAAATGCCATTTCACAACACTTAACTTTGGAAGATGTGTGTCCTAGGTAAGTGGCCTATAACCCATTCTCCATAGGGCGAATGGGTCCTCACTTAGATCTAGGAACCTAATTTAAACTACATTTAACATTAAGCAATGTGTGTCCTTGGTAAGTGGCCTAGGACCCATTCACCCTATGGTGAATGGGTCCTTACTTAGACCTAGGACCCCCTTTTAAAATATGATTTTGGTGGTATTTTAATGATTTCAAATCCAAAGTTCAATGTTAGCTTGTGATATTTGAATTTTGGGAATTAATCTTAAGATGTGTATAAATACAAGGTCTTTTCACTATGTTTCATTCTAAGAATCCAAGCAATCTTCATGAGATCAAACAATTTTCACAAGACAAGTATAGGAGAACTTCAAGAGAATTTTCAAGGCATTCAAGGGTAGATTAATAGAATATTATTGCAACAACCAAGATTCCTTTCATCATGTCAAAGATGTATTGCATCATGCATGTTGTTTGAGCTAATATGGTGATTTAGTATTCAAGATCTATTCAATTGTTCAAAGGAATTGTTTCACATCAAGTTTCATGATCAAGATCTACATCCATTAAATCCACTTCATGCTTGTTTGCATATTTTTTATCCAAGGTTTCAAATAAGGTTTGGTGAGTTGTTACATATTGTTTCTCATTCATCATTCCTTCATTCTTTTCTATTTCAATTCAAGGTTTAATTACCAAAATAGGGTTTTACCAAGGCAAACCCCGATTCACCTAATGCGAGATTACAGATTTTAGGTTGAAGATGATTTGAAGAGAAAAATTGATGAAAGTTGCAAAGTTGTCAAAGTTACAAGAAAAATTGCCAAATCACATAAACATAATTTTTTTCTGACTATTCAACAATGAACATCTGCAATTTGGGAGTGCAGACCTAGTAGAAGAGAACTTAGAAAAAAAAAATTAGGAACCTTATCCAAGACCAATTTTCCATAGGGAAAATGAGTCTTTAGTGAGCTTCAAAAGGTGACTTTTGATGAAAGGTACACTTTGTTTTCCCCTTTCTAGATCTACCTTTTGATTACTATTTCTATCAGATTTGTTTACTATTCTTCATTTGCATTTTATAGCTTGCATTTTAGAGTTTTTTTATGGTATTAAACCTCCTCCACAAAGTGAAAATTAGTTCATACCTCTGTCCTTGCATAGATAGCAAATTTTCTGATTCATACCTTGATGGTTTGGATCTCATTATCTTGAATGAAATTAGAGAAATAGGTCTTGGTGGTGAACCCCTTTCATAAAATTTACACACCCCACCCTATTTTTTTATGTTTCAATAAGCTTAGTTATCTTAGACTTGTCTCTCACTGCATGAGTATTACTAATATTTACCATATTATAATATTTGATGTGTCCCATTTTTTGGTGCCACAATGAACAGTCACTAGATTGATCTAGTAAATAGATTATTCCATTTTCCTCCTTTAGATGATAGACATTTCTGTTTGTACTTGTACCTTTTGCAACTAATATTCTAGAACTTTCCTTCTCAATTTCACAAATATTGACATGAAATACAAAATTTTATCCTATACTACATATTTGACTAATATTGAGAAGATTATGCTTCAAAGCTTGGACATAAAGGATATCCTCAGTTCTACTCTTTCCATCAATTGTTACAACACCCTTTCCATAAATTTGTGCTAACTCATCACCAAAGAACTTAAAAACTCCACCATTAACCTTCTTAAGACTAATGAACCTTCTCTTGTCACCAATCATGTGGTTAGAACAACCATTGTCAATCATCCAAGAATTTTATTGTTCCTTTGTGTGAAAGGCATTCCACACAGTCATAAATATTTCATCATTTTTATCAGCCTAAAAAGTACAAGACTTCTTATATTTTCCAATACCACCCTTTTTTTCTTTCAAATACATGAATAGGTTTTCATCATTTGAATCATTATCCTCATCTTCAGAAGAAAACCACTTTCCTTGGAATAAAAACCTCTTTTGAATTTATCCTTTTTGTTACTACCATCTGATTCTTTATAAGGATACTTGGATGCAAAATTCCCAATCCTTCCACAATTGAAACACTTGAAAGGTAACTTATCTTTGTATTTTTCAGTGCCTTTCTTTAATATTCTCTCAAATTTTGCTTCAATCTCATCAAATTCATCATCCTAATCAACTACTTCATATTTTATCTTTTTATTGGTTTTGAATGTTGCTTCTTTATTTGGAACATTTTTGTCAAATTTTCCCATTTCAAAGATTGTAAGAGCACAAAAAATTTCCTTTACTAAGTACTTGTCCAAGTCCTTAGACTCTTCAATACTAGATACTTTATGACTATAGGCTTTAGGGAGATATCTGAAAACTTTCTTCACAAACTCATCTGCTTTCACTTCTCCACCAAGACCTCTGATATTAGTAACTATTTCATCTACCCGAAGCATATAACTAGCAATTTCTTCTTCCTCTATCATCCTCAAGGTTTTAGATCTTCTATTGAATATTTGCATATTGGATTTCCTTACTTTATTATCTCCTTCATAGATTGATCAACATTTCCTATACATCCTTAGCAAAATTATAACTCATTACTTTCAAAAAATTTGAATTAGCTAACTCACACAATATAGCATTCCTATCCTTGAAATTATTGTCATACAACCTAATCTCAACTGGATCTATAGGATGAGCAGTACGAATAATATAACCATCCTTGATGGATTACCAAACACCAAACCCTAGAGAGTTTATATGGCCTTCCATTCTCAACTTCCAAAAGGTGTAATTTGTCCCATCAAATATAGGACCTTTGTAAGCTCAATCATGTGCCATCTCGAAACTTTTCTCCACTGGTTAGGATTCTTAAGAGGAACTTGGCTCTGATACCAATTACTAAACACACCCAAATACTAAGAGGGGGGTGAACTAGTATCTTCAAAAACATAAACCCATTCAGATCATAAATACTTTAGTAATATATGAATTTAGTCTCTCAACAAGATCAACAACACATTCATAGATCAACAATACTTAATTTAATAAACAAAAATGAAAGATAATGTATTGAACACAAATGTGCAAGATAACACCATATTTACATTGAAAACCCAAGAGGGAAAAACCATAGTGAGAGTTAACTCACAATATAGAAGCTCACTACTTACAAAATTACAATTTAAGGCTCACTACCAATTGATTGCAAGATAAGGCACACAACCTTAGGGAAAGATACAAAGGAATTTTAGTATTGAGGTGCACAACCCTAGGGAAAGATATAAATTATAGGGACTTGATGAGATTCACTATCTTAGAGTAGGACACATGAAGAATATGAAATTAAACATTTGTCAACAACACACTCTACTGACTGAGGTGTTAAAGCTCATTACCCTTTTATTTTCAAAAATCACTACTTCAAATCATTTTCGTACATCTCCACACCCTTACACCCTTCATACAAGTTCTAAATTATTCTTTCATTTATATCCTCCACAAGGTCTCAAAACATGAATTAGGTCAATTAGAAATAATACAAACAATGATTTCAAAATTTTGGACACAAAAACATAATGTGGTCCTATCCAAAAGATAGAGAGGACAAAAATCAATCTTATTTCATCTTCCAAAGTGATCCAAAAAAATTCACACACTGGCACACATCAACCCAAGTTGACAACAAGGAAATATGTAGATGAAATGCGTAGCACATTACCAGTAAACACAAAAACATAGCTTCAACTCAATTTACTCAATGTGGTTCTCAACAAGATAGGTAAAGACCCAAATGCATCTTAACACAACTTCATATATCAATATAGACCCCTAGGAACATGGCACAAGCAAGATAACAAGCCCATTTGACTAGATATCCATAATTTTCCAAACAAACCATCTCAACACAATATGTGGTACCAAAGAAATAAACTAATGAGGTGCATAACACAAAGAGATGTTCCATTAATATCCACCAACACCTATAAAACTTCTTTCACACTACCATGCCACAAGAAACCACCTCAAACAAAACAAGAAAAAAATATTTCATTCCAAAAACACAAATGATACTGCCAAGAGATAGAACATTGATAATCCAACTTGTGGACCACTTCATTACATGAAAACTTAACTAATACATTACATAAGTACTGAGAGCACATCCACCAAGCTTTAGTAGTAGAAACATCAATGTAGAGAAATGTGGAGTTTTTTTTGGACTAGTCCAGATAACCAACAAAACTTTCAAAACACTACAAACAGTTAAAACCTCTTCGGCAAGACTAATAACCTAAAAATATAGGAATACAACATCCACATAACAAAAGAAAATGAATTTTAAAATACAAGACCATATCTTCAACAATGGAGAAATGTTGAGCATTCTCTCAAACAATCCTTACAACTTCTTGAAATAGAAACTTTCACCAATTTGTAAAGACCAAAAATTTCTTGCAACAACACATAATTCCTCAAGAACATGGAAGAATAACATACTAGAGACCATCCACAACAACTCTCCATCACCATATTTACTTCTAATCCTCATCTTAATTCTTCTAATCCTCATCTTAATACATCATCATGATAACATTAGTAACTATACTCAATACATCTTTACTTGACATCAAATAAGGCATGAAATCCAACCATGAACTTCTCATCATAGAGTATCAATAACATACAACTATAGACACCAATGGCAACAACACTAATGAAAATCAACAAAATTCTCACAAGCATGTGCATCAATCTCCCAAGTGTTGACAACAAATGCCAAAAATACAACCAATGCAACAATCTCACGAAGTTTTGACATCACAATAATCTCCTCAAGTGTTGACATCAATGAATACTAGTTCCAACACAGTGAAGTAGTACTTGAAAAATAAAACTTATGACATGATAATAGACATCCATTTGAGATTGGATAGAATAGAGGCTATGTAAAATAGAGTTGTTACCAATGTGAGTCATAAATTTGCAAAGTTTGAGGACAAGAAAGAGGAGAAAATGGTCACTATGGATCATGGAATTAATGGTAATTTTAAAGATTTTTTATTATTATTTGAATATGTTTTGTTTTCAAGATTTAGTAAGGTCAAGGAAAATCGATAAAATAAGAAGGATACAATAGTACAAAAAGATATATAATTTAATTATGTTAGTGAACATTTATATGTAAAATAGGTAGATGAAGTTGCGGATGATGTTTTATTAATTTAGAAAATAGATTTTGATAGTCCTATATTTGACAAATGGAATTATGAATTAGAATATGGTCTCTTGTTGAAAGAGGAGATAAGTAAATTAAAAAAATTATTTGAGGGAGAAATGATAGAAGAAGAGCATGAAAAGGAAGAGGTTGCAGTTGATACATGCCTCTTTAAAGGATAAAAATTTGTAGTAGTAAGAAAGGAGAAGAAAATAGAGGTAATTGTTGATTTATCAAAAAATTTCAATATTGTTAATGAAGCTATTTTTTGTGAGAATGAAATGGTAGAAGGATATGAAGAAAGATAAGTTGAAGTGTACAACAATAATAAGTCACAAGTTGAAATAAAGCAATTTTTTGAGATTGATAAAATGGGATGGAAAGATTATCCATGGTATCTAGTAAGGTGAATTTCATGAAAGTAAGAAAGATAAGAAAGATGAAGGAAGATATAGGAAATTTAAAAGAAGGGTAAAGAAGAAGAAATAGGTAGATAAGGAAGAAGGATGGATTAAAGGAAAAAAATGATCTTCAAATTTAATTCATGAGTTTTAGCTCATGAAACATTTCACTTACCTTTGGTGTTTTATGTAGGAGTATTTGGGTGCATGAGAATTCTACACCACACAAAAAGAATTGTATTTTATTTTATTTTATTTTGTTGTGAATTTTTTTAAAATATTACAAGCATTACTTTGAGGCATTTTTCACACATTTCTAGCATGTTAAAATTTTAATTCTACTACCTTTTAGATAGGTGACACCAAAGGCTTGATTTTCATGTGTTTTGTGGTTCATAAATTGAACATTTCTTCACCAAATTGGAGAAATAATTCCAATGCCTAGGTTGGAGGAGGAAATTTTTTAAATCTTGTAACTCCTCTTTGAATTTAAAAAAATCATTATTAGGGAGTGGAAGAGTCTATATGCCAGGACAAGGAGGTAGCATAATGAAGTGGTAAAAGGTCAAGTTTGGAAAATAATTTAAGAGGCTTGTAAAAAATTGAATGAGGGGGTTATGAAAACACCTAGGAAAGAGAAATTAGGTATGTATATAGCTGAAGAAATGGGATAAAGCCACACCTAGCTAAAGAGAAGGATAACTGCAAAATAAAATGAGAAAAAACTTAAGGGTTTGAAGGGAGATCATCTATGAAGCCTATTGGGATTTCCAAGAGTAAAACATCTAGATTTCATGGTTGCATGTGTTGTTGTAATTGATTGAAGGGATCTTGCATTATATTTATAGAGCTTGAAATTAAAAATATTTCCTCTAGCTAACTTCTAGTTTATTTTATTTCTTTTTTTAGCTATTATTGTAAACATTTGAAGATTTAATATTAAGAACATTGTCTTCTTCTTGAATCTATGTTAATTCATGTGTTGGAGTTAAATTATTCATAGATTCAATAGATATAAGTGTGTGAGGGTTGTAAAAATTGGTAGTCCCATAGGATTTTCAATTGTTGTAGTGCATTAGATGGTATCAGAGTAGTGTTCCTGAGTGTGCAGACAAAGAATGGAACATGAGGAAGTCTAGAACTAAGATCTGTGGATGTAGTGTGTGAGACTATTGTTGTTCTCTATAGAGGTTAAATCTAACTAAAAGGTGCACAAAGAGAGGTGTTTCTTTTAGAAACTTTTTTGGGTAGAGGATAACTGTTGAATGTGAGTTATTTTTTTTGTAGATAGTCAAGTGTGAAGATGAATTTAAAAAAGATAATGAATATTTTTTTCAAGATACCAATTGTGTGGATAGCAATGAATCAATACTTGATAAATAAAATTTATGAGATGATAATATACATCCATTTGAGATTGGATAAAATAGAGGCTATGAAAAATAGATTTGTTACCAATGTGTCATATAGTTGCAGAGGTTGAGGACAAGAAAGAGGGGAAAATGGTCACTATGGATCATGGAATTAATTTTAATTTTAAATATTTTGTTTTATTTAGAGATATTTTTTTGTAGGATTTAGCAAGGACAAGGGAAATGAGGAAAAGAAAAAGGATACAATAGCATAAATTAATTATGTTAGTGAACATTTACATGCAAAAGAGGAAGATGAAGTTGTGGATGTTGTTGTAGCAATTTGGAAAATGGATTTTAATAGTCCTAGATTTGACAAAGGGAATGATGAAGAAGAATATAGTCTCTTGTTAAAAAAGGATATAAAGAAATTAGAAAAATTATTTGAGTGAGAAATGATAGAAGAAGATGATGAAAAGAAATAGGTTGCAGCTGATACATGCCTCTTTGAAGGAGAAAAAGTTGCAACTGTAAGTAAGGAGAAGAAAATAGAGGTAATTGTTAATTTATCAAATTTTGTAAATATTGTTAATAAGATAATTATTGTGAGAATAAAATGGTAAAAGGATATGAAGAAAGATAAGTGGAAGAGTGCAAAAATAATAGGTTACAAGCTGAAAGAAAGCAACGTGTTGAGAATGATAAATTGGGATGGAAAGATGAACCATGGTATAGTAAGGTGAATTTCATGAAAGGGAGAAAGAGAGGAAAGATGAAGGAATGAAGAGATAGAAAATTTCAAAGCAAGGTGAAGAAGAAGAAACAGGTATATAAGGAAGAAGGACGTATTAAAGGAAAAAAATGATCTTCAAATGTTCATTAGTTTTAGCTCATGGAACATTTCACTTAGCTCAGGTGTTTGATGCAGGAGCATTCAGGTGCATGAGAAATCCTACACCTTGTAAAAGAATTATATTTTCTTTTATTTGATTTGGTTGTGAATTTTTATTTTCATCCTACATGTATGATTTCATGGAAATTTTCATACATATCAAGCATATTAAAAAATTAATTCTAGTACCTATTGGATAGATGAGACCAAAGGCTTGATTTTCATGTGTTTTGTGCCTCATAAATTTAATATTTTTTTACTAAATTGGAGGAGGAAATTTTCAAACGCTGAGGCTAGAGGAGGCCATTTTTAGACTCCCCTTTGAATTTAATTTTTTTCATTAATTGGGGAGTGGAAGAATCGAGACGCCAGGATGAGGAAGTATTGGAATGAAGTTGTAAGAAGATAAGTTTGGAAAATAATTGAAGAGACTCGTCAAAACATGAAGTAGGGGGTTATAGAAACACCTAGGAAAGAGAAATGAGGTATTTATGTAGATGAAGAAATGGGAGAAAGCTATTCCCAACTAAAGAGAAGGATAACAACAAAATAAAATGAGAAAAAACTCAAGGCTTTGAAGGGAGATTATCTATGAAGCCTATTGGGATGTCTAGGAGTAAAACATCTTGATTTAATGGTTGTGTGTGCTATTGTTGTAGCTAATTGGAGGGTTATTGCATTAGATTTATAGAGCTTGAATGTAAAAATATTTCTTGTAACTAAGTTCTTGTTTTGCAATGTCTTCTTTTATCCAATGTTATAGTTTTGCAGATTAGCCTATCATTTGGTCCTCATAGGATTTAATGTTGATTTTTTGAGGGCCTTGTGTGGGAGTTATCTAGTTCTCAGATGGGAATTTATATTGTTTTCTTCTCCAGCTCTTAGGTGTATTCAGGGTTTTCCTTTTGAAGGTGTTATAGGCTTTGTTTATGCACACTTACTATTTTTTGTAAGTGCCTTGGACATTGGGATCCAACTTTACTATTATAGTATGGCATCTAGATGAGCAGTTTGAGCAATGGGCTTCCCCATGATGTTGAGAGAATTAATTCATGTTGATTATTTATGGAGTTATGATCTTTTAATTATTATTAAAGTGACTACTTGAATAATAATTTTAATTATAAAAGTGGATATATTAATGACTTATTTGAATTTAGAATATATGGCTTATTTTATAACATAAAGTCAAAACATTTAAAAGTTAAAGGGGCACCCACATTAAGTATTAACACTTGGCAATAAAAGTAAATATTTTAATTTATTTTAGTGTTTAAAAATTTGAAGAATGAAATAGTGCTTTCGTAGAGAGGTATAAAAAGCACTCAAAAATAATTTCATTATTCATTCAACACTTAGCAAATTTTGAAGAGTTTTGGCTATGAGAAGAAAACAAGGGTTTTCAGCTGCAAATTGATCTTGGAGATCATAGCTCTCTCAAATTAAAGATTTTACAGGCTTGAAATACCACCCAAGGTTTGCAATTTTAGGTGGCTTCATTCAAGAGTCACAATTATGCTTATAGGAGTTGATTTATAGAGGGTTTTCTAAAGATTGTTGGTCGAGATCAGAAAATATATATATATATGTTGTGTTTTCTATTGTGAAGATTCATTCTTTGGCACATGGGAGTCCTCTCAAGGCTATTCGTACATTTATTTGGAGGTTGTACTCTCTCGTATACAACATGTGGGGGTTTGAGAGGAAAATTTCCTAAGTTTTGGCTTGTATGTTGCATCTTTTTGGGGTGCCCAATACACTAGATCATTAGAGTATCAATTTTGAGGTGGAGAAATAAGAAATTTTAAGGAAGGTGTTCAAGTTTTCAAGCACTTAATTTGTCAATGAAAATTTTCAAACTTGCAATAAATTTCATTTGACTCTAGGTATGAATGTTATGTAATTTTTTAGCATTGAAATAAAATATGAATTGATAGTTAAATGTATTTTCTTCTAGCATTTCCCTATTTGGATTTTTTTTACATTTGTTATACTTATTGGAAAAAACCTTCAAAATCACTCAAAAAACCAAAATAACTATAAAACCAAAAGCATATTATAGATAGATATAAATTTAAAATTAAATATCCTACCAAGGTGGGATATTTCAAGTTTTTTTTATTGCTCTTTGAAGCTGTTATTGTAAAAAATTTAAAGTTTGATGATAAGAACATATTATTGTTCATATATCTATGTTAATGCATGTGTTGTATTTTAATTATTCATAGCTTCAATAGATTTACATGTGTGTGGGTTGCAACAATTGACAGTCCCATAGGATTTTCAATTTTTTTACTGCATCACTAAGTGGTAGTGGAACCAACTACCCCTCCAATATCTTGCTTATATTTTTCATTTTCCAATGCCTTCAAAGTTGTCCATGTAGGAGAGTTACCATCAACTAAATCCATGAGGTGATTGATATATGTCACGAGCTCACCAATTTGGGACTTAATATCTTCTTTGGTATTTTAATCTATTATTTCTATCCCTCTCATGTTTAGAGGCCAAAACTAATAATTATAATGATTTTTTTTATACTTTCATATCATCTTCGTCTTTGACAACTATAGGGATTGTGATCTATGAAATCCTTAATAATTTTCCATTAGTCATGATATATGATAAAATTATACCTCTTTTCCTATTTGACTAGACCTGGAGCAATCCAAAAAATCTTTAAATGATCCTCTAAAATATGATTATAGGTTCCATACATTTTCTAGATGGTGGAACTCAAATACATTGGTAGTCCCAAATACCCAACAAGTGTTTCCACTTTGTTTGTTCTAGGTGTATTGGGATACCTTGGAGGATACTAAGCAAGAGGATTAGGAGGTGAATAAAGGAATATAATTGAATAAATTCTTAGAGAAGGAGGAGGATAATAATTCAACACCTACGTTGGAGTGTGATATCCCTCCTAAAAGGCTATCGCAGTACCACTAGTTATATAATCTTTGGGGACACCTAAAATTACTTCTATTTCTTTGTATGTGGAAATTTAATGTACTCCCCAATTTTTATTTCTTCCTCCTTAGCAATTTTTTCAAGAAAATCATCTTTTATTGGAGGATACAAGGGTGATATCTATGGAGAAGGAAGATGTGCAAAGAGAGGTGAGGATACTAGAAAAAGGGACTAGGGAAGTAGGTGATTATTTGTCTACATTCCTTATTACTTGTTGTGCACTATAATTTCTTTTCCTAACCCTTCTCATTGTTGTTTCTTTCTCAACCTTTTATTTGTCTTCTTTCATAATCACTTGTACTTGAGGAACCTTTTTTTTCTTTTTCTTTGTCATTCACATATATTGTAATAGTTGATTATTCTTTATTTTTTCTTTCCTTTTTAGGATCTATAGGAGTTTCCTTGAAAGGATTATTCTACTATGGGTATGGGGAATCCATTGATTAGGGATTCATTAGCCAACCCTTTCTCTTGGAAAAAAAATCTTGTTTTTGGCCTTAATAGATGTATTTCCTTGTATATACCTCTCTAACCTCTCCATAGGTTGTTTTAAACTCTTATTTTTATTGTATGAAGGTTCTAAGACCTTCATATCATCATTCATTTATTTAGGGACTCTCTCCAAAACATATCCCTTGACTATACAAAATACGATCCTATAATAGTCCCTAATTATCACTTTATTGTCATCTAAAAAATCAACCTATAAATATTCAATATATGCAACATAAAAAAATAATGATCCAATCAAAGGACAAATATTTTTCATAAGTTCAAATATATCCTATGAGTCATACAAGTGCATTGCCAAGTTTATCAAATATAGATCAATTGTCTTAGTGACCTACATGTTGGAGCAAGATTATATCCCCATATTTATGGGGAATGTGAACCATCCTTGTTCTTGATATCAATTAACATTTGAATCTCCACAACTCACCTATTGATCTATAACAATATTATAGTATCACTAGATACCTTGGGAGCTTGTATGGTGCCTTGTTGAAGCCACCCACTATAATATAGTAATATTTTTTGAAATGAATAAACTATCTCCCTAGCTCAACCACTATTCTATTTTATTCTCATGATATTCCATTGGCATAATCATTCTATAGGAACCTAATAATTGAACACACAAATGCATTATTTACTCTAGATTAGTATTTCCATCTCTCCTTAAATTCTATTTGGGTATAATGCTAATACATTTTGATTTATCCTAGCTACATATTGCTCATTTGGTTTAATCCTAAATAGCTAGCCTAGAAAGACAAAAATTAAAACAAGTAAACCAAGTTGGCCTAGAAAGCCAACAAGTAAATAGAGATACTAACTAATATTGTCCAATAAATGATTTTAATAGCATAAACATGAAGGAAAAATTAGCACATACAAGGGTAAAAGTACTTAGCATTGAGAAAACTAAAGAATTTTTCAATGAGGGTTATGGTGTGCTTAGCATCCTTGTATAATTATATTTTTTAGATTACATTTTCCATATTTTTTGTTTAATCCTCCTCTATGATATTAAGATATCATTGATAAAGTTCAAAGCCTATATGGTTTTTCTCTAATAGTATTTTACTACCTCCATATTTACTGTCATATTGAGAATAGATGGGAAGTCCAAACAATATATCAATTAACTCTATACTAATGTCTAGAATGATATTGCTTGCAAGATAAATTATCTTTTAATTATTTTTATCATACATGTTATAAGAAGATAGGAACAACTTTGGAGATTAGAGGGAAACTAAAAGCATTTCTACCTAAACCAAGCTTGACTTACCCATGCATTGAGCCATGAATGTCCTTTCTCCTTTTCCATTTACTCTTTATAAAGAAATTTCACCTTCAAAACCATCTAATGCCAATATAATAAATCTAAAACTTGAAGAGAATAAAACTTTAAATGGTGACAAGGTTTGAATATTAAGGTTACCTCTTAATTGATAAATGAATTAGGGAATTATTAAAATAGAAATCCTAAAAGGTAAGAACCTCAAAAAGGTTATGAGTATTAGAGGTTATAAGTACCTATTAAAGGGTGCACAAATAGGAACATGCATGATATCCTAATTTAAAAAGGATAGAACTTGTGACTATTATTGGTGATAAAAGATCAACATATTTCTTAATGAATACCAAGGTAAGAGAATATATAATGTAGTGATCTCAAGAGATATAAAAAAGGAATTTTCTAGGGATTGAAATTCAAGGAAATCATATAATGGGTACCAATGTAAGGATAATATTAAATCCTTGACTCAAAAAATATTAAGGTTTGACTAATTATTAGATTCAAATGAAGACACCAGGGTAAGTGCATGGAGTTGTGACACAAAAAAGTCTCTTAAGATGCCACTTTTTCTCTTAAATAAAAAAAATCTGATTTGCAAGAGAAAATGAAGATAGTTATGCTTGAAATTTCAAGATGAAGCAAGGACAAGAGTTAAAGTGCTCCAAGTCTAGTTTCTAAGATATTAATTCTTTTTGAAATTAATGAAGATTAAGGGTCTCAAAAAGGGGGGGCCAAAATGTAGGTCCTATTTTTATTAAAAAAATAGCATAGCGTCTAAGGGCCCCCCCTTTTAGACTATTTTTTTTTAAGAATTTCAAAAATCCAAATGATGATAAATTATCCAACACCATGTAGTTTATCCCCGTTCTTTCGACTAATTTTTTTAATGAATATATAATATTTTATGAATTTTCAAAGTGGACACATATTGAAAAGATGAAATTTGAGCATGCTCCCCCCTAGATTTTTTGAAAACTAATCGAAAATTGTTTTTTTTCATCACGTGTAGAATGGATTCTAGTTTAAAAAAATATAATTTGTTTCAAAATTTGATGAAAAAGTAAAAATCTATCCTAAAACTAGCACATGTTGGTTTTTGACAAAAAATGGAGGCAATAACAAGAGAAGTTATGGATGAAATCCTTAACTTAATCAAAATGTAAAAAAAAAGATATTTAGATAGATAAGAGAGAGCCTAACATCATCACTTTTTTTTTATAAGTGTGCATTGAAATATGTGCAAATGTGGTGGTGAGCACAGCCAAAAATGTGTGAAATTTTGCTACCCTTTCAAAAAATCACGTCTTTTGCATGAAATGGTTTTTCAAACCTTTGGTTCAGATGATCAATACAAAATCCAACCCATTGAGTTGGTATTTCCCAATACAACCCATTTGGTGAGCACCAAATGGGTTGCTTCATTTAGCTAGCACCAAATTTGGCACTCACCAAATGTCATTCATGACTTTTGGAATGCATTTTTCAAAACTCTTCCATTTTCTCTTTATCTTCTAGGGAAACTATATACATGAAATAAACATTTACATATGTACATTTACTTTCTTATAATTTAAGTTATATTTCATGTATATAGTTTTAGGATGTTTGAGAGTGGTTTCAAATCTCTAGAGGTTATAATGCAAATTCTAGTTTTGGAAGATTTAAAAAAAAATTAGACTTATTCAAATTTTAGTAATCAGCATGTCAAATTTAAATAATCAGGAGGTCAAATTTTAGTAATCAGGAGGTCAAATTTCATCTTTCTCTCTCTAACTCACTTATTGTCATCTCTTATTCTCTTGACCTCTCTCCCTTGAGCTCAAGAACTAAATCTCTACATGTCCATCTCTCTCTCCTTCCCTCTCTAATATCTATATCCCTCCCTCCCTCTTTCCCTCTCTACATTTCTCTATCTCCCCTCCTCTCCTTCTATCTCTATATATATGTCTCTTTATCCCTACTTATCCCTCCCCTGCTCTCTCTCCCCTCTTTCTCTCACTCTATGCTTCTCTCTCTCTCCTTCTGTCTCTACTCCTTATCTCACCATTCTCTCTCTCCTCCCCTCTCTAGTTCTCTTTATCTCACCTCTCTCTCCTTCCCTCCCTCCCTCTCTAATTTTCTCTATCTCCATTTCTCTCTCCTTCCCTTTCTACTTCTCTTTATCTCACCTCTATTTCTCCCCCTCTCTCTCCCCCTCTCTCTCCCTCTCTCCCTCCCTCTCTCTTTTCCTTTCACCCACCTTTTCTCTCTACTTCTTGCTATCTAACATATCCCTCTATACCTCTTTCTCTCTCCCTCCTTCCCTCCTCAATATCTCCACCTTCCTCCTTACCTCTCTACTCTCTCCAACACATATCTCTATCACCTATCTCACTCTCTCTCTCCCTTCCCTCTCTATTCTCTTTCTCTCTATCTCACCTCTCTCTCCCTACCTATCCCTCCCTCCTCTCGCTTATGTATCTCACCTCTCTCTCCCTCCCTACCTCTTCCTCCCTCTCTCCTTCCCTCTATACTTCTCTTCATCTCCTCCTCCCTCTATCTACCTACCTCTCTCTATTATTTTCTCACCTCTCTCTCCATCCCTACCTCTCCCTCTATCTCTCCTTTCATATATACTTCTCTCTACCTAGCTTTCCATCTATATGTATTTCTCTCTCCCTCATTTCCTCCTCTCTCTCAATATCTCCACCTTCTTCCCTCTCTACTTCTCTCTATCACATCTATCTCTCTCCTTCCCTCTCTACTCTTTATCTCTCCATCCCACCCCCTCTTTCTATCTCTCCTCTCTCCCTCTCCCTCTTTCTATCTCTCATTGCCCTCTTTGTACCTACGTCTCTCTCTCTCTTCTATCTATCAAAACTATCCATCTTTACCTATGCCTTCCTCCTCTCTCTTCCTTCCACCAAACCTCACTCTTTACATATCTCTATCTAACTTATCCCTACACCTCTTTCTCTCTCCCTCTCTTTCCCTCTCTCAATCTCTCTACCTTCCTCCTTATGTCTCTACTTATCTCTTTCACCTCTTTATCTCTCCCTTCCCTCTCCACTTTCTTTCTTTGTATCTCACCTCTCTCTCCCTAAATATCCCTCCCTCACTCCTCTCTCTCTATCTCTCCTCTCTCTACCTCCCTCCCTACCTTTTCTTCCCTCTCCTCCCCTATCTACTTCTCTCTATCTCCCCCTCCCTCTCTTTACCTACATCTATCTCTATTTCTCTCTCACCTCTCTCTCTAAATCCTTATCTCTCCCTCTATCCCTACCTCTCCATCCATCTCTCCTTCCCTCTACTTCTATCCCTTCTACTCCACCTCTCTCTCCATCCCTACCTCTCCCTCCATCTCTCCTTCCCTCTATACCTCATTCTCTCTCTCCCTCTCTCCTTCCTCCGCTCTCTCAATCTCTCCACCTTCCTCCTTCTCTCTCTAACTTCTCCCTCCCTTCCCCAATCTTCTTCAATCTCTACTCTATTTCTATCTCAACTCTCTCTACCTACATATTTATCCCTCCCCCATCTTTCTATCT
>VDFB02281492.1:810068730-810136403 GCA_007258455.2 Sequoia sempervirens
TCTATCTCAACTCTCTCCCTACCTTTTTATCCCTATCTCTATCTATCTCTCTTTATCTCTCCCTCCCTCCCCCTCTTTCTATCTCTCCTCTCTCCCTCCCCCCTCTTTCTATCTCTCCTTTCCCTCTCTCTATCTACGTCTCACTCCTTATATCTATCTCAAATATCCCTCTTTACCTCTCCATCCCTCCTCTCTCTCCTCAACTAAACTTCTCTCTACTTCTCTCTATCTAATCTACCCATATATACCTCTTTCTCTCTCCCTCCCTCCATCCCTCCTCTCTATCTTATACCAACCTTCTCTCTCTAGTCTTTATCTCACCTACCCGTATATACCTATTTTTATCTCCCTCCCTCCCTTCTTCCTTATTTGAATCTCTATACCTTCCTCTTTACCTCTATCTCTCACTCTCTCTCTCCCCTTCCCTCTCTACTCTCTTTCTCTCTATCTTATCTCTCTCTCTCTATCTTATCTCTCTCTCTCCCTACATATATCCCTCCCTCCCTCTTATCTCTCTATCTCACCTCCCTCTCCTTCCATCCCTCCCTAGCTTGCCTTCCTTCACTCCTTCCCTCTTTACTTATCTCTCCCCTCCCTCTCTCTACCTACCTTTCTTTATTGCTCTATCTACCACCTTTCTCTCTCCAGCACTATCTCTCCTTTTATCCCTACCTCTCCCTCCATCTTTCCTTCCCTCTTTCTATATCTCCTCATCCTCTCTCTACCTACTTCTCCCTTCCTCCCCTCTCTCTCACATACTCTCTCTCCCACCCTATCTCTCTCTCTTCCACCAACGTTCGCTCTCTACTTGTCTCTATCTAACCTATGCCTGTATACCTCTTTCTCTCTCCCTCCCTCCTTCCCTCTCTCAATATATCTACATTCCACCTTACCTCTCTACTTCTCTCTATCACTTCTCTCTCTCCCCTTCAATATCTACTCTCTTTCTCTCTATCTCACCTCTATCCCTACCTGTCCCTCCCTCCCTCCTCTCTCTATCTCAACTCTCTCTCTCCCTTCCCTCTCTACTCTCTTACTCTCTATCTCACCTCTATATCCCTACATATCCCTCCCTTCCTCCTCTCTTTATCTCACCTCTCTCCCTCTCTCTCCCCCTCACTCTCTCTCCCCCTTCCCTCTCTACTCCCTTTCTCTCTATCTCACATCTCTCTCCCTCCCTCTCCCTCCTTCCCTCCTCTTTATCTCACCTCTCTCTCTCTCCTCTCCCTCTCTATCTACCTCCTCTCTCTCCTCTCCCTCTCTCTACTCTCTATCTCAAAAATATCTCTAGCTATCTCTCCCTCTCTACAATCTTCTCAACTATCCCTCTTTACCTCTCCATCCCTCCCTCTCTTTCCTCCTCTCTCTCTCTGTTTCTCTCTCTCTATCTCACCTCTCCTCCACTCCTCCTCCCTCTGTTCTGTTTCCTCTACTTCTCTCTATCTCCCCTCTCCATCTCTCTACCTACCTCTCACCCTATATCTCCTCTCTCCCTCTCTCTTCCTACCTTTTTATCTCACTTATACCTCTTTACCTCTCCCTCCCTCACCTTTGTCTATTTACCACCCTCCCTCCTCTCTCTTTGTTTCTTTATTTGTCTCTCTATTTGATGTGCACAAGATGTGAATAAAAAAATGGAGGAAATTGGGGAGATTTACATAAATAGGGAAGGAGGGTGGGAGAGGTAGAGAAGGAGAGGGTGAGAGAGAAAGAGAAGAGAGATGGAGAGAGATTGAAATAGAAAGAGGGGGATGGAGAGGTGAAATAGAGAGAGTAGAGAGGGAGGAGAGAGAGAAATATGGGAGGAGGGAGAAGTGAGAGAGAGGTGATAGAGAGAGAAGTAGAGAGAGGAGAAAGGTGGAAAGATTGAGAGAGGGAAGGAGGGAGGGAGGGAGAGAGAAAGAGGTATAAAGGGATAGGTAGGTAGAGATAAGTAGAGATGAAAGGAGATATGGAGGGAGAGGTAGGTATGGAGAGAGAAGAGAGAGATAGAGAGAGTATAGAGAGAGGGAAGGATATAGAAGTGAGAGAGAGAGAGGTGATAGAGAGATATGGTAAAGATAAGTGGAGGGGAGAGAGGGAGTGCTAGAGAGAGAATGGTGAGATGAAGATAGTAGAGAGGGAAGGAGAGAGATAGAGAGAAAGAGGGGGGAGAGAGTGAGAGATAGAGAGAGTGATAGGCAAAGAGAGAGAGGAGGTATGGAGGGAGAGGTGTGGATAGATATGTAGAGACTTGATAGAGAGAAAGTAGAGAGGGAAGAAGAAAGAGAGGAGGAAGAAATGAGAGAGATAAAGTTGATAGAAATAGGTAATACAAATAAGTAGAGAGGGTGGAGGGAGGAGAGAGAATGGGGAGGGAGAGATAAAATGGTGAGATAAAGAGAATTAGAGAGGAAATGAGAGAGAAAGAGTGGAGAGAGAGGAAGAGAGTGAGAGAGAAAGAGGGGGATGGAGAGAGAGAAGGGAGGGAGGGAGAGGGAGGGAGAGGGAGAGGTGAGACAAAGAGAGTAGAGAGGGAAGAAGAGAGAAAGGGAGGAAGGGAGAACTAAGAGAGAGAGATGATAGAGAGATGTGATAGAGAGAAGGAAAGAGGGAGGGAGAGAGAGGTGAGATAGAGAGAGTAGTGAAGGAAAGGGAGAGAGAGGGTGAGGGAGGGAGGGAGGGAGAAGGAGAGAGGTGATAGAGAGATGTGATAGAGATATAAGTAGATACAGAAGGAGGAAGGTGGAGAAATTGAGAGAGGTAAGAAGGGATGGAGGGAGAGAGAAAGAGGTATATATGGATATATTAGATAGAGATAAGTAGAGGGAAGGTGGGTGGGAGGGAGAGGAGAAATAGATAGTATAGATGGAAAGAGGTAGGGGGAGACATAGGTGAGATACAAAGTGATGAAGGGAGAGGTAGGTAAAGAGAGGAAGAGGAGAGATAAATATAGGTAGAGAGGGAAGGAGACATAGAGAGAGGAGAGATAAAGAAAAGTAGAGAGGGGAGGGAGGGATAGGTAGGGAGGAGATAGAGGTGAGTGTGTTTGTGTGTGCGAGAGAGAGAGAGAGGGAAGGAGGGAGAATGAGAGTAGAGAGAGAAGGGGTAGAGAGAGAGGTAGAGGGAGGGAGAGGAGAGATAAAGAATAGAGAGGGAATGAGGTAGGGAGGAGACATAGTTGAGATATAAAGTGATGGAGAGAGAGGTGGGTAAAGAGAGGGAAGGAGATGTAGAAAGAGATTATAGATAAAGAGAAGTAGAGAGTGGAGGGAGGGAGAGAGAGGAAAGGAGGATATAGAGGTGAGTGTGTGTGAGAGGGAGAGAGAGTGAGAGGAGAGAGAGGAAGGGGAGAGAGAAAGAGAGTAGAGAGAGAAGAGGAGAGAGATAGCTCAAAGTAGAGAGGGAAGGAAAATGTAAGAGAGAAAGAGGGGGGAGGGAGAGAGATAGGTAGAGAGAGTGGTAGGTAGTGGAGGGAGAGGTAGGTGGAGAGGGAAGGAGAGGGAGGGATAGGAGGGAGAGATGGAAGGAGGGAGAGTGAGATGGAGAGAGAGTGGTATGATAGAGAGTAGAGAGGTAAGGAGAGAATGAGAAAGAGAGATAAAGAGAGAGAGGGAGGTTGGAGGGAGGGAGAGGTAGAAAGGGATAAGTGAGATATAGAGAGGGAAGGAGGGAAAGTTGGATAGAGAGAGAATGGTGATTTAAAGAGGGAGTGATAGGGAAGGAGGGAAATTCGAAGAGATAGAGAATGGTGATTTAGAGAGGGAGTGAGAGATAGGGATAGAGGTAATGGTGAGATAGAGAGGAGAGAGTGAGAGATAAAGAGAGGTGTGGAGAGATAGATAGAGAGAGGTAGGTAGAGGAAGGGAGGGGAGAGATAGAGAGTAGAAAGAGAAAGAGGTATGGAATGAGACATAGGTGAGATAGAGAGGGATGGAGAGAGAAAGTGGAGGGAGAGGTAGGTATAGAGAGGTAAAGAGAGAGGAGAGATAGGGAGGGAGGGAGGGAGGGCGATAGAGGTGTGTGTGTGAGTGAGAGAGAATAGCAAGATAGAGGAAAGTTGTAATTGAGAGAGAAAGAGGGGGAGGGAGGGACAGTAGTAAGAGAGAGAAAGAGGAGAGACAAAAAGAAGGGGTGGGAAGGTGAGGTTGAGAGAGGGAGGGAAAGGAGAGATAGAGAGAAGTAGAAAGAGAAGGAGGGAGAGAGGGAGAGTTAGGGAGGGAGATATAGGTTTGTGTGTGAGATAGAGAGGAGAGAGTGAGGATGGAGAGAGAATTATGAGATAGAGAGGAGAGAGTTAGAGAGAAAGAGGGGAAAGAGATGGATAGAGAGTGAGAGAGAGATGTAGGTAGAGGGAAGGAGAGGAGAGATAGAGATTAGAGAGGGAAAGATGTAGGGAGGGAGACATAGTGAGATACAAAGTGATGGAGGGAGAGGTAGGTAAAGAGAGAGAGAGGGGAGATAAAGATAAGTATGAGGGAAGGAGATGTAGGGAGAGAAAAACGAGATAGAGAGAAGTAGACAGGGGAGGGAGGGAGGTAGATGTAGGGAGGAGATAGCGGTGTGTATGTGAGAGAGAGGGAGTGCAGAGATAGAGAGTAGAGAGGAGAGTGAGAAAGATTATACAACTTGCTGACTATTAAAATTTTACCTCTTGATTACTAAAATTTGACATGTCGATTACTAAAATTTGACTGTCTAAAATTTTTAAGATATTCTAAAAACTAGAATTTGCATTATAACTCCTAGAGATCCAAAACCACTTGCAAACATCTTGAAACTATATACATGTATGTAAATGTCAACTTATACTTAAATTTTTATTTCATGTATATAGTCTCCCTGGTTGAGAAAGAGAAGAAGAAAGAGTTCACAAAAATTCATTGCAAAATTCATGCTTCACATTTAGCGAGCACCAAATTTGGCATTTTCCAAATGGAGCACTTCATTTGGTGAACACCAAATTTGGCATTCACCAAATGAAGAGCACCAAAATTATTTGAATCTCTAGCATACCAAGCCTTAGGATCATTCATCCAAGCCATTTGGCGAGAACCAAATTTGGCGCTCGCCAAATGACCATTTTGGGTAAAAACACAAAAGTGGCACCATTTTTGTGTGATAGATTGGTGTACACACCCACATGTAATATTCAATTTAATTTCTAGTCAATGTAATTTAAGAACAAACCTTGCATCTAATTCAGTTGAATGTAAATGAACAAGGCTATATGTCAAATGAAACAAGCAATGCATTAATTCTTACTCTTACAAACCTTAGTTAATCATGTTAACTAATTATATATATGTTTAGACACCTGAATTTGAAAAAGCCTTTAGATGATGTTTCCAAGAGGTTACTTCAAATGAATTATGTCATCACCTATCCTGTGACAAAGCCTTTTGATGATTCAAAGCCAAAACCTGCCTAGTATAGAGAGAATGAGTATTGTGATTATCACAAGATCAAAGGTCATTCCACTAATAAATGTCAAGGACTCAAGGGTTACATCCAAGATCTTATAGATTGAGGTGATATCATAGTGGATGAAAATTAGGCTACATCATCCAATGCTCAATTATAGATATATCAAAATGCCTTCCTTAAGCACAATTAGTGTCCCAATACCTCAAATGCAAACATCGGGCCTAGCAATAACAACCAAAATAACAACACTAATAATATTAGTTATAGAAATGTGCCTTATAATTATAAGACCATTGTTATGTGTATCACTCAATGGGAGCCATGCATATCTATGATTCATGTCAAAGGAAAAGACCCTCAATGTGTTGTTACTACATGTCATACCCGCATATCAGTTTTTGGACCTTCCACTTCATCCCAACCAGCTCCTGTGAGCTCACAATACAATATCCTTGATCATCTTGGTAATACTCCTACCTAAATATCCATTCTGGATTTTCTTAGGTCTTCTTCGATCCACCAAGAAATCCTTACAAAGGCTCTTCAGGATACGCACATGCCAAACAACATTGATCCTACCCAATTCCAAGCTTTAGTGGGATATTTATCATCCGCATATTAGTTGGGATTCATCTAGAATGGTATTTCATCGATCAATTCATCCCATAACTGTGCCTTACATGTTGAGGTCTTGGTCAATCACCATAAGATAAAATAGGTCTTGGTAGATAATGGCTCTACCCTCAATCTATGAACATTAAAGTTCATAAAAAAGTATGATATAATGATTCTGATCTGGATAATCAGACCATCACCATCAAAGCTTATGACAATGCAGAAAGGGACTTAGATGGTATTATTTGTCTTCCTATATAGGTTGGTCATGTGGTGCAATAAACTACATGCCACGTCCTTGATCTAGATTTTCCATACAACCTTCTCCTCAGCCAACCATGGATTCACACCATGTAGGTCATTTCATCCACTTATCACCAATGCATGAAATTTCCATACAATGGGTTCAAAATGACTATCCATGCAGAACCTAAGCCTTTTGGGTACTATCATGCTCTAGAAGCTTCTTTCCCCCACTCTTTATATTGTCTAGGAGTAGAGGTGGGGGCACTTTAGGCATCACCTTCCAATCCATCCTCCAATTCATCATCTAACACATCATCCACTCCATCCACCACATCTAACTCTACCATTACCAAGTTCCAAATCATTGGTAAAGGTTGTGGAGAATATGAGATGCATACAAATATTAATGTGGCAACCATGCCTCCCTCTTCTCGCACCTACGACCAACCTTCCCAATCTACACCAAAGGAAGAAGTGAAGACAAAAACTATCATCTCTAAGAATGTGGGTTCTACCACTTTCCAATCTGCAAGAACACTACAAGATTTGGAAGATGATATCAGTCAATGAATCTATAGAGAGGAACCCTAGCCTTTGCCTCCCCTCGTTGAATATTTCCAAGAGGTTTATCCCTATGCATCAAAGCTAGTAGAAAAATACAACTATCAAGGGGGAGGTCTTGGTATAGTAGAACATGGAAGATTGCATCCCATTGAGACACCAGTGTGACCTAAAAATTTGGGCTTAGGATATGAAAAGAAGCAAAAGGGCCTTGCATCATCCACTAGCACTTCTAATAATGTTAACTCAGATAACGATTTCTTGGAAGACATACCTAAAGAAGAATCCATCATACTCTCACATGATGATGTAAATCTCCCTCCCCTCTTTGATTCTACGTTAGTCCTTTCCATCAACCTTTCCCTTTGTCACCTTGAACTTATTGATTGGTACCTATGAGGGAGCACACCTATAGACATTTTTCCTTTAGAAGATTCTTATGTACATCTTATGGGATTGGGGGAAGATGAACACCATATCCACAAAAGAAAAAAGAGTCATCTAGTGAAAACCTCCCCAAGGCACTTCTTGACTCATCAAAAGTAAAAATATAGGGTGTATCTTCTAGTGAAAACCTCAATGAGGCATTGGAGGATGGGGATGATCATCTTCCCCTTGTTGGAACTCATTTATCTGAATAGTGTTTAATTTTGATTAAGGAGACACAAGAAGTTAATTTGGGAATAGAAGAGCCCAAGATAACTTATGTGGCCAAGTTATTGTTAGAGGAAGAGTACCCCACCATTGTCAATTTGCTAAAGGAGGGGATCATTAACTTTTAATGGTCCTATTCAGATATGCTAGGATTGGATCTAGCATTGGTTGTACACCATCTTGATGTTCATTCAAATGCAAAACCAGTTAAAAAAATCTCAAAAAATTGCATCCTGAAGTGGCTCTACTTGTTAAGAGAGAATTGGAAAAACTATTGGAGGTTGGGTTCATCAGACCTATTGAATATTCTAATTGGATATCCACCATAGTACCTATGGCTAAACCTAATGGGAACATTAGAATTTGTATAAATTTTTGGGATCTTAATAAATCTTTCCTAAAAGATGATTTCCCGCTTCCTAACATCAACATGTTGGTAGATCTCATAGTAGGACATCCCATGCTATCCCTCATGGATGGATTTTTTGGCTATAATCAAATCAGAATTGCACCTAAATATCAGCACAAGACTACTTTCACCACCCCTCGGGGAAATTTTTGTTACAATGTCATGCCCTTTGGTCTCAAGAACGTGAGGGAAACATATCAACATGCAATGACAGTCATCTTCCATGACCTCGCACATATTATAATGGGAGATTATATTGATGATCTACTAAGGAAATACAAGACAAGATAAGATCATCCCAAGATCCTAAGGAAAATCTTTGAGCGGTTAGAACAATACAAGTTGTGCCTGAATCCAAAGAAGTATGTTTTTGGTGTCACATGTGGAAAATTATTAGGCTTCATTGTATCTAGAAGGGGTATTGAAATGGATCTAACAAAAGTCGAAGCTATAATGGAAATGCCCCTGCCACACATTCTAAAATAGTTAAGAAGTCTTCAAGGAAAATTGCAGTCTATCAAGTGCTTCATCACCCAACTTGTTGATAAATTCCAGTCATTTACACACCTTTTGCATAAAGACAACCTTTAAATGGGATCTAAAGTTTCAACAAGGTTTCAAAAAAAATCAAGGAATATCTAGACAATCCACCAATTTTAATGCCTCCTATTCCAAGTAAACCACTACTGCTATACATCTCAGCTACTTCAGTTGCACTAGGAGCATTTTTAGCCCAACATGATGAGTTCTCCAAAGAATGTTCCATCTACTATATCAGTTGTACACTTTTGGGCTATGAGCTTAATTATTCCCCCATGGAAAAATCTTGCTTAGTAGTTGTTTTTAGTTCATAGAAGCTTCACAACTATATGCTCAGTCATCCTATCAATCTAATATCAAAAGTTGACCCACTCAAATATTTGTTATCCAGAACATCATTAACTGGTTGCATGGCTAAGTGGGTTATGATACTTAGCGAGTTTGACATAGAATACGTGGACCATAAAGAAATTAAAGGGAAAGTGATAGTAGATCAATTGGCTAATGCTCCTTTGGTAGATGCATATCCATTAGTAGCAAAGTTTCCTAATGAAAGGGTCCTTAAAGTTTCAGAATTGGATACATGGACATTATATTTTGTTGGGTCATATACACACAATGGAGCTATTGTAGGTATCCTCGTCGTCACCCCACAAGGTGACTACATCTTGAAGTAATTCAAGCTACATTCCCATGCATAAACAACATTTCTAAATATGAAGCTATAATCATAGGCCTCAAAATCACAGTCCAATGGAATATCACTCGTCTTCATGTCTTCGGTGATTCTCAACTGATAGTCAAATAGGTCAACTATGAGTTTCTAACCAAGGATGATAAGCTGCTTCCTTATAAATGCATGATGGATGACTTCAAGAAATATTTCACCCATATCTAGTTTGAATAGATTCCTACAGTGCAAAACAAGGCAACTAATGCTATGGCTACAATTGGCTCTCTTATTGACATGCCTAGAGACTGAATGGATTGTGAGTTCCTCATAGAGCAACTATTAATCCTAGTGTACGATATTCTTGACAATGAAATGGTGTGTGATATTGTGGGTCCCTAATCACTTTGGTATCATGACATTTATTCATATCTACATGACAAATTTCTACCCCCTGGCCTTACCCATAACCAATGCAAATCATTCATCCAACGCACATCTCGATACACAATCGTGGTAGATACACTTTATCATAGAGGGTATGATGACACCCTCCTTTGGTGTCTAAATGAATCAAAATCTCATGTTGCATTAAATGAAGTGCATAGTGGTATTTGTAGGTCTCATTCTAATAGGATGGCCTTATTAAAGAAAATTCTCAGAGCAGGATATTAGTGGCCCACTATGGAGCACAATGCTTGTGATTTTGTGAAGAAATGTGTACCATGTCAACAACATGTAGATCTAATCCATGCTCCTGTATAGGATTTGTAGCCCATCATTGCACTATGGCCTTTTCCACAATGGGGTTTCGACTTAATCAGCAATATTTACCCTCCCTCATCTGATAATCACACCTTCATCATCACTTCCACTGAACACTTTACTAAGTGGGTGGAAGCAATTCCACTCTCCCAAATCACTAGTATTCAGATTTCTAAATTTATCCTCTACCATATTATCTATAGATATGGTATTCCCTCCACTATCATTACCGACAATGGAAAACCTTTCAAAAATGAGTATGTGAAACACCTTTTCTAAACATATCATATCCAACATCATTTTTTGACCCCTATTATGCACAAGGTAATGGCCAAGATGAAGTAACCAACAAAACCCTTATCAAAATCTGCAAAAGGTTGTTAATAACACTAGTCGAGATTGGAACCTCCATCTTAATCTAACCCTTTGGGCACATCGCACATCCATCTACACTCCCATTGGTGCCACCCCATATTCCCTTGTTTATGGCATTGACACCATCTTGCTAATTGAAGTTGAGATCCCATCACTTCGTATGTCCCTAAATAAATTAATCAGTGATGAAGATGCTCGAGTCACATGATTAAGTCAACTAGAACTTCTGGATGAAAAATGAATCAAGGCCTATAATCATCTCCAAGCATATTAGCATCACCTTAGAAGTTACAAAAATAAGGTCCATCCCCACCAATTCAACATTGGAGATCTAGTCCTGAAAGAGAATCAGTGTACCCAACAGGATCGGGAAAAGAAAGGAAAGTTTGAAGCAAATTGGCTAGGTCCATATGTTGTTACTACAAAATATGGTTCTAGGGCATATCATCTTAAAATAGCTAAGGTGGAACCCTTGGAAGAACCCATCAACATTATGCACCTAAAACGGTTCTACACCTAAGTTAGCTAGGTTATCTTACATAGAAAATTACCCAAAAAAACTTAAAAATCCAAAAAAATACAAAAAAACCAAAAAAGTCAAAAATCCAAAAAAAAAAGTAAAGAGAAATAATCCTTCCTATGGTGTAAACCGCCCTTGGTGGCACCTTGGATAAGTACATTTGGTGAAAACCTAGCAATAGGCATCATTCATAGAGAGCTTAATCATTATCTACCTTGTGTCTTATTTTCCTTTATACTTACATCTGCCCTACCCTATCCTCACATCTTATCGTCCCCATCCCCCCATCAACATCTGATTATCTACTGCTTGGTATATTTTTATTAAGCATTAGAAAATTATAATTGGCTATCCTAAATCCTAAGCTTTCATCTTGAATTTGAGCTTTTCATCACTTGTATATTGGTCTCATCTATCAGTCTCATGTACTCATCTAGGTTCCTTCATCATGTTGGTCATCATTAGGTCTCATGTTGTCTTTCATCCATTTTTTTGAACTATGTTTCCTCTATAATTTCACATAGGCAAGGCTAATCGTTTGATCAGCCCTTGAGGAATTTTTCCATTTAGTATTTGTCATCCATCAAGGTCTCCATTTTCCTCTTTCCACTTTTATCCAGGGTTAGTTGTCAGTCTTCTATCAAACTATGTTGCCTCTGCACTTTCACATAGGCAAGGATAATCACTTGATTAGCCCCCGAGGCATTTTGTCTATCTAGTATTTTTCATCCATCGAGGTCTCCATTATCCCCTTTCCACTTTTATCTAGGGTTAGTCGTCAGTTTAACTAGGAGGTCTCTGCGCTTTCTCATAGGAAAGGCTAATAATTGATCAGCCCCGGAGACCCCAGGTCTATCCTTAGGGTGTCTCTTGGTTTTGTGTCGCATTTTCAAGTGTGTCCCCATTTAGTTGGTTCCTAAAAAAAATCCATTAGTATCATAGGAGCCAATCCATTTTGAGTATCATGAGTCATGTCAATCACCTAATCTATCCTTCCTTAAATTAGACCACATCAATCCCATCCATCTAATGATCCTATGGAAAAGGACATTTAAAATTTATTATGATCTTTTGGTGCTTTTTTTTTGTTTATCATTTGAGCTTCCTGTTATACCTTGTCACATGGTCACCATGCTCCATCTTATTGTGGTGCTCTTTGATCGGTAAACATAGGGGCATATATTGACTTTTGTGTGTTCTTTTCTTCTTGATTGTCCCACATAGTACCCACCAAGATCCCTATGGTCTTGTCTCACACTGGGGCATCCTTTTTGTTTGTGGTTATTCCAACATCAGGCCCAACCAAAGCCATTGTGGCTTTGGGGTGTTTGGATAGCCTTCTTGTTTGTTGTGTTTGTCTTAGGAATTTGACACTAATTAGCTTTGGTTCTTCATACCCTAGCATATTGTGTCCTATGCTATAGTAAAAACCAATGCTCCTAATATGGAAAAATGGCATTAGAGTTGCATTTCATTTATCCTTCCATTGCATTGCATTGCATTTATCCCCATCCAATTCTTCCTCTAGCCTATGGTTAGTGATTTTTGGTTGTGCAAATCTATTCTTCTATCAAGATTCCTATGGTTTGACAGGTGCACTATCACATCCACCCTTATTTCATCTCACCATGCATGTTCATTATCATCTAGGTTCATTTCACTAACTATGACATTGATCCATTTCATTATTGCATTTACATCATTTCATTGCATTTTCATTGCTATCATTAAGTTGTATTTTTCATCCCATTTTTATTACATTTCATTGCATTATCATTTTTGTTATCACCTTAAGTTGTTTAGATTAATATAGATTTTTTATTCTAAGCATCTTAACTTCATATCATATCATTGCAAATTTTATCATTTGCATTATCTTCTTAAGTTGTTTAGATTAATATAGATTTGTTATTCTAAGCATCTTCAGTCAATTTTCATTATCATTTTTAGTTGTTTGGAGTTTCTATTCTACACATATTAGTCCATTTAGCTACATAAATTGCATTACATTACATTTATTGCATCTATCCATAACATGATCACATATGTATATTGCATCCATTACATATTTTCATGTCATATCATACATAAATAATTAATCATTGCAATGTTTTCATCTCATACATACATAATTAATCATCCTATCATATCCCATATGCATACATTACAAATCACATTTACATCACCACCTACATCACACACCATTAGTATCATTTCCATAGCATACATCAAAATCATAAAGCATCCATCAAATCCTGCATCAAAAGACATTAGAAATAATGCATTTCATCCATATCATTCACATAGAAATAAGCATAAATCATCGTAATCAAATGCATACATCATAATCATAATCATACACATGAACATAATAAATATTCGCAACATCACAATAATCACATAGCATTGTCAATGTCCATCACATCATATATATATATATATATATATATGTACCAAAAAATATAGTGTCCATCAAAGTCCATCAGTCCATAATAAAATGATCATAAAAGTCCATGAAAGTCCATAATAATAGTCCATCATAGAGTCCATGAAATTCTGTCAAATAAAGGTAAAAATCTAAGGAACTATTGAAATATAGATGACTACATCTGACACATCACGGTATCCTAAATTAGTAACTAATAAAGAAAGAATCAATCAATCAATCAATCTCTAAAATCTATACTTAAGCATCTATAGTCTTTGTCGTATGAATCATCCACCCTGTACTTGTCAAAAAATGGGAATACTTTATCCACTCCCTCTACCTATTGCTCCTTGCATCTAATTTATGTGGGGAGTTTTCTCCTAAACCTTGGCCATGGGGGGTGTCTCTCAATAATCACTATATTTGCAAGTGTGGGTGGCACCCAAGTACAACGGTGTTGGCCTCTACGGAGCTTCTCTAACATATGGAGGCACTCTCTGTGTTGGGTCAAGCACCTCCCTAAAATATGCACTCACCTAGTACCCTACTTCATTCCTAGCATCAGCCTCTCCCACTACCTATTCCCTAGCCATATCCCTCTCTAGGTGGTACCTATCCCTTTGTTGAGTAATCCTCTTCCTCTCCTACTCCCAAGCCTCCTACACTAATCTCATCTACTCCACCTACGCCTCTAGCTACCCCATCCTCCTCATGGCCTCAACCCTCTTACTTTGTAGCTCTATAATAAATAGATCTCTACCTATTAGATAACATCAGGAAAATAAAATAACCCCTCCATCACTGTCATCATCCTGCCAGCCTAGAAAACATCGCCCCATATAGGGCCTCCAAGTAATGTCTCCATCCACCAGTCCATCTATCCTCCACTGCCACTCCTCTAGGCTCCCTACCTCTTGGTAGTTTAGCCTCCAACCATACTCCAATCCCCACCAATAAGCCATTGGCAGCATCTCATCCCTAGCTCCAACAATCAAAATATTTGGTTGGGCCATTCTAATATGCTCCTAGGCCCATACCTAGAGCAATGTGATGTGAGGTGATGTTGAGTGACCACCTATAAAATACCACATGCATATCCTAATATAGCTACACTTTAATACACACACCCCCAAGAAAACACATCGTGTCTCCTCTCAACAATTAGCTTGATAACCTCAATCATCTTGAGGGTGAAAAATCAACAACTCTTTTCAGGAAAGAGGATCCTACTAATGAGCCAGCAAAGGTTCAAAGGTAAAGTTGTTGTCACTGTCCCCAAGCACACACCAATATCTAACTCCTTCCCTCGGATGGGAAGGTTGATAGGTCCAAACAATTCCTGTACACTCCTCTCCACTTATCAACTGGGTGCTACACTAATTAGATGTCCTTTGATTGGCAGTCTAAGGATCTTCCATATGTCCTCCAATGTCACTATCATTTCCCCTATTGGGAGATTGAATTTTGAAGTCTCAAAGCTCAACTACTCCATTAGTGCTATCAATAGAGGTATGTGCGCTCTAATGTTAGGATATCCCAACATGTGTACTAGTCCCGCCTAATCCAATGATGAGTGATCCTCAAGGTTCATCACCTCTAGCATCACCTCAAGCATGGTCAACTGTCTCTCCCACATCCTCGGAGTCTCAAAAATTTGTGTCCATGCCAACCATTATGTCATATTTTCTAACACTTCATTGCTATCTTCTTCTTTTTACATCCTTTCCCTAGTTTGGCAAGTTTGCCTCTGTGCAAGATGGGTTGTCCTATTCCCCTTTCTAGTGTGTTTTTTGTATACAACACAGGCATTCACCCCTGTGGTTTCTTTTCATGGGTTCACCTATTCTACTAGCACACCTGCCCCTTCCTTGTCTAGGCATAAATTAGCCCTTTTATCCCTAGAGGTGAACTCATGTTTACCCCTTTTACCCCATGGGCAAGCGTACACTCACTCCTATGATTTTTCTCCCCAAATGGTGAATTTACATTCACCTTTCCCCCCAAAGGGTGGATTTGCATCCACCTATTTCTCTTTTGGGCAGATTTGCATCTTTTTATTCCCCCTTTGGACAAATTTGCATTTGCCCTTTCTCTCAGAGGCAATTTTGCAATTGCCCATCCCCTTAACCCATTGCCCCTATATAAGCAGGTTCACCCTTTCGAGAGAGAGGAAATTTTTCAATCACCAATATGCTAGATAGGTGAAGGCACTTAGTCAAAAGGGTGAATTCGTTTACCTAGCTACCCACTCAGAAATTAAAGCATGTGCTTAAAATTCAAATGAAATCACAAAGCACAGATTTTGGACCTGCCAGAAGTCTTGCTCACTCATAATAGTATCGCACACCTCCTCTCCTTGGTGGATCAAATTTTCATCACCCTCCACGTCACTCATCTTGTTAGCCATCATTGTTGCTTGCTCTCTCTCAGTCTCGTTCAATCGCACAATGACAAGTGTGTAAATGAAAATTAGGTGAATAGTGAATTTTCAAATTTACTATTTATAATTTTCATTTTTTACCCTATTTATCATTTTAATTTTTTCTAATTTTTTACCCTTCAATTTACCTTTTTTAATTCATTTCCCCCTTTTCTTCTAAGGGCTACCATTTGCACCCTGTATGGCTGTTTTCCTCCATTCAAAAGCCATTCTTCATTTTTTTTCATGCTCTATCATGTAGTACCCTTTGTTTCTCCATATCGAGAAGTCATCCAGGGCCCCTTTTCTTCCCCATCCACCCTTTGGAGGGGGCATCACCTACCATATTTCTCCATTCTTTCTTCCTATCCATTTTCCCATGATGCCAAGGTATTGTCTAACATTTTGTTCTTCTATTGAGTTGTTTGCACTTCTTTTTTCTTCAAAACACTATTATTCTAATAGTATTTCAAAGAGGGGAAAAATGTAGACACCTAAATTTGACCACTCCCATATGGTCAAATTCACCCTTGCATTCTTCTATCCTACATCCTTAAGCCATATTAATCAAATAATTTATTGTTTGGTTAATATTTCATTTCAGCCTAATGTCCCCTAAGGTATTTAATTGATCAATCAAATGCCTTACCTTATTCCTCTCTAAATTAAATAAATACCTTAATCTATTTAATTTATTTAATTTAGTCACTTTGACTAAAATAAATTAAATTAGTTTTTAATTCATCTTCTTCTATCTCATGTCAACATCCTCCATAACCCCCTTTTAATCTAGATTAATCTAATTAATCTATGCTTAAGGTGTGCACATCCCTAATTATTATTAGGGTCACATCCTCCATAATTTTCCAATTTCCCTTAATCTTTCATTAGCCTATCTTATCCTAAATTTGCACAACTTTAATCACTGATTCAAGCTAACCTAATCCTCATGCCATTTATGGCATGTGTCCTTAGTAAACATTATTAAATGCCTTCTCCTTTTGGAGAAGGCATCCTCTTCCCCATGTGAATTTAAAATTCACATTTATTCCTCTCATGCATTTTAAGGAATTTTTAGTTCCTTCTCCCCATCCTCATGAGGATTTATGAGGAATTTTTAATTCCTCACTTGTTAGGTCTCAAGATACATGTGGAAAAAGACCTCCTTTATGAGATCTTGTCCATTCCCAAGGTACTTCATAGTACCTCCACATCATCTCCACCTCCTCCTCCCTTGTCCATCTCATCTAACACATGTCATCATGAGAAGTCTTGTGAGGTTCAAATGCATATGGGCCATTGATCTCCTCTACCTTGGATGCATCTCAACTCTTCATTGGTTTAGAGGCACTTCCCCTAAAAGTAGTGGATTTTCCCTCATTTGACCATCACTAAGCAAGTATTCAACCAAGCCAACACTTAGCCAAATTGCATGCAGTTACACAACCAACCATCCTCCATTGTTGCAACATTTTAGAGCCCCCATATTGCATCTAATCACCTACCTGATGGAGTCCATAAATTTTTTGACATTTTGAAGTCCCTTTTTGCTTGGTATTAACATGTTACATGTTTCCCATAGGTAGGGTTTAATGTTTTACCTCTTTAACCTTGTTTTAAATGTTTTACTTTCAAACCTTGGGCATTTTAATCTTACATTGACTTGCTTTGCCTGTTTTTCGGTAGTTTAAGTTACCATTTGAGCCATCACAGTGCATTACCTTACCGACCCTCTTGTCTAAGTTGTCTGGTCATCTTCAATCGCAAAGTGCTTTATTTCTCCTAATGTCAAACTTTAATATTTCACTCCTAAATGACTTAAGTCTAAGTCATTCATCTCCAAGGGTAAAAATATTGTTGGCCTAATCATGGCCCTCTTTTATGACTAACTTTCTTGCATGTGCAAGATTAAAGACCATTTAATCAAGGGAATTAATCTAAGTCATTCCCCACTGGCTCGCAGGTCCCAAGTGAAGGCTCTTTAACTATTGCATGGTTTGTGAGATGTTGACACGTGTTTCATCATGAGTGTAGAACCAGCCATCACCTTTCATTTTGGCTCTCAAAATTTTACAATGGTGATTATTGAGTGGGAAGGGTTTATCACTACCATTCCCTGCCATCTCACAGAGAGACGATGCAAGATTGTTAAAGGCTATGAGGGCCGCGACAAGTCACCACATATTTCCTACAACCACTAGTAGGTGGAGCCCACAAGTACATGAAGAAGGATCCAGCTAGCTTATTTCTATTGGCCAGTTGTTCAGGCTGGAACAATGATGAAATTCAAATGTAATTAACTCAATCTAAGTCATCCAAGATGACCATCTCAGCTGAAGATCAACAATGTACATTCAAAACTGTAAGTACACCCATTGTAATTGTTTTGCTTTGCGCAAGCGAGTAGTAATGGGGGAGGTGACTCATAAATCTACTCAATTTTCCTCAAAATATGTGTATATGGTTTGTTCTTGCATAATTGAGATTTCAAGACATGTCTGGAGAAATACAAAAAATTGAAGGAAGTGACTTGCAGAGTTCATCCTGACCAGCATTAGGGTTTATTGTGATTGAAATCCATAAGTACGATAAACACAATTTTATGCTTTATACCAATTTTCTAAATTACAGTTGGCTTTCAATTTTCTTTTAGTTGAATGTTTTTTATTGTTGTACTTTAATTGCTTAGAGTTAGAGTTAATTCCACCTTTAAAAGGTCATAGCACTGTGAGACCTTTCAGAATTAGCATTGGGATTGAGCCCTAGGTTTGAATTAGGAGGTTGGTAGTTGGAATCTTTCTCGTTAAAACCCTGGTGTGCCTACAATTCATGGCTCTCAAAGTGAAAATTGCTACCCCTTGGGCCTAGTCTAGAGTACTCTCCCAGGATGTGATTGAATTTTTAACATCCTCTAAAAATAAGAAACCTAAAGGGAAAGTCTTGTTCTATGGCCCTATAGTCAAAGAGGGAGTGATGGATAAGTAGTGTTTCATTAAGGATGCTGAAGTTCCTTATACTGGATGGCAACTCTTCCAGCATTGGTTTGGAAATAGAAACCTGGGAGTTCCTCTCTATAACCCTTGGAGGCTATATATGGGAAAATTAGTGGTTCCCAACATGTATATGGATGTTGATTTACTGAAGGATATCACCTCAAGGTATGACCAAGTCTCTAAGGTCGTCAGGACATTTCATGGGAAAGAAATGGTAAGGATAACTAGACAAGAAATTGGGGATGTTTTTGATTTTCATGAGTGGAGTCAGGATCTGGTTCCTCTGGATATGGATACTATCAGGAAGGAACATGAAAAAACCAAGTTGTTCATCAGAAAAAAATTGTTTCCCTTGAATACTATTGTGACTGGTAGAGGGAAGAATAGAAAACAGATCAAAATCGGTGAAAGGGAGCTTGAGCCCTTCCCAATGAGATATTTTGCTAGTTACTTTAAGAAGACTATATATTCTTTGTGCCAAATCATCGGTTTCTCTCCACCTAACACATTGTAGAGAGAATAAAGCTACATGGCAACACATCTATAACACCCAACTTATAACATAGTTTATGATTATGCCACATATTTGGCAGAACATATCCATAAAGGTCTAGTTGAGCTAAAGGAGGGGAAAGAATGGGTGAAATTCTGGTGGTATTCATTATTGATGTACATATGTTCTTGTATAAAGGGCGGAAGGTTTTTGAGAAAGACATAACTTTGAAAAGGAAGGTCGAAGGTGCTGATTTTCTTGTTCAATGTTGGACCTAGATTCTAGATAAAGATGACTACAAATATAATTATGTGATGTTTCAGAATGGTTTTGCATCAAAAATAAGGAGATCATTGATCTATTAACCACCATGAATTCCTAAGGAAATTCATGAATTCTTGAGACCTATGGAGATGAGGCCTGATATGAATTTGAGTCACAATTGGGGAGACTTGATTTTATATCCCGATAAAACAATCTTAAGAGTATATGACACCAGTTTAGATCCATAAGTTTTTCCAAGTGATGTGCCACTAAGGATAGGGTTTCTTGAAATCATGAGACAACTGGGAGCCTCATAGGAAGCGCACTTACCTAATACAACAAAGAAAGGCTCATTCTTTCCAAAGTGGATAGTGTTTGTTGATTATGTTATGGTGAAAGGAGCATGGAGGGAATTGGTGCCTCTATTGGCACCTTATAAGTTACAAACTGTACACCCAAGGAATCATGATCCTGAGGGTTTTATTACTAAATTAAAATCACATAAAAGGCTTGGTACTTTTGTGCATAATTTTTACTATCTTGAAGATGTCATTGGGAACATTTCTAGCTTTCCAGAACAAGATGAAAGGAAAGCTAAGTATCTTTCTTACATGAAGATGATGGAAGAAAAGTTTAAAAAGGATTCAAATTATGATCCTTTGTCAAATATACCTGATGAATTCAGCCAACTCATGTATGTTATGGATAATTTTGAAAGTATAGTTGGTGTGTTAAGGGAGCAATGAGAGGTAACAGATAAAGGAAAAGCAAGAGTGGTTGAAGAATAAATTTTTGTCACATTGGATGAGAGGCCCACTTATCAACCACCCAAGAAAATAAGAATCTATTCCAGGAGGAAGAAAGCGATAGATGAAGAGAAAACTATGTCGACCCCTATCACTTTTGAGGGATCAAAGGAAACTTCTCTTGAAATTGAAATGCCATCACCTCCAAGGTAGGTTCCTCCACCTATAATTGATCTTGATTCACATCCAAGAATTCCTGCTCCATTGGAGCAGCCACCCCTTAAGAGACAAAGAACTGAGGCAAGAGGAGTGGTTGAATATTTTGATACAGATGAAGATGATATCTTTATCACTCCTGAGGATATGCAAAAAGTAATACCTCCCCCTATAGGGGAAGTTGCCTTGAGTTTAGAAGAAATTACTCTCAAGATAGGAAAACTTGATATCAAAGGTTTAAACAGTGCATATTATTTGAGGATAGAGGCTTGTCAGAAATTTATGGAAGATGATTCATTTGTTGAAATACCTGCATTTAGAGATTTCTTATGGAGAGCCAAAGCTATATAATATGCAAAGAAGGTATCCAAGAGGAGTTTACATCTGAAGCTTCCTAAGAGTGTCATTTAGGACAATGTAAGGAGTGTTATGAAAAATCAATTCTGAAAGATTACTGCTTAGGATGGCAAAGAACTTGTGAAGAAATGTGTTGTCCTATTGTTTCCAGAGTGGGATATTGTTGATGTTATAGTTCTAGATACCATAAGGAGGGTTGAAAGGCCCCTAGTGAAAAAAGAAGATAAATTGAATATAGAACTTTAGGGGTCCACATTTAGTGAAGATTGGGATGCACTATCAATCTGGTCATTATCCATGGGATCTAGGAAACCAATACTTGTTGAGCCATCATACTTTTGTGGGAAATTACTTGTCAAGAGAGTTTTTGATACTCTAGCCTTAGAGGCAATTGACATGGTTGTTAATGTTGCTAAATTTACCAAAGCGACTATGAAAAACCACACCCTTGAAAGGGATGATTTCAAGAATAAGTACCATGAGCTCCTCAATGAATATGATAATAGTCAACAAAAGGCAACTGTATTAGAGACTGAGTTGGCATTCTATAAGCCGAGGGAGGAAATGCAGAGAAATCAAGGCCAACCTAACTCAAGTCATCCACCTCCATCTTCTCCAATTGCATCATCCCAACCTTCCCCTCAAGGTAAATCCTTGGAAATAGTGCCATATAATTTGCAACAAGAGCCACTCTTAGTAGAGGAACCAAGAAAATCAGGTCCCACTTCATCTAATGAATCTATAAGAGAACAACTTCTTTCACAAGTTGAAACATATAAGAAGTTGGAACAAGAACAAGACACAATGTATGAAAATGCCTCAAAGACTATTCATACTGTATTGAAACATCTGAATAAGAAGATACAAGCCAAATTGAATGGTTTTTATGCTAATTACTCCTCAATGTTGCAAGCAATAGGATTATCTCAAAGACATAAGGAGTTGGTTATCCCAATCCTAAACAAGTGGATCCCAAGCGCTGAGAGATTGAAGTTTATGGTAGTTGGAGCTATCCAACATGAGGATGGATACCATAAGGTGATTCCAATGTATACAATTCTCTATGAACTTAGTGAGAAAATTTTTTAGGGATACATTTCCCCACTGGAGCAAAAAATAAGAGAACTAGAGGCTCATTATGATCTGGCAGATTTATCATTGTTGCCAAATATTCAACTCACTAATGATGAAGTGAAGCCACTAAAAATGTGGAAAAGGGAGGTGGATGATGTTATTGATTCCCAAGTAGATAAATTTTGTAAAGAAGCTTATATCAGTATTTTGAATGACACTTTTCAAAACTTGACATTTATCATCAGCTTTCTGGAAGATTTTGACAAAGAATCCAATTTTGTGACGACAAAGTACAACCCATACAAGAAGAAATTGGATGAAATCATCAACTTCAATTGGCCATCTGATGATGAATATGAAGAATGTGAAGGGTATTTGTTGGTCAATTGGGTCAGTAAGTGTAGATGTGAAACATATATAATTGGTCAAGTATTGTACAGGTCTAGCCTCAGAAATTGCAATGTACAAAATATATGTTTCACAGGTAAACATTAGTTGTTGATGATGTGGAATGTTGATTCACTTTTTTCTTTGCATCATTTTGTCATCTTGCTTGATGGAATGGATGTACTACAATATAGATGATTTTTATTTTTGACGTGTGCTTTTGGAAGGTGAAGTTACCTCTTATAACAAATGCAAATAATCTTTGCCTCATATGTATTCCCTCTAATTTGAAAGATGTAAATATAATTGAGTTAGGGAATATGTTTTGTAGTGGTCCAATTAGAATGTGACATGTGTACACATTTATCTTGAAGCCTATTTTTGCTCCCTTATTCTATAAAAGGGAATTCAGGGCCATTTGTGTGGGTCTTTTGTTGAATTCTAGAATCTAATTGCAAGAATAGAGAACACATAGTGAATATGTTAAGTCTTTGTCTAATGCTTTGAGTCTAGATAGTAAATTTTTTCAAATATATAGTTCCTAAGCATATATGAATGATAATGGAAGTTTTCCAAGTGTATAGTCTCTCCATTTAGATATGTACTTGAATTATTAATTAAAATTCTAATCAAAGATCATTTCATTACTTGTTATCGCTTTCATACTTTAGTATATGTTTTGGTTTTAGCTCTGGTTCAAAGAATTAGTTAAAATGCTTAGATCAAATCATAAATTCATGTTCAAAGATATTAGATTTGATAAGTAGTCTTTAGAATCTAGTTATAGATTTGTGAATTGCAAAGTAATTTCACTTAGATCATGGGTGTTCAAAATTAAATATACCTTATATTTCAATTTGCTCAGACTCCTAGCCCATAGATAATGGCACTGATCCTAACCCTCGTAAGTCTTTCACATGGTTCCAATTACCTGACTTGATAAAATATTTTTAAATAATCATTGATATATCTTTAATTTTTTGTGGTTTGTGTTATCTTATATTCTCAGCTCGAGATGCATAATTCATTCAAGGAAATGCCAAATTCTTGAAGGATTTCATCTTATTAGTCATTGGTGAGAATATATCTGCTTGATTATGCAATGTATACGTAAGTTGTTTGAAAGAAATGTATAATGTACATTGTGGGACCACCCTCCTAGGTTTTGTAGCTCCCAAAGTGTAGGAGATAAAGTGATTGGTGCTATATCTTGTTTGTTGGCCACTTATCTTTTAGGTATTCGAAGAATTGAGTTTGGAAAACTCATAGGTATCTAATGAGATCTAATTGGTTCATTGAAAACAACCAACATAATCGCGACTATATTGGGGACATAAGCTTTACAATTATTAGTTCTCCAGAATGCCTTATCATAGATCACTATGTTATATGGTGATATTTACTTATAGAGTTAGTCAAATAGAAGTGTCCCCTAAATTTAGCTCAAATCTTGTCAAATATTTCACCAAAATTCTCGATAAGTTTCTCGCTCCTTTGTTTTCAAAGCTCATTTTCAAGATTCATGCAAATGCACATCGTATGTGTGAAAGTTTGTCTTAGTTCCTAGAGATTTTTTGAAATTTGCATAAAGCATAACAAAATTGTTACTAATTTTTCCCAAGGAATTTGGGTGGCAACTCTAAACTCTCTGCACCGGTGCAAGCCAATGTTTAAGGATATTAAAGAAGTAAAGAAGAAAAGTGTAAAGAGAGCAAAGAAGTTGACGAATGTGAAGAATATTTACATGAAAATGCAAGGAACATGAGGCCACATGAAGAAACATCTAGAAAAAAAGCTATAGGGTGTTGGGTATGTGTAGGATCATCATGGAAAAAACAGGCCCTTAAGTGGCAAAAAATTTAGAAAAATCAGAGTTAGGAAACTTGATGTAAAAATTTGAATAAGTTATCTATATTATTTAAAAAATATATAACAATAAAATCTATAGAAAATTTAATGTAGTTTCTAAACTGCTAGGTTTGTTTTTAAAAAAAAATCTATTTTGTGAAAATTTGAAATTTCAATGTAGTAGTACTTAAATTTCAGGGAAAAAATAAGAAGTAGGTGTCTGTCTAACCACCCTAAACACAGTAAAATGATAATGTTTTATAATATTTTAGATATAAGTAGAGGAATCATGTCCCAATGTGATGCATATTTTTTGTAATTTTTTTCCAAGTAAATAATTAATTATAATTTTTTATTACAACTTTTATAAAATATAAAAACTTGTATGTCTGACCACCTTAACTTGGTAAAAACTTCATGAAATTCAATTTTTCTTGTTTTAATCCTATATTATGTGAAGCATAGAATGTGACGCATGTTTTGGATTCAAAAAATATGATATCATTTGAAAGCTATATATTTTTTTAATTAGCCTATCAATCAGGACTTTAGTCGTAATTCGAATAGAAAATGAGTAATAATCACTTATTAAATTCAAAGTAAAGCATAATTTATATTGGTGGAAAGTTGAGAATATCCTCTAAAAGCCATCAGATTGCCACTTTTTGGCCCATCATGATCTTGCACATACCCTGTTGCCCAAGAACAAGAATGCTCGTAGGAAATGGATAAAAGAAAAGGACACTAAAAACTATAAGTCTACTCCTCATTCAGTCCCTGAACGTGATATTTGTTCTAGTTCTAGTTAAGAATGTGAAAGGAATCTGTTATATTTTAGTGATAACACTTCAAATGAGAGGGGGGAAGTTTTTATAAGTCTGTAATAAATGAGCACTCCTCGGACCCAAGCTATCAAGCCATGAAGTGGAGAGAGAAGGGGAGAATAAGAAGGGATAGAATAGAAAAGGACAATGCTAGTGCTAGGCATGCTAGATTTGAAGTATATGTGACCCCAAATTCTCATACATATGCGCCTATTCCTCTTGACCTGCTAACTGGAGATGAATACTCCCATGATGTTGTTCCCCACCAAGTTGAAACTACAGTAGTATCTGAGAGAGAGTTTACTTTTCCAGATAAAGAAGAGGTGTTGAATGATATGCAATTGCTCAATCAAAGAGCCTCTAGATGCAATGAAAATAGAAAGAAGGGGGATGCATAGAAGGAGAAGAGAATTAGAGATGTTATGATGTAGAGGGATATGTTAAGAAGGAAGGTTGATGAGATGGGGGTATTAGACAAATTAGCAGCCCAAGCTAACCAAGAACCTGGCCCAGTAGTGCAAGAGATTACAGGGAAAATTCTTGTGGTTTCCTCAGTTGATAATACTGCTACAGATCCCCAAACTAATGTTATTGAAAGGACTTCTATCCCATCTACTCCTCCCAAAAGTACAAAGTGTGAATCCCATAATGTTGATAAAAGAAAACAACCCATGAGAGAGAAAAAGAAAATGAAGAAGTGAAAATTAATGAAGGAGGTCTTTCCAAGAAAGATACACTACAAGGTGATTCTATTTCATTGCTAGACAAATTAATGAAAGAAAATGAAGAATTGGATAGGAAGATAAAGGAGATGGAGTTACTTCTTGTAAACAAAGAAATGAAAAACAAGCTTAGTTTCTTGGAATCTACATTGAAGGACCCTATCCTTGAGACCCCAAGCCCTCAAGCCCACACATCATCCTCAAGCCCACATATAAATGAAAAATAATCATCCACTAGTAACCCCTCTAGTTCTTCCTCACAACCTAAAGATAAAACTAGAACAATTCATTTCAATGATCAACATGATTCCCAACATAGAAGGTCTGGACACAATAGTGATAGAAGGAGAGATACTAATAACCAAGATGAGGAAGAAGGACCTGTTGGCAGTAGATTGTTGCACACTGATAGGTACATGAAACTATGTTTTGAAAATGTCCCAGAATATCCAAATCCAATGCTAGATAATGCTAGGAAACATGTGCCCAAGTTTACTAGCAACAATTCCCTCAGTGGTGAAGACCACTTAAAATCATTTTAGAGTTTTTTAGAAGAATTTGAATTTTGGGATGAGAATGTGGCTATGAAATACTTTATGCAATCCCTAATAAAGGATGCGAGCGATTGGTATAGGAGCTTTCTAGATGCAAGCATTGATTCCAAGGATTCATGTTTTTGAATTTTTAGAGAGCAATATGGAGAACAAAGCAATCCACAGTTTAGGTTGAATGATTTTAATAATATCACAAAAATGCATAATGAGATGACTACTGGGTTTAATGTGAGGTTCTAGAAGGCCATGTATAAAGCCCTTGGATTCCTGAGGCCCAATGAAAGAGCATTTTTAGTTTTGTACTACAATGCATATGACTCTAAGATTTGTTATTTGCTTAGGACAAGAATCCACAATCCCTGAGGGAATCCTACAAGATGGCAGTAAACATTGAAAACAGTAGAAAGGAATCTAGTAAAATTGGAAGAAGGGATGACCCTAGGCCTTGAAAGCAGTCAAAGTTGCAGCTGCAGATGAAAAGCTAGATCAAGCTCTCAATTTGTTACAGAAGTAGGCAGAGAATGACAAACCCCAGTTCCAGAGAAATGAGAGGCCTCCAAGGCTTCAAGATTATCCTTATCATACTAATTGGCATAATGGAAAGCCAATTCAAAAAAATCAAAAGAAATCTCAAGTTACACTTGACCATTTGCATAAAAATACCACAAATGTTGTGGAAGACTTACCATGCTGTGGAGTGTCTGAGATGCCTCACTTGTCACAACAATGTGCAGTTGCAAGGTCCTTAGAAGAAACTCAAGATTATCAAGGGGAGTTTGATTCTCCTCATAATATAGATGAGAAAATAAATGTATTCATGACTAGGTCAGATTTGGAATGTGGTGATTATTCTTCTAGTGATGATGCTGACACAAATGATGTGGATGTGAAAAGACATGAACTAAGTTTACACCATCAGGAAGTAATTTTAGATGAAGAAAAAGAAGATGATTACATTGCTTACACTCTTGATTCAAATAATGTTTCTCTAAGAAGACCTTCAAATGAGGAAATAGAGAGATATATAATTGCATTGGCTGTTAGAGCTCAAGCAAGAAGTGATCTTCACTTGAGGAATAGGGTAGTGAGCAGAAACCAAGGCCATCCTGGAGGTATGTTCATTAAAGAGAACAATGCAAAGAGTAAAGGAACTAAGACAGAAAACAAGAAGGAAGAGACCAAGCCCAAAGAAGCTAAGGAAATGAGAATTTGGGCCAAGAGAGGTAGCAAAGCAAAAGTTACTGTTGAAGATGCACATCAAGATTTGAAGCCTACCATCGAAAAGATTGATAAGCAAGCTGGTAAGGTAGTCCCTCAAGACATAATACTCCCTGAGTTACCAAGTTATTCTCCCATTGATATGTTTTAGGTTTTATCTCAAGTCTAGGTCACAATCCCATTTCTAGAAATGATGAGGATTCATGAGCATAAGAACAAAATAGTAGCTTTCATTAATAGCATTGTCAGTGGTAGAAAAAACAAAGCAGAAGCTGATGCACCTGAAACAAGTAAGTGTCAAGAAAAATATAATGAGGTAGGGGTAGTAGTTAATGAGAATCTTGAGATTTATTTAGGAACTACCATTACTACAAATCCCAGTCTAGTCAATCCTTTCTTTTTAAGTTTGATCATTGATAGGAAATTACTCAGGAATTGTATGATAGACTCTAGTGCTTCAAATAATGTCATGCCCATTAGGATAATGGAGGATATGGGCTTGAAGGTTGATAGCACCTATGGAAAGTGCTATGTTATGGATTCTAGAGAGGTCCCTGTTATCGGGGCAATTTATAAAGTCCCATATAAACTGGTTGCATTCCTTGAAAAGGAGCTGGCCATGAGTGTCACAATGGTAGATATTCCAAGAACTTATGAAATGCTACTATCAAGACAATGGTGTGCTTCCATGGGAGGAAGTATGCAGTGTGATTTTTCATTTGCTACATTCTCGATTGATCAAAAGGATGTCAAAATTGCTAGAGAATCAATATTTTGGCATATGATTGAGCATATTAAAAAGCCAGAGGAAACCCCAATAATTAAATTTGTGGACATTGGCATAGACACCTTTCGTGTGGAAGAGCTGAAGCAAGAAGAAGAGGAAGCTAAGCCAACCCTAATTGTTAAAGAGGTCTTGCAAACACCATAGGAAGATGCTCTGTGGACTATGTATTTTGATGGATCTTATTCAAAGGAAGGCTTAGGAGCAGGAGTCATTCTCATCTCTCCACAAGGTAAGACTTTTAAGTACTCATTCTTGCTACAATTTGCATGTACAAATAATGTTGTTGAATACGAGGCTTTATTACTTGGTTTGAAGTTAGCTTCTAAACATGGGATAAAGTTGTTAAAAGTATTTGAGGATTTTGTGCTAGTAGTTTCCCAAGTTAGGTCTAGGTTTGTCACTAAAGACAAGAGGTTGAGGCAATATAGGAATGAGGTTTAGGACACTATTGATGAATTTGATGCCTTTGGAATAGATTGGATAGAGAGAGGACAAAATATCAGATCAAATTTATTGGCTAACATTGCAGTCAATCAAGATGATGTAACTTTTGATGGTGTCTCAAGAATAGAGGTACGAACACGACCTGTAGTGCCTAACAACATTTGCAATTGGAAAGTGTTTTAGGACAACAATGACATTTTGAAGTTCTTGCACTGCATTCACCAGTATGAAAGTCAAGAAATTGACTTTAGCTCATATGTAGTGGAAGTTGATGGAAAGGAGACATTGTTTGGGAACAAGATAATCTAGTTGAGAATAAATAAGATTCCCAAGGGACTAGTTGCATTAGAAAAGGTCTTTGATGGCCCAGATAAATCAAATTCCAAGCAAGCATCTACACATAAAGAAGACCTAGAGGAGATAAATTTGGGAATAGAAAATGCTCCTAAGAAGGTGTATATTGGTAAAAAAAATGAAGCCCCATGTGAGAACTATGTTAATTTCCCTACTAAGGAAATACAAACATGTATTTACATTGTCCTATGATGATCTAAAGGCCTACCAAGAAGATATATTCCAGCATGAGATCCCATTGAAGCCTGACACAAAGCCTTTCAAGAAAAAATAGAGACATATTAATCCTACCTTAAGGCCCAAAATGCAAGAAGAGCTTGCTAAGCTGAGTGATGCAGGAATTATTAAACGTATAAGGCATTCTTCATGGGTGTCCAACTTGGTTCCGGTTAGAAAGAAGGATGGTGACTTAAGACTATGTGTGGATTTTAGGAACCTTAATGTTGCATCCTTGAAAGATAATTACCCCTTACCTAACATGGAAGCAATGTTACAAAAGGTAACAAGTTGTGAATTTCTTTCTATGATGGATGGATTTTGGGTTATAACTAGGTTATGGTAAGGGAATCAGAATAGTATAAAACAACATTTACCACACTATGGGGAACCTATGTTTATGTGAGGATGCCTTTTAGCCTGATAAATGTTGGAGTTACTTTTCAAAGAGCTATGGATGTGGCTTTTGTCGATTTCATAGATTTATTTCATGCTATCTACCAAGATGACCTTACTGCTCACAGTAAGGAGGAGGATCACTATTCACACCTTGAGAAAATTTTCATTAGAGCTCTGGAATATGGTATTTCGTTGAACCCCAAGAAATGTTCTTTTGTAGTCAAAGAAGGAAAGTTTCTAGGGCACATTGTCTCAAAAGATGGTATCAGAATTGATCTGGAAAGAGTAGCAACCATAGATAAAATTACAACACCAAATAATGTTAAAGGGATTCAATATTTCTTTGGGCAGATAAACTTTCTAAGGAGGTTTGTTACTAATTTTGTAGGGATTGATAGGCCAATCTCGAAAATGCTCAAGAAAGGAGAGAAGGTGGTGTGGTTAGAAGATCCTCTCAAAGGTTTTCAAGCCATCAAGGATGTTATTAAAGTTGCACCTATCTTGAAGACTCTAGAATATTCCAATCCATTCCAATTATTTACATTTTCCTCTTTTCATACTATAGCGAGAGTGTTGTTACAGAAAAATGATGAAGGCTTGGAACAACCAATTGCCTTTTTCAGCAAGTCTTTGCAAGTAGTTGAGCTCAAGTATGACGCCACTAAGAAGCAAGCTTATACCTTAGTTAAGGCTATTAAAAATTTCAAAACATATTTGACCAGTGCAATGGTGGTAGCTTATGTTCCAAGCGCAACGGTCAAGGACATTTTCACTCAACAAGAAACTACATGTTGGAGATGAAGATGGATTAATAGAATCCAAGAGTTCAACATAGATATCCAAATTACTAAGCTTGTGAGAGGCCAGGGCTTAGCCAAACTCATGGCTAAAACTAATTTTGAGGCAAACCAAATTAATGAAGTTGAACAAGAAAAAATTGCTCCCATCTATGATATGCAAACATGTGGTTGGTATAGAAGGATAGTTGAGTACCTGCAAACCATGCAATGCCCTGATGGCATGCCTAACAATGAGAAGAGAACTTTAAAACTGCAAGCAATTAAGTATGTTATCATTGATGGTGAACTCTAGTGGAGAAGCCCATAGGGTGTTCTTCTCAGATGTGTGGACGGTGACCAAGCAGAAGATCTACTAATTGAAATGCATAAGGGAGTGTGTGGAGGTCACTACATGGCCAAGACTACTGCACATAAGGTATTGAGAGTAAGTTTTTGGTGGCCCATGGTGTTTAAAGATGCACATAGATTTGTAAAGAAATGTGATATTTGTCAAAGGTTTACTGGTAAACTAAATTTTTCAGGTAACTTACTACTTAGGCCAGTTTCAACACCAACCCCCTTCCAACAGTGGGGTATTGACTTTATTAGAGAAATGTTGGTGAATTCTAGTGGAGGACATGCCTGGATCCTGGCTGCAACCGATTATTTCACAAAGTGGGTTGAAGCTATTCCTACTAGAAAATAAACTAGTAAAGTTTTCATTGATTTCTTGATGAATAACATTCTAAGTAGGTTTGGTGTTCCTGAGAGAATTGTTTCTGATAATACTATGTGCTTTCAGCCTGAGGAATTTATGGATTTTTGCAACCAGCATGGCATAAATGTATCTTATTCATCCCCTTACCATCTCCAAGGGAATGGGAAAGTTGAGTCCAGTAATAAGATCCTTATGAAGATTATCAAGCAAGTCTTCAAGAAAAATAAGAAAGCCTGGGACTTGAAACTGCAATTGGCACTATGGGCAGATAGAACCATAGTGAAGAAAGTCATTGGTCAATCTTCTTTTAACTTGGTGTATGGGGTTGAAGCCAAAATATCACACAATAATCTAATTAAAATGTATAAATTTTTTCAAGAGTATGACACTGATATTTGTGATGAGATGCAGAATCGGATGGATGAGTTAACTGAACTTGACGAGATGAGAAGAGAAGCTCACAAGAGAAATGAAAGGCTACAGCTCCAAGTCAAACACTTGTATGAAAAAAAGGCTATTCAAAGGAAGTTTGAAGTAGGGTGTATGGTTTTGATGTGGAACGTAAGATTGGAGGATAAAGGAAAGCATGAGAAGTTTGATCCCTTATGGCTTGGGCCTTATTTTATTGTAGACATTCATGGGGAAGATTCATAATTTCTACAATCACTAACAGGTGAATTTCTAGAACTGTCAATACATGGATAGTTCCTGAAACCCTATTTCTCCTGAAATAGGTTATATTTTCATGTACATTGTATAGTCCTATAAATGTTGTACATATGGTTTGGTGTGTTGGTTTTATGTTGCATCTGCTTGCCTTGTCTAGGTAAGCTTCTATTTTTTTTGAATTCCTCTCTATTTGGTATGCTTCACCAAGAGATTTATTTCTCACTATACCCACCAGGGGTATGTATCCCCGAGCATGAGCCACTGATGGAGTCCCTAAAATTTTTAACATTTTGAGGTCCCTTTGTGCTCGGTATTGGCATGTCACATGTTGCCCATAGGTAGGGTTTAAGGTTTTACCTTTGTATCCTTGTTTTCAATTTTTTTACTTTCAAACCTTGGGTGTTTTAATCTTATATTGACTTGCTCTACCTGTTTGTCAGTAGTTTAAGTTACCATTTGATCCATCACATTGCATTACCTTACCGACCCTCTTGTCTAAGTTGTCCAGTAATCTTCAATTACGAAGTGTTTCATTTCTCCTAATGTCGGCCTTTAATATTTCACTCCTAAATGACTTAAGTCTAAGTCATCCGTCTCCAAGGGTAAAAATGTCGTCAACCTAATTGTGGCCCTATTTTATGACTAACTTTGTCGCATGTGTAGGATTAAAGACCATCTAATCATGGGAATTAATCTGAGTCGCTCCCCGCTGGCTCACAGGTCCCAAGTGAAGGCTCTTTAACTATTGTGTGATCTGTGAGATGTTGACACATGTTTGATCATGAGTGTGGACCCAACCATCACTTTTCATTTTGATGCTCAAAGTTTTACGATCAACAATGATTATTGAGTGGGAAGGTTGATCACTACCATTCCCTGCCATCTTGCAGAGAGAAGATGTAAGATTGTTAAAGGCTGTGAGGACCATGAGAAGTCACCACATATGTCCTACATCCACTAGAAAGTGGAGTCCACAAGTACACAAAGAAGGATCCAGTTGGCTTATTTCTATTGGCCAGTTGTCTAGGCTGGAACAACAATGAAATTCAAATGCAATTGACTCAGTCTGAGTCATCCAAGATGGCCATCTCAACTAAAGATCAACAGTGCACATTCAAAACTATGAGTACACCCGTTGTAATTGTTTTGCTTCGTGAGCGAGCAGTAATGGTGGAGGTGACTCATAAATCTACTCAATTTTCCTCAAAATATGTGTATATGGTCAATTCTTGCATAATTGAGATTTGAAGACATGTCTGGAGAAATACGAAAAATCAAAGGAAGTGACTTGCAAATTTCGTCCTGACCAACATTAGGGTTTATTGTATTTGAAAATTGTAAGTACAATAAACACAATTTTATGCTTTATTCTAGTTTTCTGAATTAGGGTTGACTTTCAATTTGGTTTTAGTTGAATGTGTTTTATTGCTTTGCTTTAATTGCTATGAGTTAGGGTTAGTTTCATCTTTAAAAGTTCATAACTTTGTGAGACCTTTCGAAATTAGCATTGGGATTGAGCCCTAGGTTTGAATTAGGAGGTTGGTAGTTGGAATCTTTCTCATTAAAACCTTGGTGTGCCTAAAATTCATGGCTCTCAAAGTGAAAATTGCTACCCCTTCGGCCCAATCTAGAGTACTCTCCCAAGATGTGATTGAATTGTTAACATCCTCTACAAATAAGAAACCCAAAGGGAAAGTCTTGTTCTATGGCCCTATAGTCAGAGAGGGAGTGATGGATAAGCAGTGTTTCATTAAGGATGTCGAAGTGCCTTATACTGGATGGAAACTCTCCCAACATTGGTTCGGAAATAGAAACCTTGGAGTTCCTCTCTATATCCCTTGGAGGCTAGATATGGGAAAATTAGTGGTTCCCAACATGTCTATGTATGTTGATTTATTGAAGGATATCGCCTCAAGATATGACCTAGTCTCTAGGGTCATCAGGACATTTGATGGGAAAGAAATGGTAAAGATAACTAGACAAGAAATTGAGGATGTTTTTTATTTGCATGATTGGAGTCACGATTTGGTTCCTCTTGATATAGATACCATAAGGAATGAAGATGAAAACACCAAGGTGTTCATCAGAAAAAAATTGTTGCCCTTGCATACAGTTGTGACTGGTACGAGGAAGAATAGAAAATGGATTAAAATCGGTGAAAAGGAGCTTGAGCCAGGCTTCCTAATGAGATATTTTGCTAGTTACTTTAAGAAGACTATATATTCTTTGTGCCAAATCATCAGTTTCTCTCCACCTAACACATTGCAAAGGGAATACAGCTACATGGCAACACATCTACAACACCCAGCTTAGAACATAGTTTATGATTATGCTTCATATTTGTAGAACATATCCATAAAGGTTTGGTTGAGCTAAAGGAAGGGAAAGAATGGGTGAAATTCTTGTGGTATTCATTATTGATGTATATGTTCTTGTATAAAGGGCGGAAATTTTTTGAGAAAGACATAACTTTGAAAAGGAAGGCTGAAGGTGTTGATTTGCTTGTTCAATGTTGGACCTAGATTCTGGATAAAGATGACTATAAATATAATTATGTGATGTTTCATAATGCTTTTGCATCAAAAATAGGGTGATCCCACAATAGTGGTTTACAATTTTTGGCCAAATTGGACACTGAAATTATTTTTTTAACTAAATCTTCACATTTGAGCACCTATAGCGGCTAAACCATGAGGAATTTGAAGATGATGCAAACTAGAGTCTTGTCACATTTTGTCTATAGATTGTAAAAATATTTTTTTCAAAATTTTTGGAATTAGATTGCACTTCTTTTTCTATCTCCCATGAAAACTAGTTTTTTTTAGAAAATAACATTTTTAAAAAGTGATGCATATTGTATAACGCATAACATTTTTTCCATGAAGGATAAAATTCTAATTCTTTCTAATTTAGATTTTTAACTTTGATATCTAGTGCTTCCACTTGGTTAGATAGTTTTTTATTGAATATTTTTTCTTTAATCAAGTTTTGAAGTGAAACCAATTACAATTCAAACATAGCGCGACCATATAGCACGTAACTTTTTTTGTATATACCAAAATTCAAAAAAAAATTGTTGGATCAAGGACTTAAATATCTGGTGCACTCATATTTTTCAAATTTCTTTTTATAATCTGCTATTTTTCCACATGTGCAGAACAAAGACCTTCATTTTCAATGAAAAACCTATGTTTAATAAAACTAAAAAAACAAATACATAATAAAACCAAAACATATTAAAATTATATTCATTGGATAGCTTGTTCTGAAAACTACTTGATTCCAGTTGGGTTTGTGAAGATTCCTCCATTTTCATTCTTAACTCGAGCTTTGAAGTGCCACAATTTAGGTTGTTTTTGTGTCTCAAGGGGGGGATGAGGGATAAGGGAGGTTCATACGAACCCCTAGGGGTTCGAGCGAACCTCTAGGGGTTCGTTCGAACTAGGGTTCAATCAAACCCTGTTTCGAGCGAACCCATTCAAAGGGGTTCGCTTGAACCCCTTTCTAATGCATTTTTTTTTTTTTTTGGGCAGCCAAATTCAAAGGGGTTCACTCGAACCCCTTATGGGTTTGCTTGAACCCTGGTTCGATCAAACCCCTTATGGGTTCGCTCAAACTAGTAGGTTCGTACGAACCCCCAAAACCACATTTTTTGACTTGGGGTCATTTTTTGTGAGTTTTCCTTCCTCACTTGAATTGTAAACCACTATTGTGGCTTCACCCAATAAGGATATCCTTGATCTATGAACCACCAACAATTCCTAAGGAAAATCATGAATTCTTGAGACCTATGGAGATGAGGCATGGCCTAAATTTGAGTCACAATTGGGGAGACTTGATTTTATATCCTAATAAAACAACCTTTAGAGTATATGGCACCAATTTAGATCCATATGTTTTGCCAAGAGATGTTCCACTAAGGACAGGGTTTCTTGAAATCAGGAGACAACTAGGAGCTTCAAAGGCAACACACTTACCTAATACAACAAAGAAAGGCTCATTCTTTCTAGAGTGAACAGTGTTTGTTGATTATGTTATGGTGAAAGGAGCGTGGAGGGAATTAGTGCCTCTATTGGTGCCTTATAAGTTATAAACTGTACACCCAAGGAATCATGATCCTGAGGGTTTTTTTACTAAATTAAAAGCAAATAAAAGGCTTGGTACTTTTGTGCATAATTTTTACTATTCTGAAGATGTCATCAGGAACATTTCTAGCTTTCCAGAACAAGATGAAAGGAAAGCTAAGTATCTTGCTTACATAAATATGATGGAAGAAAAGTTGAAAATGGTTCCCAATTATGATCCTCTATCAAATATACCTAATGAATTCAGCCAGATCATGAATGTTATGGATAATTTTGAAAGTATAGATGGTGTGCTAAGGGAGCAATGAGAGGTAACAGATAAAGGAAAAGAAAGAGTGGTTGAAGAAGAAACTATTGTGGAATTGGAGGAGAGGCCCACTTATAAACCACCCAAGAAAATAAGAATCTATTCTAGGAGGAGGAAAGTGGTAGATGAAGAACAAACTTTTCTGACCTCTATCACTTCTGAGGAATCAAAGGTAGCTTCTCCTAAAATTGCAATGCCATCACCTCCAAGGCAAGTTCCCCCACCTGTAATTGATCTTGATTCACCTCCAGGAAGTCCTGCTCCATTGGAGCAACTGCCCATTAAGAGACAAAGGATTGAGGCAAGAGAAGTGGTTGAATATTTTGATACAGATGAAGATGATATCTTTATCACTCTTGAGGATATGCAACAAGGAATGTCTCCCTCTATAGGGGTAGTTGCCTTGAGTTCAGGAGAAAGCAATGTCAACCTGGGAAAACTTGATATCAGTGGTTTAAACAGTGCAGATGATTTGAGGATAGAGGCTTGCCAGAAATTTATGGAAGATGATTCATTTGTTGAAAAAACTGCATTTAGAGATTTCTTATGGAGAGCCAAAGTTGTAGAATATGCAAAGAAGGTAGCCATTGAGAGGAGTTTACATATGAAGCTTCTTGAGAGTGTAATTTATGCCAATGTAAGGAGTGTTATGAAGAATGAATTCTAAAAGATTATTGCTTAGTATGGCAGATAACTTGTGAAGAAATGTGGTGTGTTGTTGTTGCCAGAGTAGGATATTGTTGATGCTATAGTTCTGCATACCATAAGGAGGGTTGAAAGGCCCCTAGTGCAAATAGAAGAGTAATTGAATATGGAAATTTAGGGGTCTACATTTAGAAAATATTGGGATGCACTAGGAATCTGGTCATTATCCATGGGATCCAGGAAACCAATATTTGCTAAGCCATCAGACTTTAGTGGGAAATTACTTGTAAAGAGAGTTGTTGATACTCCAGCTTTAGAGGTAGCTCACATGGCTGTTAACATTGCTAAATTCACCAAAGTAACTGTGGAAAACCTCACCCTTGAAAGGGATGATTTCAAGAATAAATACCATGAGCTCCTTAATGAATATGATAATAGTCAACAAAAGGTAGTTGTACTAGAGATCAAGTTGACATTCTATAAGCAAAGGGAAGAAATGTAGAGAACTCAAGTCCAAGTCAGCTCAAGTCATCCACTTCCATCTTCTCCAATTGCATCTTCCCAACCTTCCCCTCAAGGTCAAACCTTGGCAATAGTGCCATATAATTTGTGACAAGAGCCACTCTTAGTAGAGGAACTGAGCAAATCAGGTCCCACTTCATCTGATGAATCTACAAGAGAACAACTTCTTTCACAAGTTGAAACATATAAGTTGTTGGAACAAGCTCAAGACACTATGTATGAAAACACCTCAAAGATTGTTCATACTATCTTGAAACATTTGAATAAGAAGATCCAGGCCAAATTGAATGGTGTTTATGCTAATTACTCCTCACTGTTGCGAACAATAGGATTATCTCAAAGAGATAAGGAGTTGAATATCCCAATCCTAAACAAGTAGATCCCAATGGCTAAGAGATTGAAGCTTATGGAAGTCAGAGCCATCCAACATGAGGATAGATGCCCTAAGGTGATTCCAATGCATACGTTTTTCTATGAACTTAGTGAGAAAAAGTTTCAGGGATATATCAAGCCCCACTCGAGCAGAAAATAAGAGAACTAAAGGCTCATTATGATCTAGCAGATTTATCACTATTGCCATATATTCAGCTCACTAATGATGAAGTGAAGCCATTGCAAATGTGGAAAAGGGAGGTGGATGATGTTATTGCTTCCCATGTAGGTAAAATTTGTAAAGTAGTTGGTATCACTATTTTGAATGACACTTTCCAAAAGTTGACATTTATCATCAATTTTCTGGAAGATTTTGATGAAGAATCCAATTTTTTGATGAAAAAGTATTCCCCATACAAGAAGAAGTTGGATGAAATCATCAACTTCAATTGGCCATCTGATGATGAATATGAAGAATGGGGGAGGGTATTTTTTGGTCAATTGGGTTTGTAAGTGTAGATGTGAAACATATATAATTGGTCAAGTATTATACAGGTCTAGCCTCAGAAATTGCAATGTATAAAATATATGTTTCATAGGTAAATGTTAGTTGTTGATGATTGTGAATGTTGACAGAGATGTTGATTCACTTTTTGCTTTGCATCATTTTGTCATCTTTCTTGATGGAATGGATGTGCTACAACATCTAGAAGATTATTCTTTTTGACATGTGCTTTTGGAAGGCAAAGTTGTTTTTATAACAAATGCAAATAATCTTTGTCTCATATGTATTCCCTCCAATTTGAAAGATGTCAATATAACTGAGTTAAGGAATATGTTTTGTAGTGGTCCAATTAGAATGTGACATGTGTACATATTTATCTTGAAGCTTGTTTTTGCTCCCTTATTCTTTAAAAGGGAATTAAGGGCCATTTATGTGGGTTTTTTGTTGAATTCTAGAATCTAATTGCAAGAATAGAGAACACATAGCAAATATGTTAAGTCTTTGTCTAATGATTTGAGTCTAGCTAGTAAATTGTGTCAAATTTATGGTTCCTAAGCATATCTGAATGATAATGAAATTTTTTCGAGTCTATAGTCTCTCCATTTAGATCTGTACTTGAATTATTAATGAAAATTTTGATCAAAGATCATTTCATTAATTGCTATCAGTTTCATACTTTAGTATATGTTTTGGTTTTAGCTTTGATTCAAAGAATCAGTTAAAATGCTTAGATAAAATCGTAAATTCATGTTCAAAGATATTGGATTTGATAAGTAGTCTTTAGAATCTAGTTATAGATTTGTGAATTGCAAAGTAATTTCACTTAGATCATGGGTGTTCAGAATTAAATATACTTTATATTTCAATTTTCTTAGACTCCTAGCCCATAGATAATGGCACTGATCCTAACCCTCGTAAGTCTTTCTAATGGTTCCAGTTACCCGACTTGAGAACATCTTTTTAAATAATCATTGATCTATCTTTAAATTGTTGTGATTTATGTTATCTTATATTCTCGGCTTGAGATGCATAATTCATTCAAGGAAATGCCAACTTCTTGAAGGATTTCATCTTATTAGTCATTGTTGAGAATATATATGCTTGATTATGCAATGTATGCATAAGTTGTTTGAAAGAATTGTATAATATACATTGTGGGACCACCCTCCTAGGTTTTGCAGAGCCCAAAGTATAGGAGATAAAGCAATTGGTGCTCTATCTTGTTTGTTGGCCACTTATCTTGCAGGTATTTGAGAATTGAGTTGGGAAAAATCATAGGTATCTGACGAGATTTGATTGGTTCGTTTAGAATAACCAACACTACCCACATCCACCATTGCAGTCTCCATCATATTAGCTTCATTTTGCACTAGGATTTAAGCCATTTTGTCAAAGGACCATACAAATCATCAATCAAAGGGCCAACCAAAGGAGACAACTTAAGCAAGGTAACCGTGGTGTTTCATTGTTAATTTTGTTTTGGTTGAACTAGGCTAATCTTGAGTGTTTTGTTTGTGTCTTATTGCTTGCATTTCCATCATTGTTTTGCATTTTTAGGCTAGAGTTCACTTGCACAGAATATGTATGTATTTATGTACAAATATATATATATATATATATATATATATATATAAATACATACGCACACACATATGTGTGTGTATGTGCATATATGCATATGTACTTAAATACATATATATAATTAGTTAAGGGGTTATATGTAACTTGAAACAAAATTATGCTATTTCTATATAACTTAAAAAAATTAATTGAAACAACATTTTCATACATGTAAGAGTCACTGTAGTTGAAGAAAAAATAAACCATGCATCTAATTTAGTTGAATGTAAATGAAAAAGGTTGTGTGTCAAATGAAACAAGAAATGCATGTTGTACTATCATATCCCTAATTCTAACTCTTACAACCCTTAGGTGATCATGTTAACTGATTATATATATGTATATATATATATATATAGATATATATAGATATATGTATGTATGTATGGATGTATGTATGTATGTATGTATGTATGCATATACATATAAATATATATACATACATATATCTGTGCATACATAAATATATAATCAGTTAAGGGGTTTTATATAACTTGCAACAACATTTTTATAGATGTAAGAGTCACTATAATTGAAGAAAAAATAAACCATACATCTAATTCAGATGAATGTAAATGAACAAAGGTATATGTCAAATGAAACAAGCAATGCATGTTATACTATCATATCCCCAATTCTAACTCTTACAACCCTTAGGTGATCATGAAATATATTTATATATAATTAGTTAAGGGGTTATATAAAACTTGAAATAGCATAATGATACAAATATTTATAACCCTTTTTCATACACCATTATTATATTTATATATAACTTCAAATAGCATTATGATATAAATTGAAACAACATTATCATACCTATAAAAGTTGTTGTAATTGAAGAACAACTAAAGCATACATATAATTCATTTAAATGTAAATGAACAAGGCTATATGAAACAACAATACATACATACATACATACATATATATATATATATACAAGGCTATATGAAACAATAATTTATATCTCTACACACACACACACACACACACATATATATATATATACAATTTCCATAAATATATATTGGTAGTATTTGAGGTTACCATATGCTTGACTATTAAGGGCATGCACTTATCTTTTGGTTGACTGTGTGTATGTGTGTATGCAAATGGCATAGTAATTTACACATTCTTAAAGCATTTGTAAACTAAGGATGATAGGTGAAATAATATGTATGTATGCAAATGTTTCTAAAGAAAATCAGGATATGTATGAATAATAAACATAAATTGAACAGTGTATACAATTTAAATCTTACAATAGCTTTGAAATATACATAGTTTGGAAGCTACAACTGGTAGGTAGAATTGGGGATATTATATTATAACATGCATTTCTTTTTTCATTTGACATATGCATACAAACATATCCATGCATGCATGCATATGTATGCATATACATACATACATACATACATACATACATACATACATACACTTATGCATTTATCATGCATGGCATACATACATATGTATCTATGTATGTATGTCATGAATGTATACATATGTATGTATATGTATGTAGGCCATGCATACGTATGTACACATATACATAGTTAATATTTATATAATAAATAAATATAAAAAAACTCAATTTTTTACCAATTTAGTATCAAATTCCTATAAATACATGTCAATTGCTATCAAAATTTCATTTATACCAGCAGAGGTGAATGCAGTATTGAAAGGGCAAAGAGGACAATGAGATTGCAGGTAATGTTGTGCGAGGGGCTCACAGCTACAAAGGACACAAAATCAGCCAAACCATAGGTGCATGAGACCCTTAATAGTCCACCATATAAAATCCATAAATGGTATATATACACACAGTCAGTCAAATGATAGGTGCATGATAACTTGAATAGGGTGAGTTGCATACATTGTTTAAAGATATTGTAAATATATGAATATATCTTTTGGCCAATTGTGTGTGTATATATAGACACATTCAGTCAAAAGATAGTTCTAGTAAACCCTTAATAGTTAACTGTATGATACCCTCAAATAGTGTGAATATATTTATGGAGATTGCAAAGATAGACGGGCAAATCAATACCATAAATTATTTTGACTGGCTTTGTGTAAATATATATGCACAGTCGACCAAAATATAGCTGCAAGAAACCCTTAACAATCGAGCATATGATAACCTTAAAATATTGTTAATACATTTATGGAAATTATAGAGATAGACAAATAAAATTTCACAAACGTGCACATTGTTTAAAGATATTGCAAATATATTATTATATCTTTTGGCCGGTTGTGTGTGTATATATTTATATACACACAATCAATTACAAGATAGTTATAGAGAAGTACATGCAACAAACATTTCAAAAAAACACATGCAATGGATAGATATTGTAATTGTGAGGTTGGAAGACAACCTCACCTGTAATGGCAAAAGATTACTATTTTCGTTAGGCAATGGAAGCACTCATAAACACAATAACAGCAAGAAAAAAGTATGATCATGACTCGCTCCCATTGTCTCCACTGTTGTTCGAGAAGTGCACCACCATTGGTCCTTCAATGGATGCAATATGTGTAGACACAAAGCATGAAAGGCATTGTAGAGAACCAAAATGAAACTCTTGCAAATGAAAAGCATGTCAAAACGGTTGCCAAAAGGTTGACGGTAGAAGGGAGAGGGGAATTTAATGTGGAGTTACTACGCATTAAGTTTGCAGGGACTGGTGTAGCAGGAAACGGGTAAGAAACCACCATGCATCTGCCAATGGTGAATGCCACATTTAGCATCAAAAAAAGTGATTTTTGGAAACTGATTGGAATGAGTTAGAAAGCATGCATTTTTTCCTCCCCGTTCAACTTTTTTGGGTTGTCAGGGGAACTATCTAGAATATGCAAAAAAATAAAATAAAATAAAAATTGACTGACATAAAATCTATTGACGTGGACCCCTTGCACAACATAGCCCTCGCCACCATCAAACCTCTCCCTTCGGAAAACATTGATAACTAAAATTATAAATGTTAACTTGTTACACCGAAGATGTGTCCTATTTGAAAATTGTCAAGCTAATTATTGAAATCAATGATGAAAACCTCACTAAAAGCAATGCAAGATGGTTAGTTAAATCTCGTCCATTGAATCTTTTTTAAAGATCAATTAACGAAGAAAAAAAAGCAGTGTGGGTTCCCTCCTTAAAGCCATTATTACAGTGCACCACTTGCAGCGTAACTAGCATGTTTTCTCCAGCATTACAGTCGGGGAGCTCTCGTACCAAAGAATGCGGTCGTCCGAGGCAACAGAAATTTGATTATAGTGCTGAGTCAAGTTCTGTTATCCACAGATACGCCCATTTAACTGCTTCTTGTTTGCATATTTATTTCCTTTTTAACTGCTCCTTGTTTGCATTTTTTTTCTTTCACTAATTTATTCATAGGTGCAATCATTTCCAATTTAGCTGCTTCTTCTTGGTTTTATTTCCTCTCGTAGGCTTTACCATGCTTCACTTTTTCCACTGAAACGTTAGTAAACCATTTATTTTCCTTTACACCCAAAATGCAAATGTTATCTGCTAAAACGTTAGTCAAGGGATGTGTGCTGCTCGATTTGGTTAAGTCTTCTTTTTTTTGTGTGTTTTCAGGTGAGTTGCTTGATTTAATTTCGCTCATTTTTGCTACAGATTATGTTTTTGAAAATTATTTGTAGTGTATTTCTTTCAGATATTATATTAGTAAGAGACTGCGGCAGATGTGTGAAAAACATTTTCTTAACTTTTAATTTTCATATATTATCTGTAGTCCTTGTAAGAAAAGCGATTTCATATTTTATTTTATTTTTTAGGTTGGGTTTGGTGTTTTTAGGATCTTCCATGGATAAGCAATCTGATGTTGGATGTTCTTTATAATTTTGTTGTGCGTTTCGATCATTTGTTGTGTGAAATTTTCTACCTCTCTTTTTAATTGCTTATGGGTTTTAATGATTAGACCCATTGAATAAATGTATATTACCCACAAGTGAAAATGAGTTTTCTTTAATTAGTTTTTTTGTTTTCTGTTGTATTTGTTACAAATAAATTACCTTCATTCACTCCCTCCTCCCATCCCTCCCTGTGCCTTGCAAGCTCTCCAAATTTCTACTGAGACCTCAGGAGAAGTCAGCTTCCTTAGGAGAAGTCAGCTTCATCCCCTGCATGCTACTTTCGTCTTCTGTAGTAGCCCTCTTGTAGCTCTCCCCATCTCCAAGCAGTCTACCATTTAAGTCACAAATATCCATGTTTCTAGGGAATGGAGAAATTTTCCATGTATCCAGTTAAAAGGGGTGAGCTCTATACCCAATCAAGCTAGCTCTATCTGTGGGAATTTGCAAATTTCTTTAAATAAGTGTGGACAATGGCATATGCAGATCTTAGAGGATATAACCAAATCATTATTTGAAGGAATGAATGTTGCTTGAACACAAAGCCACTTCCCACAACTCAAAACTGCATCCCATGGCCTATCTCATGATTGCAACACACACAAATCCTACATCATTTCAAATGTGAATATAATGGAGAGTGGCAGGATAGATTATGATTTGGAGCCATTTTCATACTTCCTTGTAAAGTGTCGGCAAGTTCTTCATCCTCTTCTTGAAAACTAGTGCCATTTGTATTTTCTCACACATCTCTAAAACCTTTTCCACACATCTATTTGGTACATGCCCTGCACTCATTTTGACCCATGAGATGAAATCTTTGTGAGGCATTCTATCAAAATAGTTTACATGTGTTGTTAGTGGTTCCACATTGTGTAATATAGGGCTCCCATTTTAGTATCTCTAACTATAATATCTGACATAAATCCACCCTCCATTATTCATTAATGGATGTCCAAACCTGCTCAAAAGCTCCCATTTGACAGGCTCTGGATGGGATGCTGGTGCAAGTTGTGAAATTTGGTTTTACGCCCATCATTGCATTTGCTTGAAATTGCTAGAACATTTTCATCAAATCAATCTTGTGGATATCCTATGATAATTTCATTCCATTAATTGATATATTTCTTTGAGTTACTCTACACTACAGTTACAGCCATGACATCTGACAAAGCTCCTTCATCTTTTATGCTTTTGATGGGTGCCTATACTAGTTAGCATTTTAATACTACTTCACAATACATCAATGATTTTAATGCTAGTCGGCGTACACTTTAAACATGGTTTTGAAACCATGTTTCACACCTGACAATTGCCAATGCTTTTAAATCTAAAACTTGACTTACTACATTTTTCCTCTATTATTCACTTTTCTCATAATATATGTGGGGGCCTAACAACCTTTAGTCGGGTGGTTTGAATTAATAAAATCATCTTTCACTCTTTTATGCAAGATTTCATTTAACCCCAAGTTTATGCCATAGATAAATAAATCATTTGGACAATAAATCATTTGGACAATGATTCACAAAGATACATTGAAATTAGATTTATTCCTTTGAATTTATAAATAATTAAAAGAAAAAATCAAAATATGGTGACAAGATTTTTCTTTAAAAAATTTATTTGTGTAAACTTTCAAACATGAAATATTTTTTTAGAAACTCTAATTTAAAATCTTAAATCAAGAAGATGCTTTAACTTTTGTATTAATTATATTGGAGATAAAACACAACTTGCCACAATGATCCATCATAAAATAGTGAACTACGGGATCATTGCAATTTGAGTGCATTATCATAGCTAGAATGATTTTAGAACTTGCCCAAGTGAAAGCATGTAATAGATATCAATTACCCAAGCCCCTAAAAAGATAAATATCAAATTGAAACTATCTCTTTCTAGCTTATTTAATTATTGCCAAGGTATAAGTCCAATGACATTAGCTCCCAAGAAATAAGCTCAGTAACATGACTAATAATACTCTTCACCACACAACATGAACCCAAAGTAATAGAAACATGAAACCAATCTCTCAAGGTATTTCCTTTCACCTCGTGCCTTTGAACATCTTGTACATATAAATTATAGAGTAGCCATCAAACAAACCCATGCAAGTAATAGTAATCATAAGGATGCATATGAATTGGATGTACAAACATTGCACATAAGGAATGGTAAAAAACTAACATGTGAAGTGGGAAAAGTTTAAAATTTCCCAAAGTCAATATATGCCATGTAGCAACATGTCACCAAATGAACATTTCAAAGAGAAGACAATTGGACCACATCAACTTGGGCCATACACAACCATAGCACATAGCATATAAACTATAAACAAAAGGAACATACCCAAAGATTAGCCACTAGAATCCTTTGTATCCACTGATTCAAAAGATGCCACATTGCCAATGAATTGAAATATCAATTATTGTGGCTTACATGTTTCTATTGGTGTTGTACATAATATATATTGGGTTTAAAAAAATTTCTTGTTTAGATCCGTAGAGTCTATCCAATCAGTTTCTTTTGGTTTTGGCTACCACACAATAATGAAGTATGGGATGCATATTTGTTAGATTGCATGCTTTGGAAGCCCTAAAAAAGTATTTCCCAGTAGTGTCATGAAAATTTACTTAGAAGCAAACCATAGCAACTCACCACATAGCCCAAGAAACATTCTTACATCTGAAACCCTCATTCTTAGACATTTTTTCTTGTAAAGTGATTTAGCAAGCAGTGAAAACTTTATAAGTTGATAAACATTAAAATTAATTATACAAAATATTTGCTGCAAACTACATGAGCTCATAAATTCTAAAGTAATACAAAATGTGTATGGAAGGTCCATGGGTGCACAAGCAACAAATTTGCAAGGTGTGCAAGTACAGGGGTGTTTGAGTGTAGAGTTGCGTGGGGCACACAAGTTTTGAAGCGTGCACGGTGAATAGAGTTACAAAAGTTGTGGAGGTGCAAGAGTATATAGTGTGTTATGTGGCACCCAATGCATACTTCCAAAACTTGGGTACACATGTGCAATGTTTCCAGAATGTATGCATAGTTCTAAGGGTGCAGGGAATGTATAGTGCATATGCCCAAAATTTGTGTACACTATTACATTCAAACAGAAACATCAAACTCACAATAATTGAAATTTGAAAAGTTAGCATCTTCATAAATTTTGTTCAGATTATTTTTTTTCTTTCTTTTTTTAATATTTTCTCTATTTTAGTTTTTCAATATATTAATATGTTTTTAAGTAGGATGACATAAATTTTAAGGTTAACAACTGGATAAGCCAAGGTGCATTAGGTTGTCCTTTGTAACCATGTGTGTATCAAATGTACATTTTAGCCATTTTGCACCTACAACATCATACTAGGCACAAGTGCATCTCAGGAGTACCCCAATTTTAGTTGTGTATATACACCTAGACAACCTTGATATATGGTAGTATTTGAAGAAAAATAGAGTACATTTTCAGTTATATATAATATATATAGCTAATTTTTTCCCATGATTATTCCATGAGTTAATCAATTTCATGTTGTCAATACCTGACATTTAACTCCCATCTCCAATAGAAATCCAAGTTTCCAATTTACCTATTTCAAATCAAACCACAACAATGCACCACTTGACCTCAAAATCCAAGTTCCCAACATGATTACCTCAATGTAACCATACAAACACATCACCTAACCCTAATGTAATTGTCTTAATTAACAACTCCCTTTCAAAGCAACATAAGACTGTTGGCACATACTGAATCACCAAAACTGACGAGAGCTTAAGGAATGTATATTTCTTTACGAAATTCCAAACACTTATTAGTTCACAGCCCCATCCATAGTGTCTGTTAAGACCAAAATACAATGATTCCAAACCATCAAAAATTAAAAGATGCAACACAAATGTATGTAAAATAATAACCCAACATTTTCCGTAATTGACCATTCACACCAAGGTGCGATTGCTAGTATATATTTTGTGTATATAATTATGTACAATACAATCTTTAAAGCTCGAAGTGCCTACATTATTAAAGTGATATCCAACTAGTCATGTTTATTTGTCTGTTAAAGTGGTATCCGACTAGTTTATTCATCTATTAAAGTGATATTCAAGGGCCAGATGTCTCATGGATTGCAGAGTGCAATCCACGTCAACATGTTTGGATTTTGTCCTTGCATATTGTCTATGTAGACAATACAACATAGTTTTTATTTTTATTTAATTAAGACATATGGTGAAATTACATTCTGATGCAGCATAATTTCCTTATTTATCGACTGGTGCCTTCCCTAGCTTCACACCAAAAAAGTAAGTCACTTGCCGGTGGTTGATAGCAATGGCCAATTCTTTTCCCTCTCTCTTTTCCCTTGCTCTCTTTGTTACTCTGTTTGCATTAACCACAACTGTGTGTGGGGAGATAAGAAAGCCACATATAGTTCACATGAATAAGTCCATGAAGCCTCTACATTTTTCACTTCATGAGCACTGGTATGCTTCTCTCATCAATGAGGTAACATCAAGTTCAGATGATGGAAGCCTATTGTTATATAAATATGATATAGTTCTACATGGATTTGCAGCGAAGCTGAGCAGTGCAGAGGCAACAACGTTAGATAGCAGGGAGGGCTTCTTGGCTGTAATCCCATCATCTATCAGGAAAATGCATACAACCCATTCACCGCAATTTTTGGGTCTGGGAGGTTTGCACAACAATTTGTGGTCTCGGTCCCATTATGGAAAAGATGTGATTGTGGGCGTGATTGACACCGGAATATGGCCTGAGAGCGAGAACTTTCGTGATAGAGGCTTGGGACCTGTGCCCGCAAAATGGAAAGGCGAATGTCAAAGTGGAGAGATGTTCAATTCCTCTCACTGCAACAAGAAAATTATTGGAGCTCGTTATTTCTTTAGAGGCTACGAAGCAACCATTGGTAAACTCAACAAGGACGAGATAAAATTTGTGAGAGACACCAAGGGCCAAGGCACACACTGTGCTTCGACTACTGCGGGGTCAAAAGTGGGAGGAGTGAGTTTTAATGGCTTTGGCAATGGAACAGCCAGAGGGATGGCTCCTCAGGCTAGATTGGCCATGTATAAGGTCCTCTGGATTAATGGAGCCGACGATTGCGACATAACTGCTACTATAGAAATGGTCATTTCAGACAGCGTGGATATTCTTTTTGTGTCAATTGGCAGAGGGTAAAAGCCTTTTTTCAACAATTCCATTGCCAACGGAGCCTTTAAAGCGATGGCCAGGGGTGTGTTGTTTTCTTCTACAGCCGGCAACTATGGACCTTTTGAGTCTTCAGTCCTAAACACAGCACCGTGGATGATCATTGTTGGAGCCAGCAACATGGATAGAAAGTTCCCCGCCCTTGTTAGACTTGGGAATCATGAGATCTATAGAGGTTCCTCTCTTTCTAAAGTTGTTCAATTAGCTCAATGGTTGCCTCTGGTGTATGTATCTCACAACAAGAGCACCATGCGTTGTCTCTTAGGCCTCCATCCCAGCATTGTGAAAGGTAAAATTATGTTATGTGATGTTACGTATAATAATCCTTACATTGATTCCATGTCAGTTAGCATACCAAAAGAAGTTTCGATGCTAGTGAAACAAGTTGGGGGAGCTGCAATCATCTTCACCACCGAGATCTACTCGGGGGCGCAAGAAATAATTACGATTATGATCTCCCCTTTATTAGTGTGAGTTTTGTAGTCGGAGAGAAAATCTAAGTGTACATAAATAGTACCAGTAATCCTACCACTACCATAAATCCCACAAGATTGACAGTGGTGGGAAAGGTAGTAACAGCTCCACTTGTGGCTTCATTTTCTACAAGGGGTCCAAGTTTGGAATTTCCAGATATACTAAAACCAGATGTGGTTGCTCCGGGCATCGACATATTAGCAATGGTTAAGGAAGGATATCAATTTATGTCAGGGACATCCATGGAATGTCCACACATAAGCGGCCTTGCAGCGCTCATACATGGCATCCATCCTTCCTGGAGTCCTGCTACCATTAAATCAACTCTCATGACATCTACTTACATCCGCGACAATAAAAATCAGCCCATCAAAGATGGGCTAACTGTGAAAGTTGCAAATGCATTCACATTGGGGGCAGGTCATGTAAATCCAGCAGCTATTGTGGACCCGGGGTTCATATATGACCTAGCATCTCATGATTACATTCACTTTCTTTGTGCTCTTAACTACACTGCCAAATAGATCGCTTTGCTGGTGGATAACCACACAATCTCGTGTCTGAAATCAAGCAATTTGGAAGACACAACTGATCTCAATTATCCATCTTTCTCTCTTATCTTCAAGCCCACCAATTCCACCAAAATACCTCAAATTGTCGTGAGAAGGAGAATAGTAACAAACGTGGGTGCCGCTCGTTCTACCTACAAAGTGCATGTGGAGAATCCTTCTAGTATAAAAATAAGTGTTCAACCAGAGACATTAGAATTCACCAAGAAGAATGAGAAGCTTAAATTTCGAGTAAGATTTCAGAGCATGGTCATCGCAGAAGACGGAGATCAAAGATTTGGAGAGATATCATGGAAATGTATCTGAGGTGGAACACATGTTGTTCGTAGTCCGATTGTTGTAGTTTGGCAAGGCTTATAAGCTAACTACGGCCGGGTCTTCCTTGGCAACCACCTATAAATAAGTAAACTTATATTGCTACATGTTGTTTTATTTTCTATTAAGGATTAAAAGGGTATTTATGATTGAAAGTGAGAAGTGATAAACATGATTTATTGGTCACTTGAATGGATAATTATACTTCTTTGACTAATTGTTATGTATTAAATGGGTATTCATGGTTGGAAGTGATGAAACAACTTATTGCTTAGGTGCATGATTAACCAAGATTGATGGTATTGACTCAATCTACTTTGCTTGGGGTACAATTATATCCTCATTCTTTATGATGTTGAGCTAATCTATTCTACAAGACTTGATCCCTAGTGGGGTCTTTGTGACTTAAGCAACTTTGCTACTAGACAAAAGACCACTTGGCATGTCACATCTAATTTTAATTAATGATATGGATTGGTAATTTAAATAATATATTAAAACTAAAATTTTACATATGATGCAAGCTCCCTCCATAGCTATAAGGACACTTACATCTAAGATAAGACAACAACAATATTTTATTGTATACTCTAAATACATTATTTCTAACTTTTAACATGAGACACTAACCACATCATGTGCCCCATAAATGCATTAGCATTCATCATTTCAATGCCAACAAAGTTTTGATGTACGAAGAGTTCTAAAACATCAAATATCATTTGCAGCAATTTACAAAAACATGTGGAGGAACTTAAAGAATATGCATCCTTTACATGACCCATACATTTTATCATAAGAATTAAAAAAAAATCTACTCTCCAACATTTTATAAGAGTGGCATTTGAAAGTAATTCCTAGAGAATTTGTGTTTGCAATTTTGGGAAATCAATCTCTACTAAACTTTTAAAATAAATCCAAACAATAAAGAAGTCATCTATGTCCCCACATTATTGCATATAGACATGTTTTTATATACATGTCCAAACATAGTTTACCATACCTCTTTACTTGGTTCTATATCTATTTGTAAATAAAATTTATATTTAATGTTATGTTCTAAAACACATGTTTGGTTATTTAATACAACTAAGTTATTTTATTTTATCATATCACAATATACAATTGCTACTAGAAACACTAGTGTTAGGTGGATCATTGATTGGGGTAGATCATTTGAGTGTAAGCTTTTCTAAGATCATTCAATCTTTTTTTTATGTATGTTGTAACGCCCCGCCATGAGAACCAAAAAGGACAAAAAAATACCACACTAAGTTTTTTTTTTTTTTTTTTTTATTTTTTGAAGGTGAAACATTACATTAGGTGCATATGTACAAACATTAAAATATGATCAAAATATATGTTACATGACAAGACATAACTTGTCCCATTGGGTTACATGGTTGCATTACACGTAAACGTCCCCAACCAAGACATCGTTAAAGATAATGCCCAGAAGTTAACAATAGAAGCATGCATTCACAAGATAACATAATCATACATCCATCCATTATCAATAGCAACGAAAAGATACATCCATCATTCTACGTCCTCTAGGGTACATGGGTTGGCATTATGAAACCTAAACTTTTACAAAAATGAAAGCGAATAAAAACCAAGATTACATAGTGATGACATACAACACTTATGAACAAAAGAGGAAAATATATTCATTATGTATGAAATTTCAGCTCATATATCAATATTACAATGGTGGAGCATATTTCTACAAATACAACACATCATGAATATAATAGTACATTACATAATGCTTCACTTATATTAGTGAGAAGAGTATATCAAATACAAGTATGATACATCAATGAAGAATAAGGTACGAAATGAGGTCCAATCTCCAACCAAGTGGAGCTCTGGGAAATCTGCATCCACTTCTACATCGCGAACACAACCTGCGAACCCAATGGGTGCTTAGCACATTCCACCCAACCATGTGGACCTTAAGGTCCACCCCCCATGCTAGGAGATGACAAGAAAGGATCCACATCCAAACAAGGTCAAGCAAAAAGCGCTAACTCAACACTGACATAAAAAAAATCAAACAAGTATAACAACTCTTGTTTAGGAAACCCTTCCAAACAATTCTGAAACAAGAATCACAACATCAAGGGTGTACTAAGCATAAAAGCCACAAAATGTATACATGTGTGAGGCATGAACAATCTCGCTCATAATCATAACCAAAGGCAAGGAAAATCATGGAACATGGTACACCCACGAGCTCAAAATAGAAATACGAAATATGGAAACACAAAGGTCTAATCATGTGGGAAAATTCCACACAAAATAGGTTTCCCATCACCTCTGGAAGCCTAACAACCTACCACCCATAACTTATCAAAAGGAAGTGGCTTAAGAATTTATAGGTTCCCAACTTGTCCAAAACATGTCTATAGATAAAGATTACCTCAAAAGCGAAATAAAGCAAGAGAAAAATATGATCAACATGGAACCACTAGTATGCATAAGAAATCAATTCCAACGAGCACTCAAAGTATAACCAAAATAACTATCCAAACATGTTCAAAAGGACTATACATACCCATTAATTTGAACGTGAACATAATCCAAAGTTATTAAAGATAATGTAATAAATAATTAAATAATCCACTATGATTAAAAGCATTTCCTTTATAATATATTTTAAATAGATACGCACTTGGGAAAACCTATAGTATTCAAAACATCAGATTTCTTTTTATTTAAAATTCCTAGCATGTACTTTTTTTTAACTTCAAATTGATTAAAATTTAAAATATAACCTATATATATATTTTATTTTAAAATAATAAATTTAATTCAAATGTAACCTAATTTTTACTGCAAATTAAATTTAATTAAAAGTACAACATTTACCTTTGTTGACTTCAAACTAAATAAATTTTAATTAAAATCTACCATATACGATTTATGCACAGTAACAAATCTAAAAGTAAAGGTGTTTGAAAATAAATTTAATTTTAAATAAGCTTGTAATTAAATCTAATTTTAATATTAAATACACTTGAAAATAAATCTAATTTTAAATGCACTTGAAACAAGTCTAATTTTAAATATACTAAAAATAAATAAATTACTATTACAGTAACTTACTAGATAATGAAATTACCCATATTTAATAAAAACAAGTTTTAAATAATTCTAATTTTAAATAAATCAAATTTTAAGTATACTACAAAGATAAATTACTATTATAGTAACTTACAAGGTAATGAAATTACCCATATCTAATAAAACAAGTTTTATATAGATCTAATTTTAAATAAATCAAATTTTAAATATACTAATATTTATAGTCACTTACAAGATAATGAAATTACCCATATCTAATAAAACAAGTTTTAAATAAATCTAATTTTAAATATATATTTACAAAGATAAATTACTAATTGCATGATGATGCAGTAACTCTCACAGAAAAACAACTAACTCTTTAAAACTACTAAATTAAGTTAGATTTTATTATTTGATGTTAATTGACCAGAATCCCTAAGGCCTTAACATATATAACTATGAATTACCCTACAAATATACTAATCTCCTTGAGTAAATAATTGTTGTTAGTCTAACTCCATTTTTAATTAGTTCTCAACATAAAATTTACCCCATAATTAGATTACTTATCTTTTGTAAAATATAATTAATAATTTACTTTTCAATTTAAATTTAATTTTTTTACTTGGTTGTAACGCCCCATCGTGCGAACCTCAAAGGACAATTAAACAATAATTACTGCACAATTTTTTTTTTTAAAGTAAACATAACATACATGTGATACACATTAAGTCATGACATGAATTTCATTTAAGTAGATTCACTAACACATACATCCCTTGGGGTACACCAGGATTCATTACGCAACTTAGATCCACACAACGACAATAAAGAATAAAAGCCAAAAATATAATCCATAACAAAGTAAACATTAACAAATATAACACATACATGATAAAGCATTGATAAGAAACCATCTGTGTACGCAAATGCAACATATACATGATTAACTCAACACATTGAATAACAACTACCATGGCCAATAGCCACATAAGGTTTAACGGTACATTACAATACAATGTTCTAGAGATACAATGATACAAAAGTGTTTCCAAACATAAATGGAAACCATACACAAGATAGCATGATACAAATAAATAGATGAATACAAAGTATCATAACTGGCTCCAAGACAAATACAACTCTGGAGTCGCTGCAATAGCACCAATCCGCACCTCTCGATCCTCGACTGGGGACCCAATGGGGTGCTTAGCATGTTCCATCCGACCACGTGGGTCCGAAGACCCACCCCCCGTGCTAAGGAGCTAACAAGAAAGAAACCTCAATCAAGAACATTCAAACAAGGAACCACAAGACTCAACGTCATACAAAAGTATCATACAACTCAAGGATTACAATGACATAATCAACAACATCCAAGAGTCAACATAATAACTTAAAGTCATAAATCTCATCACATAAATCAAAGCAATGACCAGTAAACAAGTAACCAAAGGATGATCATGAAACACTTCCAAATCAAACTGAATTAATAAACATAATACAATTCCAAATTGCAATTAAACAATACAATAACATCATATCACAGTACCATAAGAGTACAAGGTCATAAGTCAAATATCAATGAGATCATACAAGACCACAAAGTACACCAAAGATGTATCAAGGCAATACTCCATAAATCAAAATAAGTCCATTCAACCACAATCTAAACCAACTCCCATAACATACTTCCAGAGGAACACAATAAAGTAAAACACCTGGGCAACTAGGGGAGAGTATCATCGCATAGTCCTACATGGGCTATCCTGTGCTCTTCCTCCCAACTGGAGGCCCGGTCCCATCTATGGCTATCTTGTGCCCTTCCTCCCAACTGGAGGCACCGGTCCATAGGGTGACTCATGCCGTAAAACCTCTCGTGAAGATGAGGTCATGACCTTGCCCGACCACGGCCTTCTCAGCCTTCCATTAGTCTGAAGCACTAATGAAGACGAGGCATCCATTTTAAATCTTATAGTGATATTACTACCCAACCCTCCTAAGTTAATTATTAGGTTTTCACTTGATTACTAACTCACTCGTGGGTTATCCTGTGCCCTTCCCCTTAAACAGGGCGTCGGCCCCCACAAGGAGCCACTCTCCCTAGAGACCCAACAACATCAAACCGAAAAACCAAGGGTTGTGCCATCATAATTTGAACAAAGAATCACGACATAAAATCATGCGAGGCATTACCCATCTTGCTAACAAGTACAAAATCAGAGTCTCACAAAGTTTCGTACAACCCTTTCAAAATAATGATACCACTTGCCACATCAAGGGCACATAAAGAGAGAATATTAACTGACAATCATCTCAAGCCTCTGGAAGCCAAAAAGAATGAAAACCCACAAACAAGGGTAAAATGAAGCAACACAAGTTTTTTCCAAATAATTCCAACACAAGGATGAAATTTCTCTCAAATATGAGATTAACTCCGAAAAGCCACTCAAAGAAAGTTTCATCAAACCCCATCCACAAATCATTCAACCCAAAAACACAAATACAATCCACATATTAACAATGGTGTCACCTCAAAAAGGGTTACACAAAAGAAAGTCAACCTTTAAATACAACAATAATCACTCAATATCCAAAGGCCACCAACTAGGCATTCCATGGGAGGCCTCAATTTTCTCCTCACTAACAATCCAAGGAAAATAATTAAGAACGAAATCTCAATTCAAGAAAAATTTATTTCATCTATGCAAATTTATAAAACTACCAAAATAAAGACAAATAGAGTTTACTACAATACTTACCCATGACCAAAGGTGCCAATTAATTCTAATATACACAATTCCACTATTAAAGAGTTCAATACAACTACCCATTACAAGATTACCAAATGCAACCATATAACTAAACTCTCCACGGATCCAAAATATAAATAAACCATTTCCCTCTAACATTGCTCCCCTAATTAATCAATTTACAAATCAATTTCACTAATCCAACTATAAGGTACTATAATTACTAGTCTTTTAATCATTCCATCATATCTATTACACAAAACTTCATGACTAACTATATTTTGTTTCATCAATTCCTAACTAGATATCTCTAATTTCCTTTATAAGAATAAAACCAACTATAACTTAATTTCCAAATTTAGTAGATCTAAACTCCTACATATCTAACATAGTGAGTTAACCTTTCCTTAAGCAATTTTCCAATTTTTATTTTTTTTAAAGCTACATCACCCAATAACTCAAATAATGACATTCAAGAATACTCATTTATATTCAAAATAAATAGCTAGAACTACTTTTCCTCACCTATATCTACCCAGAGAGAAACTCATTGAAAGCAATAAAGGAAAGGTTTATCTTTAAAGGATGTTGTCCCTTACAAATTTAAATAGAACTTAATTAACTAGGAGAAATAAATCGATATTCCCTGTTAAACTATCGCCAAAATATTTATTAAAAGACCAAAACATACTTTTCTAACATATAATTATGCATTTACCCAATTTTCTTTTACATACTTAACATATAAATATTCATAAAATCAATACACATAGAATTTGTTTCTTCCTATAACTATAATATCCAAATATACTTATACATATATGTCATTATAAAGGAGCTGTAATTTTTACAAAATCTTGATAAAACAACCTAAAAATATATTATAGAATTTATAGATTACGAAATGGCAATAAATATACAATAAGGAAAACATCCCAATCTTTTGGAGGAGTACAAAAGTTGACAATGAAATCAGAGAGATTATTTAATTTACTACACCTTGCAAGTCTAAAAGTTGCAGCTATAATGGTTTCAGGGAGGCTTATTAAATTTTGAACAATGCCTCAACTCTAAATGTTGTAACAGTGACAGGTTGCTAAGTAAATTAGAAAGTGAATTTTGGAATTTGGAAATATCACCATCTACTCGCATTATTATCTAATCCCAAATGTTATCCACAAGACTGAAGGGAAGGAGATAGGTGAGGTGCAAATACGTGACTTAAGAGAAGAGGAAATAATGTACTACTTTTTTTTTTCTTTTTTGAACTGGACGCTTTTCTGTTTGGTGGCGAGTTTCCAGAGATGCGCTTAAATTTGAAGTTGGAAGTTAAACTTCACCACGATCAAAGGTGAGCTCACTATTGTGTTAGTGCATTGATAATATTTATTTTCAAGTGCTGCAACTGCGATAGATTGTCAGAAGAATCAAGTAAGTTGTTTAAATCTTTAAAAAAATTCTATTATTGTTCAAGAGCCGTAGCTGAGACAGGTTGACAATAAAATCAGAGAGATTATTTAAGCCTCTACAACATTCTATGTTTCAGTGAGAGGTTCCAAAAGAACTGGGAAGTTTATTTGACTCAAGCACCCTACCATGACAAAGTACCGCCACTGCCACAGGTTGTGAAAGGAAACAGAGGATTAAACCAAACCATGGCAATGGATTCGATTAGAGAAAATACAAAGGGATACAAGGAAGAAGCTTAGAAACTTCCAGCCATAAGGAAATTTTGCTTTTGTACGCATATTCTCGCTATACAGGTTGCGAGGATAAGAGCAAGCAAGCAATGAATGTCAAGCATAATCACTATGAAATACATAACATTGAATGCCTTGGACCTGAAATCGCAGCTCAAGCATCAATATCAAGCATTGGGTACATCTATTGAATTGAAATTGAATTTTATAGTATGCAGAGAATCAAAACACAAGGATACACTTCCTATGCAAGGGATGTACCACAAAAGGATACAGAGAGAGCATAAATGAATATCATACTACGTTACAGAGTACAACTTTTACTGCCATAATGAAAGGATATCTACAACTATGACTGAATTTTTTTATCAATAATCTAATGTTCGCAGACACCTCTTGATCGATTACCATTTATAAGGCAGAATAAACAATGGCATTAAATGAATAATAATGATGATTCTAACAGCTGGTAATTCCTAGAGTGTAAATTAACATGCATATGGTACCAAGAGGGTCGAACACCAAAGACAATGAAATCATACCCCGGCAACATCCGACTACTCTAGTGAAAACATAAGTGTATAGGAAGATTCAACAATCCTCTAACCTGATAAATAGCCATTTCCTCATTCCTCCACCGTCCAGAGCGACGAGTAGCAAGCTATGACTTCTACAAGTATAGCTTCAACTGGTATGAAGCTCCCAACCAATCTTCATGCCTCTTGGGATTGGTAACACCAAAGACGTAAGAGCTCTTCCCCACTGCCCTCCTTCTACCTATGTCGTAATAGGAGCTGTAATACCCATAATTTTATAATAAGGCATAAACACAACCCCCTTTTTTTTTCTTTTCTTTTTTAAACATTATTACAGAATACTAACATGTAGCAATCATACATGTGCATGGTATACGCGATGTGCATCAGGTGACATTGCCTATGCATCATCATCACTAGCACATTGTCAAGAGTAAGAAGTGTGGGGGTAGCAAGGACAGGTGCGCGGAGTCCATCGTGCACTCCCTCAAGCAATGAAGATAAGAGTCCTAGTATCATTATTGCATAAGCAGGTCAAAAGTTTACTACCAGGGATGAATGTGATCACTGTTAACTCTGTTGACACACAGTCAACTCAACCTATCATTATTTTAATTTAATGCATGACAATAATATTATTTCCATGTATTCTAATTTTCTTAATATTTCCCATGTCAAGTTAAGATCATCATTGAGACCTAAACTACTTCTAATATGATTATCAACATCATTCTAAGAAACCAAGTTAACGTTACACTAATATTATTCTCAATATTAATAACATGAAATATTTATATAATTATGATGAGGGCTATAATTCTAATATCCAATTCAAGTCTCATAATGAATTCGCTCCTTGACCATATCACATCTTGACATTAGTATTAGTAATACTCTTATTTGTTACTACTATCACCATTTATAATTCTATTACAAATACTCTTAATATTTCTAATAAAGTGATTGTGATATTAACATTCCTCCAAACCCGAAAATAGCATACATTATTATTGTTTTATCTAATCTTTTGTTTGCCAATTATTTGATTCCCGTGTATATAATCTTTATACAAAAATTTTCTATTTACTTTAAAGAGTAATTTAAAATTATAATAATAATGATTATAGTTAATAATCACACAAATAACTTTTCATATATATATATATATATATATATATATATATATATATATATATATATATATATATATATATATAACTTTTTTTAAAGAAACTTAAAAAAACAAAAGAATATCCTTTGTGTTTTTTTTTTTTTTTCTAAAATGGTATAAATACTTAATCAAATATTAATCATTTCCTTTTTAACATACTCTTATTTTAAATTATTATGCCTTTTATCTAGAGAGAGGTATATTCTCTTCTTTTGTTTTCAACCTATAAGATTGTCTTTATAATTTTGTATATATATTAAGGAATAAATTAGAGAGCCATATTTTCTTTAAACTTAGCCCCCCCTCCCAGTTTTCTTTTTTTTCTTTTATTCCACGAGGAGAACCATTTTACTTAGATAAGAACATACAAGTAAATAATATTACCATGCTCTATTTCTAATGACGTGGGCAATGAATGAGGGAGGGTAGTAACTTCTTTTTCTTTTGTGTTTTAAATCCTAGACCATACCAATGTCTTGTCTCAGTTTACTTTAATGCTTACTACATTTTCTTTAACAAGTTTCATACTACGATCTTTGTGAGGGTGATATTATATTCGGATAAACAAAAGACAAGAGCACCAACTTCCATTCTAACTTAAGAATAATATTAATAGTAGCGTTATTAAGCATTCAGAGCAATGGCATGGGAGTGGCCGAGAGAAATGCACAATACACTATCCTAGCGATGAGATGGGTAGCAGTGGTAGGCACTCTCCCTACTCAAGCAGATCCTCATATTTCCTTCATGGCAGATGTGAGGAGACTCACCTGCAGAAAGTTAAACGCTATTTCTTTATTTTCCTTGCTGGCATTTGAAAGCCTCTATCACAGGTGTTGTCATAGTCTGGCACAGGAAAACGATGGAAGAAGCTTCCTCCATGCTACACTAAAATAGGTCTGGGTACTTGCGCCTACCCTACTAGACCCAAGACTGTCATTCTAGGGGAGACATAATTGGTTATGCCCTACACTGTGGTGAGTTTTGCAGGGATAGCCAATCCAAAAAGAAATGCCCAAACCATCGACAGAGGCTCACCCAATGGTGGGGTTAAAAGAAGGTGGCACGTAGCAGTTTGACTATGAGTTGATCAGATTATGTCTACCGTCCAAAGCATGACTGTATTGCCTTATTTTATTTTATTTGGTCCAACCTTATTAGTTGTTCCATGTACGCTGCCATAAGGGAAGCCAAAAAGTCGTGCAGAAGATAAAGTTACAGCTCTCCCTATTAGCTACGCCAACTCCCAACACTCAGGCGCTATCACTTGATAATGGCCCACTCTACTATGCAGTTAGCTGTCAGCAAATATTCCTATAAACAAACGGCCTTAACTTGATCTGCAAATCCCAACCATGTGAAGTCTTATCTCTGCCATAACTTCAGGTCCCTTAAGGTGGTTGGCTAGATCTTTTTGTCCAGCCTTTGAGATTGTCAAAAAAAAAAAAAAAAGGAAATGCTACAGGCAGTGTGAGTATCGAGGGGATGCAAGTTGCGGAAGTGCCTATCTATACCAGAAAATTAATCATCAACACAAGTAGACTGTTATTAACATTACCCCAAGCTAATGCTATCTTGTGCATGTGTGTTTCAACGCGCGATGGGGAGAGTATAGTCCTATTCACTGTGAGCCTACGCCTTAGCAAGAGTCGCGGCCTGCACTACCTGTCTACCTATCAACAGGGTATGCAAATTCATGTGTTAGTTCCTTATTACGTTTGATCCTACCCCTCTCAACCAAGCACAATAATTCTCAAGTTTATTGGTTACAACAGTTTAATGAAATATGTGTTGTCAAACCTTTTGTTTTTTTTTTTTTGTTTCTTTTTTTATAGTCGACGCATTTGAGGACAAGAAGAACTGAAAGAATTACATAAATCAGCAGATCTAACTGTTAATTCGTGATGTGAAATGCATCAGTTCAATGTGAAATCGCTAGACAAAAAGGTAGATAATGCTATCTATTCTTGCACAGCCTCGGAATGCATATTGGTATCTTACAGGAGCAAGTATGTCTACGGGTAGAGGAAATCTGAAATCATGTTGTTGGCCCATTATTTGTGAGGGTATTTGTGCCTGTTCTAGACTTCATTCGACAGGAAGCATTATACTCAGTTCTATTCGAGATGGTTATAAATATGGCCTAATATATTGCTCACATAGAGCGGGGATTTCCTTGAATTCAAGGTTTAGTGTATAAGCAACAAAACAAGGGTGTCTTTATTTAAATTCTAATCAAGTGCAGTTCCCTCAATACATCAGTCCCAATCTGCCTAACACATGAAAATAATGATTTGCAAGAAAATAAATTTCATTCATCATACATATAGAGGACATATTAAAAAAAAAACATCTGCCTCATTTCATCGAAATAAAAACTCTTACCCCAACCAAATCATGTGTAAAAAGTGACAATTGGCGTGCTCATGAAATTGATTTTTTTATTTTATTTTTTGCTCCTTCATTCTTTCCTTAAATAGGTGTAAAATCCATTATTCTAAACTTGCAAATTTATATATATAAAAAGACAAATAAAAATAAAAAAAGTAAAGATAAAAATAAATTAATTTACAGGGTGACGAATGCAGATTTCCTCTTTCCCCATTTTCTTACATGATACAATAGTCATTAGCTTTCCATATTACAAATGAACTCAAGAAACATAGTGAATGGCACACTATTGAGTAAGGCTTTCTCTTTTTATTTAAACGATACACTAACCTCCAATAAGAAATACATAGGAATGGAATTACACCACACAATTAACTAATGCTTGCTCTCCACCCTACCGTAATGGTGTCATGGAGCCTCGTGGGCTCTAGCCATACCCCCGAGCAAGAAATCTACTAACCCCAAGATGATAGATGGAGTTTTCTCAATTTTTAGTCAAAAGATCAAAACAACACGACATCAAATTTCATATATATAGGCTCTCCACACACCATATTAAACAAGATCCACACAACTACTTACCTCCCTACAACAAATAACAAGGATGATGAAGGTAGGGAAACTTATCTTTTTGTTTAGATGAGGGGATTGAGCTCTTCCTTCACCCTTTCCTCTCCAAGCCAATCTATCTTTGGAACCATATCCTAAGAGGGAGCCTCCTCTTCTCCTCTCCTCTTCTCTTCCATCTACACCAAAGTTCTCCTAAAGGAGAAGTGGGTAACATCCATTTCTTCTTTTCCATCCAAGTATATAGGAATTCACTTGAATTCACCTGAATGAGAGAGAGACACTTGTCACTCTCTCATTTGATCTTTCAACACACATCCCCACAAGTTCTCACACATGTGTGAGACTTTTGGGGAGATGGGGAATGTACTATGACACCCTACCCAACAACCCTTATAGGGTGGCTCCACACATGTGAGAGATTTGATGCTCTTTCCAAGTTCATTAATGAACTTTGGGGAGTGTGGTGGGGAAGTGATAAGTCACTTCTCCCAACTCCCAAAGACTCAAATTCGTCACTCCCTTTCAAGTGGACTTCTGAAGGGTCAAATCATGTCCTTGGGACCCTATTGCATGCCCACTTGTCCCCTACAACTATGGTATAGACCCTAGGGGTTTATCTTTGTACCCCAACTAAAGAAATTGACCAATAACCCTCTTTAAAGTCCCACTCAAGGTTCTATCCGAGTTTCACACTTGGACAGGGGTTCATAAACCTTAACCCCAACTTATATCTCACATGACACAATTAAATAACCTTTCAACCCAAGAATAAACATAGCAACTGTTTTTCCCTCAGCTCCAAAATAAGGGAATCAAATACATAAGCACAAAATGGTGTCTTTCAATTTGTTCTCATTGGTTCTATGTTCTCGTATTAGCACCTCTTTTCTTTCCTGCACACTACCAATGAAATCATAAGCAACAATCATATATCACATTAATTTGGTAACAAAAATAAGATTTAACTGTGCAACCATTTCATTAAAATTCCAATTCACATTCATAGTTTACAAGTGCCTAATACTTCCATGGAACTGATAATAAAACATTTCAAAATAAAATACAAGCACATTTTCATGAAATCACACTATACATTGCCTGAAATATATCTAAGCATCTATAAGTATATAACAAAATTAAGATTGTATTATTCACATGCAAAGCGGGGTCTTACAGGAGCTATGGAACAACCTCCCCCTCTCCTCCTTCCTGGGGAAGAATATATTAGTTTCTAAATTATTCTTGCAGAGTCCCCACTTCTTTCTTCGAATTCCCCCCCCCTCGAAAAGGTCGCTTTCTTTTTTCTTTCTTTCCAGCTTTTCTTGCTTTAAAACACTTCAGCTTCCTATTCCCTTATCCATTTAAATTTCTTATTAAAATAATTATCTTTTCATCATCATTAAATTATAAATCACATTATTTTCCTATATATAATATTTATACCCCACAAGATAATCTTTTATAAGGTAAAAATTAATTTAATTATTTAAAATTAAACGTGTAAATATTATTTCACAATATGGACTTGTTATTTACAATTTTACTTCTAACTTTATTTAAATTACTTCATCAATATGTTTAATATAATAATTTATTTAATTCATCCCTAAATGACAACATTTCCACTAATTAATTCAATTAACTCGCTTAACAGAGCCATTAAAATCTCACTTTAATCACATGAACCGACCAAATAACCAACAAGACCACAAAACACACTTACGCGAATATCCAGGAGGGCCACAATGGACAGGGCACTACATTGGTTAACTATTTTTATTTAAAAGAAGCTATATAATTAGTAAATATCATTTGAAAATATATTTATTTATTTAAATACTCACATATATTTTAAATATTATAAATAAAAGAGCTATCTTCACATAAATATTTAAACCTACAAATATTCAATTAAAAGGAGTATTTTTAAGAAAATCAATCTTAAAGGTATAGTATCATCTAACCTCATTTTCTTTATTAGAATTAAGATGTACTATTTTAAGTATTATTTGAACTCCTTTTTTTTTGGTTCTCTTTTATTTAGGATTCCATGGGATGTTACTATATTCCCAACTATTTTTAGGCCTTAAGGAAGAACATGCATTTTTATTAGCCCAAAGTTTACGAATGGTGGAGAGATGATTTTAGCTTAAAGCTTCATTTCTCACGTATCTAAATGGAATGTACGCATGAACTAAGTAAGCCATACCAATCATGCCTAATTTTAAGGAGAGGTAAAAGAATTGGAGGGTAAATATCATCTAACAATTCTTATGCAAAATCTTTATGCTAAAAACCTATTTAGGGTTGATTGAAAACAAGAGTAACAGTTGCATGTGTTTGCAAAATAGAACAAATGATAGGATGGATGCACTAGTATGGTTCTCTACTTAAAATACAAATTTGGTGATAGATAATGAATGCTGAAAGTAGAAAGAAGGTATAAATGATTTCAAAGGAGAATTTGTGCATAATTTTTTATTTTTTTTTTAGGGTGCTAAATAGAAGTAGCTATGGCTGATTGCTGCTGGGTGGGATTCAGTTCATGCACCAAATAATAAGTGCTACAAAAAGGTAGGGCATGCATTTTTACTTCATTAAATTAACTAATCAAATTAGGTGCTAAGAATACCATGATTGAAGAGGAAAAACCTGCTACACTAAATATATTTACAAATTTAATACTTTGAAATATTTAAATTTTTCCAAAAATATCTATATACATGTGATACAGTAATATAGTCTTCCAAAAGAAATTATTGTATTTATACCTCTGTGCATCAGCTATACATGTGCTTTAATTTGAGCTACTCTTGCTCCTTCCACGTTGAAAGAATCATGCAGAAAGTGAAAAGGGTTTACAAGGCTTGAGGAGGAAAATGATTATTTGGATACCATATTTATTATATTATATTAAACACAACCCTTCCACCATTTAATATTTTACCCAGTAAACATATTATCCCATTATAAATTTAACCGAGAACTCTTTTAGTATAAAAATTTACCAAATGTAGTTATTAATAAAATTATTTATTTTTGGAATAAATCCTTAATGACAAATAAATAAATAATATTATTTAATAAAATAAACAATATTATTTAATTGCCAATAAAAAAATTCACAAAGCTCCAATTAAGATATTATTCTTTTAATTTTACAAACATAATTTTAAATTTTCAAACTAATTTAACATTTAATTAAATCTTCACAACACACATTAATAATTACATTTAATGTTTAATTTCAATCATAATACTAACCATCATTGTATTAATTTAACTAATTAGTAGTAATGATACACATCTAAATCAAACAATTAACACGTTAAAATTGCCACCTAAAAAAAAAGAATGAGGTAAAACAAGATGATACCAAACAGAGCAGGAACTGACAGATGACATCATCAGACAATGATGGGACGACAAACATGGATGCAGATACTTTTTTGTCAAATCCTTAAACCACGCCATATCCATTGGGTATCTTGGGCATGCTCTGACACAATAGTGCGGGTGGAGTCAGTGCCTGGTACCTGTAAACCTACATAAAACCAAGTGTCGAAAAAACATATATATTCAATGTACTACACATTGTGAGAGAGAATTGTAGTGTGGCAAGGCACTCACAGATAAGCAATGCAACACTGTCCCCCTCACCCAAACCTCAAACAATAGCACATCATCATAAATATCATGAAGCGAGTATTAAACAATTTGGGTAACCACACAGTATAGTATAATTAGTTAAAGATGAACACCATGGATCATTATATCATTAACATCATAAAACAGTATCATGTGCATCCAAGCAAAACATATAATTCAAATAGATGAAACAATTTCCAACATAATCATGAGTATGGATCAAACATAAGCAATATCCAAACAGAAACAACCACATGCACAGAAAGGTATCAAAGGAGTACAATAACATGGGAGGAATTTCATTATAAATAAAAGAACAATCTTCACATAAATATTTAAACCTACAAATATTCAATTAAAAAGAGTATTTTAAAAAAGAAAATCAATCTTAAAGGTATAGTATCATCTAACCTCATTTTCTTTATTAGAATTAACATCTACTATTTTAAGTATTATCTGAACTCCTTTTTTTTTTCTTTATTAAGATTATCTTGTACTATTTTTTTTGGTTCTCCTTTATTTAAGATTCCATGGGATGTTACTCTATTCCCAACTGTTGTTAGGCCTTAAGGAAGAACATGCATTTTTTTATTAGCCCAAAGTTTACAAATGGTGGAAAGATGATTTTAACTTAAATCTGCATTTCTCACGTATCTAAATGGAATGTACGCATGAACTAAGTATGTCATACCAATCATGTGTAATTTTAAGGAGATTTAAAAGAAGTGGAGGGTAAATATCATGCCTAATTTTAAGGAGAGGTAAAAGAAGTGGAGGGTAAATATCATCTAACAATTCTTATGCAAAATCTTTATACTAAAAGGCTATTTAGGGTTGAGTGAAAACAAGAGTAACAGTTGCATGTGTTTGCAAAATAGAACAAATGATAGGATGGATGCACTAGTATGGTTCTCTGCTTAAAATACAAATTTGGTGACAAATAATGAATGTTGAAAGTAGAAAGAAGGTAGAAATGATTTCAAAGGAGAATTTGTGCATAATTTTTATTTATTTTTTGAGGGTGCTAAACAGAAGTAGCAATGGCTGATTGTTGTTGGATGGGATTCAATTCATGCACAAAATAATTAGTGCTACAAAAAGGTAGGGCATGCATTTTTACTTCATTAAATTAACTAATCAAATTGGGTGCTAAGAATACCGTGATTGAAGAAGAAAAAACCTCATACACTAAATATATTTACAAATTTAGTAGTTTTAAAGAGTTAGTTGTTTTTTTTTTTTTTGCGAGAGTTACTACATCATCATGCAATCAGTAATTTATCTTTGTAAATATATATTTAAAATTAGATTTATTTAAAACTTGTTTTATTATATATGGGTAATTTCATTATCTTGTAAGTTATTGTAAATAGTCATTTATCTTTTTAGTATATTTAAAATTTGATTTATTTAAAATTAGATCTATATAAAACTTGTTTTATTAGATATGGGTAATTTAATTACCTTGTAAGTTACTGTAATGGTAATTTATCTTTGTAGTATAGTGAAAATTTGATTTATTTAAAATTATAATTATTTAAAACTTGTTTTATTAAATATGGGTAATTCCATTATCTAGTAAGTTAGTGTAATAGTAATTTATCTA
>VDFB02281492.1:810136503-810152250 GCA_007258455.2 Sequoia sempervirens
ACGAGGAAGGAGGGAACATTGTCTGGCTATAACAGTAGCCCTCATGTGGTACGGAGTGAGCACACCATCCACATGACCTAGAGTGTGCTCCTCAACTACACCCTACCTTGCGTCGTCACGCTACATGGTCATTCACCAGCTGGAGACGACACACACTGACACATGCCACATGGCAGTGTGTTTGTGGCTCTGTAGAAGTAGACACGCACAGACACACCTTGCATAGCGATACCTCATGGAGAAGGCATATGCAGGTACTTCCCATCGCCAAAGGTATACATGGCTAGGACATACCCATATGCTAACCGACCCAAACACTGTCGAAAGCAAACATGAGTATCCCTCTACAAGTGTGTGAGGCCCCATTACGCTCATCACACAAGTAGGCTATCATAACAAAATCTCATAGTGCACCTTCACGTGTCTATTCATGTGGCATCGTGTCCTCGAGCCCAGCTCGCTATCATCAACAACATGACATCATCACCAACACTATGTCAGAACATCAGTGAGGTGTGGCATCGTATCTATTGCATCATGTTGGAACATGTGCGGATAGGGTGTATACAATAAATATATGAGTATATCAATATGGGGCTACTTGAGCTTCACCTCTCATACAAACGGGGTTGAATCACTAATTCCAGCTCAACATCCCTGTAGACGACTAGGCATAAACTAACAATCCAATGCTACTGTACTCAAAACTATGGGGTTTAGGCTAGCACATATGGATCAAGTATCCTGATCCATCATAAGGGAAAGTAGTGAGTAGGTTTCCTTGGGATCAGTTGAGCTAAGACTGCTCTGTGTCATGATGTGAATATACTACACACTCTACCCAAGTAACTTGTGGCAACTACTACCCCTTTATGGATTGAGGGGCTAGAGAACCAAAAGAAAAGAATCTATGAAACTACCTTCTGGATACTCTTATGTATATATATATTTCCAACCACACATGGATTGGCCCTCAATTAGGTAACAAAAATACAAACACACATAATGGTATGGTTAATCCCACACCAAATACAACATATTCTGAATGGATGGCTACACTGTAACACCATCCATTGACCTCTGGGTTATGGGCCCACAAAGCAAGTACATGGTATTCACAACACTCAACCAATGCATAGTTACTAGTTTCTCACATTTAGAAGGGAAAACAATTACATACACAATTTCATAAGTACACTAATTCCCATCAATGATATGATTCATATCATTACATCCTTTATACAACCCAACATGATCATCGTGATCACTTAAGAACTTCACTTAACAAATTCACTAGGAAAACATAATGGGCTCATATGAAACCAGAGTGCCCAGTATACCAATGTTGTAACACCTCGCTGTGAGAACCCCAAAGGACAACAAAATACCACATTAATTTTTTTTTGAATTCGAAACATTACATAAGGTGAATATGTACAAACATTAAAATATGATCAAAATATATGTTACGTGACAAGACCTAACTAGACCCATTGGGTTACATGGTTGCATTACATGTAAACATCCCCAACCAAGACATCGTTAAAGATAATGCCTAGAAGTTAATAATAGAAGCATCCATTCACAAGATAACATAATCATACATTCATCCATGATCAAAAGTAATGAAAAGATACATCCATCATTCTACGTCCTCTAGGGTACACGAGTTGGCATTACGAAACCTAAACTTTTACCAAAAATGAAAGCAAATAAAAGAAAAAGATTACATAGTGATGACATACAACCCTTATGAACAAAAGAGAGGAATATATATTCATGATGTATGACATTTCAACTCATAGATAAATATTACAATGGTGGAGCATATTTCTACAAATAAAACACATCATGAATACAATAGTACATTACATTATAATGTTCCCTTATATCAACGAGGAGAGTATATCAAATACAAGTATGATACATAAATGAAGAATAAGGTACAAAATGAGGTCCAATCTTCAACCAAGTGGAGCTCTGGGAAATCTACATTCGCTTTTGCATTGTGAACACAACCTGAGAACACAATGGGTGCATAGCACATTCCACCCAACCACGTGGACCCAAAGGTCCACCCCCCGTTGTAGGAGATGACAAGAAAGGATCCACATCCAAACAAGTTCAAGCAAAAAGGGCTAACTCAACACAGGCATAAAACAACATCAAACAAGTCCAACAACACCTATTTAGGAAACCCTTCCAAACAGTTTTGAAGCAAGACTCACAACAACAAGGGTGTACTAAGCATAAAATCCATAAAATGTATACACATGCAAGGCATGAACCATCTCGCTCATAATCATAACCGAAGGCAAGGAAAATCATGGAACATGGTACACCCACGAACTCAAAATTGAAATACGATCAATGGAAACACAAAGGTCTAATCATGGGAAAATTCCACACAAATTAGGTTTCCCATCGCCTCTAGAAGCCTAACAACCTACCACCCATAACTTATCAAATGGGAGTGGCTTAAGCATTTATGGGTTCCCAACTTATCCAAAATATTTCTATACATAAAGATTAGCTCAAAAGCGAAATAAAGCAATAGGAAAATATGATCAACATGGAACCAATAGTATGCATGAGAAATCAATTCCAACAAGCACTCAAAGTATAACCAAAATAACTATCCAAACATTTTCAAAGGGACTATACATACCCATTCATTTGAACATGAACATAATCCAAACTTATTAAAGATAATGTAATAAATAATTAAATAATCCACTATGATTAAAGGTATTTCCTTTATAATATATTTTAAATAGATAAGCACTTGGGAAAACCTATCGTATTCAAAACATCAGTTTTTTTTATTTAAAATTCCTAGCCTATACTTTTGTTTACTTCAAATTAATTAAAATTTAAAATATAACCTATATATATTTATTATTTTAAAATAATAAATTTAATTCAAATGTAACTTGATTTTTACTGCAAATTAAATTTAATTAAAAGTACAACATTTACCTTTGTTGACTTCAAACTAAATAAATTTTAATTAAAATCTACCATATATGATTTATGCACAGTCACAAATCTAAAAGGAAAGGTGTTTGAAAATAAATTTAATTTTAAATAAGCTTGTAATTAAATCTAATTTTAATTTTAAATGCACTTGAAACAAGTCTAGTTTTAAATATACTAAAATAGATAAATTACTATTACACTAACTTACTAGATAATGGAATTACCCATATTTAATAAAACAAGTTTTAAATAATTATAATTTTAAATAAATCAAATTTTCACTATACTACAAAGATAAATTACCATTACAGTAACTTACAAGGTAATTAAATTACCCATATCTAATAAAACAAGTTTTATATAGATCTAATTTTAAATAAATCAAATTTTAAATATACTAAAAAGATAAATGACTATTTACAATAACTTACAAGATAATGAAATTACCCATATATAATAAAACAAGTTTTAAATAAATCTAATTTTAAATATATATTTACAAAGATAAATTACTGATTGCATGATGATGTAGTAACTCTCGCAAAAAAAAAAAAAACAACTAACTCTTTAAAACTACTAAATTTGTAAATATATTTAGTGTATGAGGTTTTTTCTTCTTCAATCACGGTATTCTTAGCACCCAATTTGATTAGTTAATTTAATGAAGTAAAAATGCATGCCCTACCTTTTTGTAGCACTAATTATTTTGTGCATGAATTGAATCCCATCCAACAACAATCAGCCATTGCTACTTCTGTTTAGCACCCTCAAAAAATAAATAAAAATTATGCACAAATTCTCCTTTGAAATCATTTCTACCTTCTTTCTACTTTCAACATTCATTATTTGTCACCAAATTTGTATTTTAAGCAGAGAACCATACTAGTGCATCCATCCTATCATTTGTTCTATTTTGCAAACACATGCAACTGTTACTCTTGTTTTCACTCAACCCTAAATAGCCTTTTAGTATAAAGATTTTGCATAAGAATTGTTAGATGATATTTACCCTCCACTTCTTTTACCTCTCCTTAAAATTAGGCATGATATTTACCCTCCACTTCTTTTAAATCTCCTTAAAATTACACATGATTGGTATGACATACTTAGTTCATGCGTACATTCCATTTAGATACGTGAGAAATGCAGATTTAAGTTAAAATCATCTTTCCACCATTTGTAAACTTTGGGCTAATAAAAAAATGCATGTTCTTCCTTAAGGCCTAACAACAGTTGGGAATAGAGTAACATCCCATGGAATCTTAAATAAAGGAGAACCAAAAAAAATAGTACAAGATAATCTTAATAAAGAAAAAAAAAAGGAGTTCAGATAATACTTAAAATAGTAGATGTTAATTCTAATAAAGAAAATGAGGTTAGATGATACTATACCTTTAAGATTGATTTTCTTTTTTAAAATACTCTTTTTAATTGAATATTTGTAGGTTTAAATATTTATGTGAAGATTGTTCTTTTATTTATAATGAAATTCCTCCCATGTTATTGTACTCCTTTGATACCTTTCTGTGCATGTGGTTGTTTCTGTTTGGATATTGCTTATGTTTGATCCATACTCATGATTATGTTGGAAATTGTTTCATCTATTTGAATTATATGTTTTGCTTGGATGCACATGATACTGTTTTATGATGTTAATGATATAATGATCCATGGTGTTCATCTTTAACTAATTATACTATACTGTGTGGTTACCCAAATTGTTTAATACTCGCTTCATGATATTTATGATGATGTGCTATTGTTTGAGGTTTGGGTGAGGGGGACAGTGTTGCATTGCTTATCTGTGAGTGCCTTGCCACACTACAATTCTCTCTCACAATGTGTAGTACATTGAATATATATGTTTTTTCGACACTTGGTTTTATGTAGGTTTACAGGTACCAGGCACTGACTCCACCCGCACTATTGTGTCAGAGCATGCCCAAGATACCCAATGGATATGGCGTGGTTTAAGGATTTGACAAAAAAGTATCTGCATCCATGTTTGTCGTCCCATCATTGTCTGATGATGTCATCTGTCAGTTCCTGCTCTGTTTGGTATCATCTTGTTTTACCTCATTCTTTTTTTTTAGGTGGCAATTTTAACGTGTTAATTGTTTGATTTAGATGTGTATCATTACTACTAATTAGTTAAATTAATACAATGATGGTTAGTATTATGATTGAAATTAAACATTAAATGTAATTATTAATGTGTGTTGTGAAGATTTAATTAAATGTTAAATTAGTTTGAAAATTTAAAATTATGTTTGTAAAATTAAAAGAATAATATCTTAATTGGAGCTTTGTGAATTTTTTTATTGGCAATTAAATAATATTGTTTATTTTATTAAATAATATTATTTATTTATTTGTCATTAAGGATTTATTCCAAAAATAAATAATTTTATTAATAACTACATTTGGTAAATTTTTATACTAAAAGAGTTCTCGGTTAAATTTATAATGGGATAATATGTTTACTGGGTAAAATATTAAATGGTGGAAGGGTTGTGTTTAATATAATATAATAAATATGGTATCCAAATAATCATTTTCCTCCTCAAGCCTTGTAAACCCTTTTCACTTTCTGCATGATTCTTTCAACGTGGAAGGAGCAAGAGTAGCTCAAATTAAAGCACATGTATAGCTGATGCACAGAGGTATAAATACAATAATTTCTTTTGGAAGACTATATTACTGTATCACATGTATATAGATATTTTTGGAAAAATTTAAATATTTCAAAGTATTAAATTTGTAAATATATTTAGTGTAGCAGGTTTTTCCTCTTCAATCATGGTATTCTTAGCACCTAATTTGATTAGTTAATTTAATGAAGTAAAAATGCATGCCCTACCTTTTTGTAGCACTTATTATTTGGTGCATGAACTGAATCCCACCCAGCAGCAATCAGCCATAGCTACTTCTATTTAGCACCCTAAAAAAAAAATAAAAAATTATGCACAAATTCTCCTTTGAAATCATTTATACCTTCTTTCTACTTTCAGCATTCATTATCTATCACCAAATTTGTATTTTAAGTAGAGAACCATACTAGTGCATCCATCCTATCATTTGTTCTATTTTGCAAACACATGCAACTGTTACTCTTGTTTTCAATCAACCCTAAATAGGTTTTTAGCATAAAGATTTTGCATAAGAATTGTTAGATGATATTTACCCTCCAATTCTTTTACCTCTCCTTAAAATTAGGCATGATTGGTATGGCTTACTTAGTTCATGCGTACATTCCATTTAGATACGTGAGAAATGAAGCTTTAAGCTAAAATCATCTCTCCACCATTCGTAAACTTTGGGCTAATAAAAATGCATGTTCTTCCTTAAGGCCTAAAAATAGTTGGGAATATAGTAACATCCCATGGAATCCTAAATAAAAGAGAACCAAAAAAAAAGGAGTTCAAATAATACTTAAAATAGTACATCTTAATTCTAATAAAGAAAATGAGGTTAGATGATACTATACCTTTAAGATTGATTTTCTTAAAAATACTCCTTTTAATTGAATATTTGTAGGTTTAAATATTTATGTGAAGATAGCTCTTTTATTTATAATATTTAAAATATATGTGAGTATTTAAATAAATAAATATATTTTCAAATGATATTTACTAATTATATAGCTTCTTTTAAATAAAAATAGTTAACCAATGTAGTGCCCTGTCCATTGTGGCCCTCCTGGATATTCGCGTAAGTGTGTTTTGTGGTCTTGTTGGTTATTTGGTCGGTTCATGTGATTAAAGTGAGATTTTAATGGCTCTGTTAAGCGAGTTAATTGAATTAATTAGTGGAAATGTTGTCATTTAGGGATGAATTAAATAAATTATTATATTAAACATATTGATGAAGTAATTTAAATAAAGTTAGAAGTAAAATTGTAAATAACAAGTCCATATTGTGAAATAATATTTACACGTTTAATTTTAAATAATTAAATTAATTTTTACCTTATAAAAGATTATCTTGTGGGGTATAAATATTATATATAGGAAAATAATGTGATTTATAATTTAATGATGATGAAAAGATAATTATTTTAATAAGAAATTTAAATGGATAAGGGAATAGGAAGCTGAAGTGTTTTAAAGCAAGAAAAGCTGGAAAGAAAGAAAAAAGAAAGCGACCTTTTCGGGGGGGGGGGGGGAATTCGAAGAAAGAAGTGGGGACTCTGCAAGAATAATTTAGAAACTAATATATTCTTCCCCAGGAAGGAGGAGAGGGGGAGGTTGTTCCATAGCCCTATTACGACATAGGTAGAAGGAGGGCAGTGGGGAAGAGCTCTTACGTCTTTGGTGTTACCAATCCCAAGAGGCATGAAGATTGGTTGGGAGCTTCATACCAGTTGAAGCTATACTTGTAGAAGTCATAGCTTGCTACTCGTCGCTCTGGACGGTGGAGGAATGAGGAAATGGCTATTTATCAGGTTAGAGGATTGTTGAATCTTCCTATACACTTATGTTTTCACTAGAGTAGTCGGATGTTGCCGGGGTATGATTTCATTGTCTTTGGTGTTCGACCCTCTTGGTACCATATGCATGTTAATTTACACTCTAGGAATTACCAGCTGTTAGAATCATCATTATTATTCATTTAATGCCATTGTTTATTCTGCCTTATAAATGGTAATCGATCAAGAGGTGTCTGCGAACATTAGATTATTGATAAAAAAATTCAGTCATAGTTGTAGATATCCTTTCATTATGGCAGTAAAAGTTGTACTCTGTAACGTAGTATGATATTCATTTATGCTCTCTCTGTATCCTTTTGTGGTACATCCCTTGCATAGGAAGTGTATCCTTGTGTTTTGATTCTCTGCATACTATAAAATTCAATTTCAATTCAATAGATGTACCCAATGCTTGATATTGATGCTTGAGCTGCGATTTCAGGTCCAAGGCATTCAATGTTATGTATTTCATAGTGATTATGCTTGACATTCATTGCTTGCTTGCTCTTATCCTCGCAACCTGTATAGCGAGAATATGCGTACAAAAGCAAAATTTCCTTATGGCTGGAAGTTTCTAAGCTTCTTCCTTGTATCCCTTTGTATTTTCTCTAATCGAATCCATTGCCATGGTTTGGTTTAATCCTCTGTTTCCTTTCACAACCTGTGGCAGTGGCGGTACTTTGTCATGGTAGGGTGCTTGAGTCAAATAAACTTCCCAGTTCTTTTGGAACCTCTCACTGAAACATAGAATGTTGTAGAGGCTTAAATAATCTCTCTGATTTTATTGTCAACCTGTCTCAGCTACGGCTCTTGAACAATAATAGAATTTTTTTAAAGATTTAAACAACTTACTTGATTCTTCTGACAATCTATCGCAGTTGCAGCACTTGAAAATAAATATTATCAATGCACTAACACAATAGTGAGCTCACCTTTGATCGTGGTGAAGTTTAACTTCCAACTTCAAATTTAAGCGCATCTCTGGAAACTCGCCACCAAACAGAAAAGCGTCCAGTTCAAAAAAGAAAAAAAAAAGTAGTACATTATTTCCTCTTCTCTTAAGTCACGTATTTGCACCTCACCTATCTCCTTCCCTTCAGTCTTGTGGATAACATTTGGGATTAGATAATAATGCGAGTAGATGGTGATATTTCCAAATTCCAAAATTCACTTTCTAATTTACTTAGCAACCTGTCACTGTTACAACATTTAGAGTTGAGGCATTGTTCAAAATTTAATAAGCCTCCCTGAAACCATTATAGCTGCAACTTTTAGACTTGCAAGGTGTAGTAAATTAAATAATCTCTCTGATTTCATTGTCAACTTTTGTACTCCTCCAAAAGATTGGGATGTTTTCCTTATTGTATATTTATTGCCATTTCGTAATCTATAAATTCTATAATATATTTTTAGGTTGTTTTATCAAGATTTTGTAAAAATTACAGCTCCTTTATAATGACATATATGTATAAGTATATTTGGATATTATAGTTATAGGAAGAAACAAATTCTATGTGTATTGATTTTATGAATATTTATATGTTAAGTATGTAAAAGAAAATTGGGTAAATGCATAATTATATGTTAGAAAAGTATGTTTTGGTCTTTTAATAAATATTTTGGCGATAGTTTAACAGGGAATATCGATTTATTTCTCCTAGTTAATTAAGTTCTATTTAAATTTGTAAGGGACAACATCCTTTAAAGATAAACCTTTCCTTTATTGCTTTCAATGAGTTTCTCTCTGGGTAGATATAGGTGAGGAAAAGTAGTTCTAGCTATTTATTTTGAATATAAATGAGTATTCTTGAATGTCATTATTTGAGTTATTGGGTGATGTAGCTTTAAAAAAAATAAAAATTGGAAAATTGCTTAAGGAAAGGTTAACTCACTATGTTAGATATGTAGGAGTTTAGATCTACTAAATTTGGAAATTAAGTTATAGTTGGTTTTATTCTTATAAAGGAAATTAGAGATATCTAGTTAGGAATTGATGAAACAAAATATAGTTAGTCATGAAGTTTTGTGTAATAGATATGATGGAATGATTAAAAGACTAGTAATTATAGTACCTTATAGTTGGATTAGTGAAATTGATTTGTAAATTGATTAATTAGGGGAGCAATGTTAGAGGGAAATGGTTTATTTATATTTTGGATCCGTGGAGAGTTTAGTTATATGGTTGCATTTGGTAATCTTGTAATGGGTAGTTGTATTGAACTCTTTAATAGTGGAATTGTGTATATTAGAATTAATTGGCACCTTTGGTCATGGGTAAGTATTGTAGTAAACTCTATTTGTCTTTATTTTGGTAGTTTTATAAATTTGCATAGATGAAATAAATTTTTCTTGAATTGAGATTTCGTTCTTAATTATTTTCCTTGGATTGTTAGTGAGGAGAAAATTGAGGCCTCCCATGGAATGCCTAGTTGGTGGCCTTTGGATATTGAGTGATTATTGTTGTATTTAAAGGTTGACTTTCTTTTGTGTAACCCTTTTTGAGGTGACACCATTGTTAATATGTGGATTGTATTTGTGTTTTTGGGTTGAATGATTTGTGGATGGGGTTTGATGAAACTTTCTTTGAGTGGCTTTTCGGAGTTAATCTCATATTTGAGAGAAATTTCATCCTTGTGTTGGAATTATTTGGAAAAAACTTGTGTTGCTTCATTTTACCCTTGTTTGTGGGTTTTCATTCTTTTTGGCTTCCAGAGGCTTGAGATGATTGTCAGTTAATATTCTCTCTTTATGTGCCCTTGATGTGGCAAGTGGTATCATTATTTTGAAAGGGTTGTACGAAACTTTGTGAGACTCTGATTTTGTACTTGTTAGCAAGATGGGTAATGCCTCGCATGATTTTATGTCGTGATTCTTTGTTCAAATTATGATGGCACAACCCTTGGTTTTTCGGTTTGATGTTGTTGGGTCTCTAGGGAGAGTGGCTCCTTGTGGGGGCCGACGCCCTGTTTAAGGGGAAGGGCACAGGATAACCCACGAGTGAGTTAGTAATCAAGTGAAAACCTAATAATTAACTTAGGAGGGTTGGGTAGTAATATCACTATAAGATTTAAAATGGATGCCTCGTCTTCATTAGTGCTTCTGTAGACTAATGGAAGGCTGAGAAGGCCGTGGTCGGTAAGGTCATGACCTCATCTTCACGAGAGGTTTACGGCTCTGCATGAGTCACCCTATGGACCGGTGCCTCCAGTTGGGAGGAAGGGCACAAGATAGCCATAGATGGGACCGACGCCTCCAGTTGGGAGGAAGAGCACAGGATAGCCCATGTAGGACTATGCGATGATACTCTCCCCTAGTTGCCCAGGTGTTTTACTTTATTGTGTTCCTCTGGAAGTATGTTATGGGAGTTGGTTTAGATTGTGGTTGAATGGACTTATTTTGATTTATGGAGTATTGCCTTGATACATCTTTGGTGTACTTTGTGGTCTTGTATGATCTCATTGATATTTGACTTATGACCTTGTACTCTTATGGTACTGTGATATGATGTTATTGTATTGTTTAATTGCAATTTGGAATTGTATTATGTTTATTAATTCAGTTTGATTTGGAAGTGTTTCATGATCATCCTTTGGTTACTTGTTTACTGGTCATTGCTTTGATTTATGTGATGAGATTTATGACTTTAAGTTATTATGTTGACTCTTGGATGTTGTTGATTATGTCATTGTAATCCTTGAGTTGTATGATACTTTTGTATGACGTTGAGTCTTGTGGTTCCTTGTTTGAATGTTCTTGATTGAGGTTTCTTTCTTGTTAGCTCCTTAGCACGGGGGGTGGGTCTTCGGACCCACGTGGTCGGATGGAACATGCTAAGCACCCCATTGGGTCCCCAGTCGAGGATCGAGAGGTGCGGATTGGTGCTATTGCAGCGACTCCAGAGTTGTATTTGTCTTGGAGCCAGTTATGATACTTTGTATTCATCTATTTATTTGTATCATGCTATCTTGTGTATGGTTTCCATTTATGTTTGGAAACACTTTTGTATCATTGTATCTCTAGAACATTGTATTGTAATGTACCGTTAAACCTTATGTGGCTATTGGCCATGGTAGTTGTTATTCAATGTGTTGAGTTAATCATGTATATGTTGCATTTGCGTACACAGATGGTTTCTTATCAATGCTTTATCATGTATGTGTTATATTTGTTAATGTTTACTTTGTTATGGATTATATTTTTGGCTTTTATTCTTTATTGTCGTTGTGTGGATCTAAGTTGCGTAATGAATCCTGGTGTACCCCAAGGGATGTATGTGTTAGTGAATCTACTTAAATGAAATTCATGTCATGACTTAATGTGTATCACATGTATGTTATGTTTACTTTAAAAAAAAAAATTGTGCAGTAATTATTGTTTAATTGTCCTTTGAGGTTCGCACGATGGGGCGTTACAACCAAGTAAAAAAATTAAATTTAAATTGAAAAGTAAATTATTAATTATATTTTACAAAAGATAAGTAATCTAATTATGGGGTAAATTTTATGTTGAGAACTAATTAAAAATGGAGTTAGACTAACAACAATTATTTACTCAAGGAGATTAGTATATTTGTAGGGTAATTCATAGTTATATATGTTAAGGCCTTAGGGATTCTGGTCAATTAACATCAAATAATAAAATCTAACTTAATTTAGTAGTTTTAAAGAGTTAGTTGTTTTTCTGTGAGAGTTACTGCATCATCATGCAATTAGTAATTTATCTTTGTAAATATATATTTAAAATTAGATTTATTTAAAACTTGTTTTATTAGATATGGGTAATTTCATTATCTTGTAAGTGACTATAAATATTAGTATATTTAAAATTTGATTTATTTAAAATTAGATCTATATAAAACTTGTTTTATTAGATATGGGTAATTTCATTACCTTGTAAGTTACTATAATAGTAATTTATCTTTGTAGTATACTTAAAATTTGATTTATTTAAAATTAGAATTATTTAAAACTTGTTTTTATTAAATATGGGTAATTTCATTATCTAGTAAGTTACTGTAATAGTAATTTATTTATTTTTAGTATATTTAAAATTAGACTTGTTTCAAGTGCATTTAAAATTAGATTTATTTTCAAGTGTATTTAATATTAAAATTAGATTTAATTACAAGCTTATTTAAAATTAAATTTATTTTCAAACACCTTTACTTTTAGATTTGTTACTGTGCATAAATCGTATATGGTAGATTTTAATTAAAATTTATTTAGTTTGAAGTCAACAAAGGTAAATGTTGTACTTTTAATTAAATTTAATTTGCAGTAAAAATTAGGTTACATTTGAATTAAATTTATTATTTTAAAATAAAATATATATATAGGTTATATTTTAAATTTTAATCAATTTGAAGTTAAAAAAAAGTACATGCTAGGAATTTTAAATAAAAAGAAATCTGATGTTTTGAATACTATAGGTTTTCCCAAGTGCGTATCTATTTAAAATATATTATAAAGGAAATGCTTTTAATCATAGTGGATTATTTAATTATTTATTACATTATCTTTAATAACTTTGGATTATGTTCACGTTCAAATTAATGGGTATGTATAGTCCTTTTGAACATGTTTGGATAGTTATTTTGGTTATACTTTGAGTGCTCGTTGGAATTGATTTCTTATGCATACTAGTGGTTCCATGTTGATCATATTTTTCTCTTGCTTTATTTCGCTTTTGAGGTAATCTTTATCTATAGACATGTTTTGGACAAGTTGGGAACCTATAAATTCTTAAGCCACTTCCTTTTGATAAGTTATGGGTGGTAGGTTGTTAGGCTTCCAGAGGTGATGGGAAACCTATTTTGTGTGGAATTTTCCCACATGATTAGACCTTTGTGTTTCCATATTTCGTATTTCTATTTTGAGCTCGTGGGTGTACCATGTTCCATGATTTTCCTTGCCTTTGGTTATGATTATGAGCGAGATTGTTCATGCCTCACACATGTATACATTTTGTGGCTTTTATGCTTAGTACACCCTTGATGTTGTGATTCTTGTTTCAGAATTGTTTGGAAGGGTTTCCTAAACAAGAGTTGTTATACTTGTTTGATTTTTTTTATGTCAGTGTTGAGTTAGCGCTTTTTGCTTGACCTTGTTTGGATGTGGATCCTTTCTTGTCATCTCCTAGCATGGGGGGTGGACCTTAAGGTCCACATGGTTGGGTGGAATGTGCTAAGCACCCATTGGGTTCGCAGGTTGTGTTCGCGATGTAGAAGTGGATGCAGATTTCCCAGAGCTCCACTTGGTTGGAGATTGGACCTCATTTCGTACCTTATTCTTCATTGATGTATCATACTTGTATTTGATATACTCTTCTCACTAATATAAGTGAAGCATTATGTAATGTACTATTATATTCATGATGTGTTGTATTTGTAGAAATATGCTCCACCATTGTAATATTGATATATGAGCTGAAATTTCATACATAATGAATATATTTTCCTCTTTTGTTCATAAGTGTTGTATGTCATCACTATGTAATCTTGGTTTTTATTCGCTTTCATTTTTGTAAAAGTTTAGGTTTCATAATGCCAACCCATGTACCCTAGAGGACGTAGAATGATGGATGTATCTTTTCGTTGCTATTGATAATGGATGGATGTATGATTATGTTATCTTGTGAATGCATGCTTCTATTGTTAACTTCTGGGCATTATCTTTAACGATGTCTTGGTTGGGGACGTTTACGTGTAATGCAACCATGTAACCCAATGGGACAAGTTATGTCTTGTCATGTAACATATATTTTGATCATATTTTAATGTTTGTACATATGCACCTAATGTAATGTTTCACCTTCAAAAAATAAAAAAAAAAAAAAAAAAAACTTAGTGTGGTATTTTTTTGTCCTTTTTGGTTCTCATGGCGGGGCGTTACAACATACATAAAAAAAAGATTGAATGATCTTAGAAAAGCTTACACTCAAATGATCTACCCCAATCAATGATCCACCTAACACTAGTGTTTCTAGTAGCAATTGTATATTGTGATATGATAAAATAAAATAACTTAGTTGTATTAAATAACCAAACATGTGTTTTAGAACATAACATTAAATATAAATTTTATTTACAAATAGATATAGAACCAAGTAAAGAGGTATGGTAAACTATGTTTGGACATGTATATAAAAACATGTCTATATGCAATAATGTGGGGACATAGATGACTTCTTTATTGTTTGGATTTATTTTAAAAGTTTAGTAGAGATTGATTTCCCAAAATTGCAAACACAAATTCTCTAGGAATTACTTTCAAATGCCACTCTTATAAAATGTTGGAGAGTAGATTTTTTTTTAATTCTTATGATAAAATGTATGGGTCATGTAAAGGATGCATATTCTTTAAGTTCCTCCACATGTTTTTGTAAATTGCTGCAAATGATATTTGATGTTTTAGAACTCTTCGTACATCAAAACTTTGTTGGCATTGAAATGATGAATGCTAATGCATTTATGGGGCACATGATGTGGTTAGTGTCTCATGTTAAAAGTTAGAAATAATGTATTTAGAGTATACAATAAAATATTGTTGTTGTCTTATCTTAGATGTAAGTGTCCTTATAGCTATGGAGGGAGCTTGCATCATATGTAAAATTTTAGTTTTAATATATTATTTAAATTACCAATCCATATCATTAATTAAAATTAGATGTGACATGCCAAGTGGTCTTTTGTCTAGTAGCAAAGTTGCTTAAGTCACAAAGACCCCACTAGGGATCAAGTCTTGTAGAATAGATTAGCTCAACATCATAAAGAATGAGGATATAATTGTACCCCAAGCAAAGTAGATTGAGTCAATACCATCAATCTTGGTTAATCATGCACCTAAGCAATAAGTTGTTTCATCACTTCCAACCATGAATACCCATTTAATACATAACAATTAGTCAAAGAAGTATAATTATCCATTCAAGTGACCAATAAATCATGTTTATCACTTCTCACTTTCAATCATAAATACCCTTTTAATCCTTAATAGAAAATAAAACAACATGTAGCAATATAAGTTTACTTATTTATAGGTGGTTGCCAAGGAAGACCCGGCCGTAGTTAGCTTATAAGCCTTGCCAAACTACAACAATCGGACTACGAACAACATGTGTTCCACCTCAGATACATTTCCATGATATCTCTCCAAATCTTTGATCTCCGTCTTCTGCGATGACCATGCTCTGAAATCTTACTCGAAATTTAAGCTTCTCATTCTTCTTGGTGAATTCTAATGTCTCTGGTTGAACACTTATTTTTATACTAGAAGGATTCTCCACATGCACTTTGTAGGTAG
>VDFB02281492.1:810152350-810431122 GCA_007258455.2 Sequoia sempervirens
AAAAACATTCAGGGAAAGGAGCAAAATAGAAAACAAATGAACCACAGTGCAAAGCACTTATTGACAACATAAAACCTAACTAGATATGTACAAGAAAAGAACTTATCAGACTTGAAAGCAGGGTTTAAGGTGTATCCCATTGACTGGGATAGGAAGCAAATCTCCTTCTATCGTAGCCAGTTGATAAGCATTGTGCTCCTTACAGCCTGTGATAACAAATGGATGAGTCCACATATTGTCGAACTTGGTGTGATGGCCTCGCCTACTTTTAAGAACATCCCACTTGAGCATGAGGTCTCCCTCCTTAAAAGACTTTGCTCTAGCCCTTTTGTCAAATGTCTTCTTTGTCTGGAGCTGATGATACTCCAAATCTTTCATTGCTTTGTCCCTTGATTCTTTGAGCCTCATGAGCTCTGCATACCTTACAAACATTGGGTCATGTCCCTCAAGCATCTCCAACTAGTGAACAATGTCTAGAGCCAAAAGCTCCACAAATAAGGGCAATCTTGCCTCTTTGCCATAGGCCAACATATATGGTGAATTGCCAATGGACCTCTTAGGGGTCACTCTATCTGCCCAAAGTGCATTATTTAAACTGCTATGCCAGGTCCTTTGATTGTCCTCTATGGTTCTTTTAATGATCCTGATGAGGTTCTTATTTGTGCTTTCAGCTAAACCATTACCCTGAGGATAATAATTTGAGGAGGTGTTCAAATGAATGCCATGCTTGATAGCCTAATTAGTCAGTCTTAGACTCGTGAATGCAAGAGCATTATCAGATATGATGGAGTTAGGCACTCCAAACCTAGTGACTATATCCTCATAGAAGCTCAAAACTAAAGACTCTTTTGCTTCTTTCAAAGCTAATGCTTCTGTCCAGTGCGTGAAATAGTCTGTGGCAGTCAACACCCACCTATGACTAGCACTGGATGGTGGATTTATTGGACCAATGAAATCAATGCCCCATATCATGAAGGGTTGCTCCACTTGAATTGGATGTACAGGAATAGCAGGCAGCTTCTCCTTTTCTGAAAATAAAGCGCATTTGGTACACTTCCTTGACCAGGAATATGCATCTTTGAACAAGCTGGGCCAGTAGTAACCAGCTCTTATGATTTTCCAGGCAGTAGTTCTGGGAGCAAAGTGACCTCCTGTAGCCCCATCATGGAACTCACAAAGTACCTTTTCAATTTGATTGCTATGAATGCATCTTAATAGGACACCATTCAGATCTTTTTTGAAAAGAATATTGTTCACCAGTACATACGGTATGGACTGTAGTCTGAAGTATCTCCTTTTGGCTCTATTCAAACCTAGTGGGCACTCACCAGTTTGTAAAAATTGGGTCATATCTTGAACCCAATTTTTTATCTCAATAGGTGCATCATCATGAGCATTCTAAACCTCATTTATATTAGCAAGGATAACATCCATTTCTAGCTCAATATCACTACTCGACCCAGTAGCAAGCTACTCACAGAGACCCCTGCCTCTAACCAATTTGGTGATCTTAAAATCTACATCATACTCCATGACCCTAGTGATCCACCTTGCTCTTTTTTCATTCAGATCTTTATTCAATAAGAATTCCTTCATGCTTGAGTGTGCCACCATGACATGAATTTTATTATGAGAGATCAAAGGTTTGAATTTCTTCAAGCTTCTAATCACAGCAAGAACATGCCTCTCTACAAAGGAGTATTTTTGTTCATAACCAACCAAACCTTTACTGAAAAAGGCTATTGGTTGTTCTATATTCTCTTCATTTTTTTGAACCAATATTGCAGAAATGTTACTTGTGCTACCATAGGCATATAGATAAAAATCTTTAGAGAAATTGGGATTTACCAGTGTAGGAGTTGCTGCTAAGGCCTCCTTGACCTTTTCAAAACTATTCTTGGTATCCTTTGCCCAATTGAAAACTAAATTTTTCTTTAACATAGCTGTTAAAGGTTGTAACAAGATTACAACATCAGGGATAAATCTTCTTAGAAAGTTGATCTAGCCCAAAAAGCTCTATAGACCCCTCTTGTGATTAGGTAGCGGCAGCTCAAGTATGGCTCTGACTCTTTCAAGTTCAATAGTGATTCCTTGCTTTGACACTATGTGTCCCAATAGTTTCCCCTCATGAATAGCAAAGATACTCTTCTTTGGATTGAGAGAGATACCAAACTCTCTACATTTTTCAAAAACTTGCCTAAGATGTGACACATGTTCATCAGCATTCTTAGAATATACTGTAATATCATCTAGGTAAATTAGTATAATCTTGTTGATCAAATTTTGAAATGCCCATGGCCCTCTGAAACGTGGCACTAGTATTAGACAAACCAAAAGGCATCCTTTTGTATGCCACGGTGCCCCATTTAGTTGTAAAAGCAGTTTTAAACTGATCCTCTTCTTTAACTAGCACCTGATTATACCCTAAAAAACCATCTAATAAGGAAAATATTTTAGAACCAACAACCTCTTGCAAGATTCGTTCCATGGAGGGCAGTGGGTAGTGGTCTTTCAAAGATGATCGGTTAAGGTCCCTAAAATCTACGCAAAGTCTGATTTCACCACTTTTCTTCCTAACCGGCACAAGGTTAGAAACCCATGAAGTGTGCTTGATAGGAAAGACAATGCCCCCCTCAACTAGTTTAGTCAATTCTTTAATCATTAGGGGCTCAAGCTTAGGATTCAAGGGCCTTTGTTTCTGTCTTATTGGATTAGCATCAGGCTCTAACTCAATTGTGTGTTGAGCAATATGGGGATCAAACCCTTTCAAATCTGAGTATTCCCAAGCAAAGACATCATAGAATTCTTGACATAAGGCAACAAAAGCTTGTTTATCTTCGTGTGAACAAATTTTTCCTATCTTAAAAAGTTTACCTTTGAAAATCTCCAGTTCTTCATAATGTTCTTCTTTGATTTGTAAGCCAACTTTACCTTTCTTAAGTTGATCATTAGTACTGAAAATTGACTCTAAGGTAACAAGGCCTTTGGGTAATTTATTTATCTTTAGCTATATGACTTGATCACCATACTGCTGCTTGAGTCTTGCTTGATTCACCATGGAGAACTAATCTTCTTCGAGCAAGAAAGAAAGGATCTGCTCATCACTGTCAAAAACTTGCCAGTGAATGTTGTCAGGAATTGATGGTCTGACCACAATCTTCACATACTGCTGCACTTTCTCTTTCCTAATGTCATCTGGAATGTCAAACTGTGCTCCAATAGATACCAGTCTATTAGCATGCTTGTTCTGACTTCTTGGAATAGACACTAAGTTGAAGGCATCAAAATCCTCAAGCATGTTCCACACTCTATTTCTATAAGACTTCAGTGCATCATTTTTAGCAACATTCAGGCCCCTTACTTGATTAACAACTAATTCACTGTCCCCATAGACTTTCAGGCTGGTTATCCCTCTCTTCCTTGCCCACTCTAGACCTTGAACAAGGCCTTCATACTCAGCAGTGTTATTGGAGCATGCGAAAGAAAAATAGAATGCAGAGTAGTACCTATCACCTTGTGGAGAAATCAACATTGCACCTCCTACTGCCCCATTCCTACTTTTGGAGCCATCAAAGAACATCTCCCAAAGTCCATTTAGTGGTCGGAGCAACTAATCTGCATCTTTCTCTAGGTTTGGAATCTCTGTGTCGGGCTCAAGAATAACATAGTTACCCATACCAACATCTTGAATGAGCTTCTCAGGACTGTCCAACACATTCTCAACTGCCCATTCATGCAGCAACATGTCAGGAACATCTTCTAATTGGAGTTCTTGAGCAACAGCTAGTTCATTGTCAGAAAGAATGACACAATTTGTGTCAGTAGAAGTAGGAACAACATTAAAGGGACTTGGGTTATATGACTCAATGTGATATTTGGCCAACCTTTCAGATTTAATGGTAACCTTGGTTCCATATCTTGTTCTAAATAGCATATGTGACCAATCAGCTAACACATAACCACCTATCTTGGCTATAAAGTCCCTTGATAAGCACAAGGAAAATAAAGGTGGAAGATCTATGACACATATGTCTTGGGGAACTGAAAAGTTAGGACAAGCATGAAGGGTAAGACTTAGATTCTTAATAATTCCCAGTGTATTAACTAAAGTTCCATCCAACTGGATCACTCCCTTTCCCAAAGGCTGATACTTTAGTCCAAGTTTGTCAGTGATCTATTTTGGCATCATAGAGCTACTACCTCCACTGTCTACCATGCAGTTATGGACTAACTTATCACCAATAATTACTGACACATAAAAGGGAGGTGGTTTGACTTCTTTTCCTGCCTCTTTGTTGGGTTGTTTATCATCTCTTTGAGCATTATTTGTCAAAATAGTCCTATCTTGACCTAATGGGGATTCAGACTCATCTGATAACTTAAGTTTTGACAAGGTTGAACGTAGGATATCCTTTTGACAAGGGATGACTAATGAATCCCATATAGACATCGTTACATTTGTCCTTTTTATACTATCAAGAATGTTAAAAGGAACAACTAGATTTATTTTATTGTGTACCTTTATGCCAATGTGATCAGCTTGCAAGTGTGGTTGCTCTTTAACCGAGAGTTGTTCATTTCCTTGCAAACCATTAGTCACTTGAGATGTAGATGGTTCCACAGTTGATGCCTTTCCTTTGTCGGTTGCATGATCGAGTTCAAATGCTCTCTTCTTTGCTCTTGTATTAGCTGCAACAGGAGAATTTTCCATGTTCAATCCACAAAACTCTTCACCTTTCCAGTTGAGTAGAGTAGCATCATTTGCAAAATAATCTTGGCGTTGTGGAGATGACTCATTAAGTGCACTCTGCTGTGAACTTGAGGTATTTTGTACCATCAATGCCTAATTGATGAGTCCATTTGAGCAAGTGGCCTAATTGTAGGGCTGGTTGCAAGGATAGCAACACTCATAATCTGCTACTAAATTGTTTTGGATAGGGACCAGGTCTTTAGCTGCACTGACAGGGGCTGGGGCATAGGCCTGAAAAGGTCTTGTGTTCACATTTTGTCTTGTGCCTTGGTAATTGCCCTGGTAAGCTTGTCTATTACCTTGATAGGGTTGTTGTCCTGAATTCTGCTGTTGATAAAGCCTACTATAAGATTGTTGCTTCTCTAAGCTTACAAGCATGTTACCAAAAGACTGCAATAGACTTTTGATTTCCTGTAACTCGTTTGGAGCATTGGAAATAGCACTTTCTTGTGTTACAACAACTGGAACAACAACTAGAATAGATGGCAAAGGTGTAAAAGAAGGTATTTGCAAAGGGATATTTGCATGAACCTCTAGAAATATAGGCATTGGTGGCCTAGGAGCAAGCTTACTAGCCTGAATTAAGTCATTTTCAGCTCTGATAGCTATCTCAAAAGCATCTGGCAAGGACACTCCTCCCATTGGCTGTATCATGACAGCTATGTCATTGTTCAAAGCTCTCAAAAAGTATAGGAATGCATACTCTAGAGGTGGCCTCACCATTGCAGGGATTCTATGCCAAGTTCTTTGAAATCTAAAGTTGAAGTCATTCATCTGTTCTTGTGGAGCCCTCTTAATTGTAGTCAATTGCTCCAGTAGAGACAAGTTGTCAAACCTGTCTTGGAATTGCTTATGTAACTTATCTCCAAACTCGTCCCATGTTGCAATTGAACTGACTGGTAGGCTCCTATACCAGTGCACAACTCTTCCTTTTAGTGAAGCAACTAGCAATCTCACTGCAACGTCCTCCTGGGTTATGTGGTGAACTCCGCACAACGAAGCCACATCTCTTAGATGTTCAATGGGAGTAGTTTGGTCTTCTCCTGTGAAGGTTGGAGAACTCTTCAAGGCTGCCATCAGAATGTCATTGTGTTGTGCCAGATTCAAGGGGCTCCCTCCATTGAAAGCCATAAAGGGTTGATTCCTCAGGGCGGCCATTGGAGGTATCTGAAGTGGATTTGTGGGTGGAGCAAGATGAGACCCCACAAATGGAGGAGTGGACTGGGTTCTTCTAGAATAGATATTTTTTGTTCCTCGCCTTTCCTCTACTCTGCCTTGTCTTCTTGGTGGTGACAACTGCAAGTATTCAAAAGGGATTGAGCTGCTTCTCCTTAGAACTCTTTTCATAAACTGTAAAAGGCATTGATTTCTGGAGTTCTTCCTCTTTGTGGAGTCGCTAGGTATGCAAAACTACTTGTATAAGGCCTATAATTCACTGGCTGCATACCAAACTAGCAGTTAAAACAAATTTTTGTCCCACCGGGCATGCCAGAAACTATTGTCACCTAGAAATGCACCCTATACAAAGTTTACAAAACTAAGCTTTCTAGAGCAACATGGAATCATTTCAAGGCTGTGGGTCACCCATAGTTGAAATGAACCTCCAAAGAAGGTCGGCTTCCTTTGGTGTCACCTAAACTAATGATTCTTGTGGGGAAAAAGAAGAAGGAATGCATAAACTAAAGATTTAAATCTAAGGTGGTACATCAAAATAATGAGGAATCCTGAAACAGACACAGAAAGAACATACACTTGAAAGCTTAAATTCTATTGCTTCACGCACTTAGAACAACTTCTTTCAGATTTAATGCTTTAGTCCTAATAGGTTGGGGCTACATACACATCTTGGGAAGGAAAGATCAATTTCACAACCTTAAGACATAAGTGCAGAATAATAAAACACAGTTAAAGACTTGCATATTTGAAAGAAAGATACAGAAATGAGAATTAATACAAGTATGAACACAAGCTTCCAAGGTAAACTTTGTGTTGTATTGAGGATTCTAGTTGAGTTATAGAAACATACATTAATTGAGAAAGGATTGATGAAAGAATCACTAACTCCCCTGAGTGTATAATCTGAACCCCCCCACAAAAAAGGAAAAAAAGCCTTATATATCAAAATGTGTCGGCCCCTTAGGGCTTACAAAAATATCCTGGCTCAGAAAGATCTACCCTTAGATCTTTTGGATGAAATTAATGCTGAAGCCTGCATGTCCCCACTGTGTGTGTCAGTGAAGAGTTACCCTCATAAAAGCTTTCTGATATTTTGCAGCTACCACATTCATTTGATCCTTCATGTCCTGCTGAGCTACTTTAGCTGAGTGCTTTGAATGCTTTGAACTTACTGTCAATTAACGTTGCATTCGCATTCTGTTGATGTTCTTTAGACTGCCATGGTTTACCTTCAGATCTCTCCTAGTTGGTTGAGCATTTTCCATGCAGGCTCAGCAGGCCGTCAAAGCTCTTTTGAAAAGAATTGCATCTCGGTGAGACACTGAAAATGTCTCACCAATGCGATTATGTCATCTGAAACTATCAGCATAGCCTGGATATATTGATGAGAGTCTTATCAAGCTTCAGAACTCATACCAATGTTGCCTCTGTGGTCGCCAAGACCATCGCTCATCGATAAGACATCATACCGAGTGTATAGCCTCCTCCTGAAGTCTCTTCAATCTTGATACTACAAACCATATCAACCAGAGTCTGCCGATGTCACTCCGACGCACTTTTCTCCACCGAGCCCTGCATTCCTTGTTGAGATCCTATATCATGTCAGTAGGACATCCATGGGTTGTTAAGACCTTTTACCGAATCCCTTTGTCTGCCCGAGCTTACTTTGTTTTGTTGAGACTCCTGCCGGTCGGGAAGATATCATACCGAAGTCACTTTGCTTTGGCGAGGGTCCTTTCTTTCGGCATGAGCCTCCTTTATCACCCAGACCTTACACTGAGGTCCTCATTTTCTGCCGAACTGCTCATCTCCTGTTGGCCAGATGACATCGAATCGAGGAAACCTTTTTTTGACTTAGAATGTTATACTGGGGCCTCCTCTATCGGTGAGACCCCACTGGGTCGATGAGACCATATGCCGAAGGCACATCTTATTCTAATGGCAGAAAACCTCTTTAGGTGAGACACCTATTATCGAGAAGACTCCTGCCAAACCCTCCTCGTGATTGCCAAGACATTCCATTCGCTAAGACTTCTTAGCGAGCTCCTTTACTTACCTTGAAGTGCCCAATCAGTGTAACCTTCATCCTTCGGCAAGACACTTTGCCGAATTCCTTATCCTATGCCAAGCCCTCTCTTATTTATTTCAGCAAGAGGCCATTAGTTTCTCCCTGAATGCATTTTACCTTATCGAGCTCCACCTCCCTTTCACTGAGACCTAAGCAAGTCGGCAGGACCTCATGGCGAAACACTCATCCTGCCCGGTGATGTGTTTACTTTCCCCTTGGTGTCAGCATGACCTCTCCATCTCAGCAAAAAATTTCACCGAGACCACTATCCTTTGGTCGAAACTGCTTCACTTCGATGAGACTTTACTGCCTTAGCAAGACCCAGCTTTAAAGCTTTTGGCGAACTCCTCTTGTTATCGGCAAAACCTTTGATGTCGGTGAGACATCTTGCCAATCTTGATCCCTTTTACCGAGAGCTACATTACTTCGGGGAGACATCTGGTGGTCGGAGAGACCTCACCCCGAGCTTGCTTCCTTTTGCCGACATCACCTCATGAACCATTGTTAGTGAGACCTTCATCCTCAGTAAGACCTCCGAGTGAAGCTTACTTGATTTGTTGAGCTCTATTTCGTTTGTCAGTGAGACATCTGAAATGTCTTGCCGATAGGCAACATAGACATTTCAAAAATGGATCGGGGAAACCCTGCCATTCTCATGCCGAAACCTTATTGTTGCTAGGGGGACCTCCTGTTTATTGTTGGGACATCTTGGTGAATGCTTTGTTATGCCAAAGGCTCTTTAAGTTGGGGAGACCTTCTGTTTTCGATAAGACCTCTCGGCGAAGTCTGTTGACATATGTCGAAGGCTATCCTTTCGGCGAGACCCCCTTTAGATCGGCATGACATCCTAAAAAAGGCTTCAACCTATGTTGAGAGCATTTCATCCTGTTGTGACTCTACCTCTTCGATGAGACTCTTGCTGATAACACCTCGTTTCGAGGAGACCTTGTGTAATCGCTAAGACATCTCAACGAGATCCCCTAGTAATACCGAGGGCCCTCTTTCCTTTGTGCCATGCCTATCCTGAAACATGCCTCCCTTTGATTATCAGGGAGACCCTGTGACTTCGGCGAGACCTCCTAATGAAGCTACTTGCTTTGCTGAGATCTCCTGACTTCGGCAAGACATCTTTGATTGATGAGACCTCCTAACGAAACCCGCACGCATATGTTGAAAGGATCCCGCGTTGTTTGGTCGCTGAGACTCAATGCATTCACCGAGATCTTGGCCAAAGAAAAGAACCTCTGCCGAATTGAAAACCTTTTGTCACCAAGACTCAAACCAATGTCTTGCTGATAGGGACCTGCAAGTGAATCTCACTCGCCGTGACATTCCTGGGGTCTCGGCGACTTTTCCCATAGAACATTTTCATGCCGAACCTGAACAAGGCAAGCTTCCCAACTGAGCTCCTTGTGACTTCACATCAAGTTGATGACTTTTTCCCTAGGCTAAATGCTCCATCTGACCTTCTCGAACCTGTTAACCACAACTTGCCTTGCTTGATTGAGCCAGAGGGTGAAAATTTAGGCAACATGTACATATTCACCTTATGTATTGTTTCACTTTTAAAAAAAAAATTAGTGTGGTATTTTTTTGTCCTTTGGGGTTCTCATGGTGGGGCATTACAACATTGGTATCAGAGCACTAGGTTCATATACTAGGCACTTTGGTTTCATATGAGCCCATTATGTTGTCCTAGTGGATTTTTTAAGTGAAGTTCTTAAGTGATCACAATGATCATGTTGGGTTGTGTAAAGGATGTAATGATATGAATCACATCATTGATGGGAATTAGTGTACTTATGAAATTGTGTATGTAATTGTTTTCCCTTGTAAATGTTAGAAACTAGTAACTATGCATTGATTGAGCGTTGTGAATACCATGTACTTTTCTTTGTGGGCCCATAACCCACAGGTCAATAGATGGTGTTACGGTATACCCATCCATTCAGAATATGTTGTATTTGGTGTGGCATTAACCATACCATTATGTGTGTTTGTATGTTTGTTACCTGATTGAGGGCCAACCCACGTGTGGTTGAAAATCTATATATATATAAGAGTAGCCAAAAGGTAGTTTCATAGATTCTTTTCTTTTCATTCTCTAGCCCCTCAATCGGTAAAGGGGTAGTAGCTGCCACAAGTTACTTGGGTGGAGCGTGCAATGTACGCACATCGCGATGTAGAGCGATCTTATCTCAACCGATCCCAAGGAAACCTACTCACTACTTTCCCTTGCAATGGATCATGATACTTGATCCATATGTGCTAGCCTAAACCCCATAGTTTTGAGTGCAATGGCATTGGATTGTTAGTTTATGCCTAGTTGTCCGCAGGGGCGTTGAGCTAGCATTAGCGAGTCAACCTCGTCTATATGAGAGGTGAAGCTCAAGTAGCCCCATATTGATATACTCATATATGTATTCTATACACCGTATTTGCACATGTTCCGACATGATGCAATGGATACAATGCCACACATCACTGATGTTCTAACATAGTGTTGGTGATGATGTCGTGTTGCTGATGGTAGCGAGTTGGGCTCGAGAACATGATGCCACGTGCATAGAAACATGAAGGTGCACCTGAGATTGTGTTATGATAGCCTACTTGTGTGATGAGTGTGATGGGGTCTCACACACTTGTAGAGGGATACTTATGTTTTCTTTCAACAGTGTTTGGGTCGGTTAGCATATGGGTATGTCCTAGCCATGTATACTTCTGGCGACGGTGAGTACCTACATGTGCCTTCGCCACGAGGTTTCACTATGCAGGGTGTGTCTATGCATGACTACTTCTGGGGATCCACAAACACACTGCCATGCGGCATACATCAGTGTGTGCCTTCTCCATCTGGCATATGACCATGTCGTGTGACAACACAAGGCAGGGTTTAGTCGAGGAGTACACTCTAAGTCATGTGGATGGCGTGCTCACTCTGCACCACATGAGGGCTACTATTATAGATGGACGATGTTCCCTCCTTCCTCATTTGCTGGCTAATATCTAGTCACACAGTGGTGTATTATGCAATTTATGAGATTGAGGACTTTCTATATGGTTTTTGATGATTTTAGATTGACTTTAAAGGCTGAAATTTTGTTTATGTTTGATTGTAATGGTTTAGCCACACTTTGTGATCTTAATCTCTCATAGCCCTCATGGTTACATTTTCTTTAGTGTTGACATTGCATGCATTTCTTGCTTTATTGCTGAAATTGTACCTTATTTGATGTTTATTTTATGACTTTGGTGGCTAAACTAGTTTATCCTTATTGTTTTTCAAGTCAGCCATGTGTTATATTGTGATTCCTCTCCAAGAACGTATGAGGCAAATTTGGTGAGTGTATACAAGGAAGCAGACACAGGGAACCTTGAGGATGGGGGTATGTGAGGTTGTTTTATAGATAGGACCCACTACCCACCTATGTGTGATGACTATCTCTTAAAGGCTAACCACCTTATACAACAAGAGATATATCATTGTGGCCTAACTCCATCAAGCCACTAAGTGTGAGGTTTTGTTTATGTGAGATGGATTTTGGCTCTTGGCTCATGGATTATGTATTATGGATTAGTATGCTGCTTTCCAACGTCTAAATGGACCCTTGTGTAGCCTCGTTATGTGATTCTTGGTGATGTGATTTCTTGTGTATGTGAAGAATGCATGGATATAGTACTTAGATTCTTGAGATTTGTTTACTGCCCTTCTATTGTTCTCATCTAATATTTGGGACTTGTTCATTAGTGGTGTTGTAGGACAATGCCTAGAGGTCACGATCTTGATAGGGGTGGTCATCAAAGCACTCCTTTTGTGAATGTCAATGAGGGTGGTCATGAGGACCATTTGAGCCCTCAATTACGCCCCTTGCTTGAGAAAATTCTTAACCGGCTTGGCCCAAGATAGGAGAGAAATCGACAAATGGTAAGGGAAAGAGAAATGTTCCCTAGGAGAAGAGGTGTTTTAGCTATAGCAAGACTTATAATAGACCTCTTAAGGGAACGTTCTCCTACCTTCCATAGTCATAGTGGTGGTTTGGAGGATGAGACTTGCATAATTGTTGTTCGGATTGGTGGGTGTCTTTTGTCTAGGAGAATCCAGAGTTGGTTGCGAGCCCAACTTTATCGGCTTGACCAGTCAACTTAGAGCACTCAAACTATAGCTAGTAGGGGCTAAATTTGGTAGGATGGTGTACCTCCTCGAGGTAGAGGAAATGGTAGAAATGCACGATGTTTCTCTTGTGGCCAGTAGGGCCATGTAGCTAGGTAATGTCCTCAGAGGAGCACACCTGAATTCAGTCAGAGACCAGCAGTCACAGAGCCAACAGGGGGTGATGCAGGTGGGATCCACAGAGCAATTAAAGTAGTTCATGACTGCCAAGTAGAGCATCAGGGCACAAATGTGGAGACTACAGTTAGCAAACAGGCAACTGACTCAGGACCTTATTGGTTCTCATTTTACCATTTTGGATTGGTTTGCATGACAACTTATATGACTATGATGATTATGACATTTTTGATTGATGGTTATGTTATGATGGATCAACAGTCGCATTGGGAGGATGCATTCCACATTTGAGAAACCTTTCCTTTTTTGTATTTTGGCTTCTAGGAGTAAGCCTAGTTCTATGGGGGGAGGATGTAATGCCTCCCATGTTATTGTACTCCTATGATACCTTTATGTGCATGTGGTTGTTTCTATTTGGATATTGCCTATGTTTAATTCATACTCGTGATTACATGTGTGATTGTTTCATCTATTTGACTTATATGTTTTTTTTGGATGCACATGATATTGTTTTATGATGTTAATGATATAATGATGCATGGTGTTTGTCTTTAATTGATTATGCTAGACTGTGTGGTTATGCAAATTGTTTAATACTCGCTTCATGATATTTATGATGATGTTCTATTATTTGAGGTTTGGGTGAGGGGAACAGTGTTGCATTGCTCATATGTGAGTGCCCTACCATACTACAATTCTCTCTCACGGTGTGTAGTACATTGAATATATATGTTGTTTTGACATTTGGTTTTATGCAGGTTTGCAAGTACCAGGCACCAACTCCACCTACATTATCAGGTCAGAGTGTGCCCAACATACCCAATGGATATGGCATGGTTTAAGGATTTGACAAGAAAGTATCCCCATCCATGTTCGTCATCCCATCATTGTCTGATGATGTCATCCGTCAGTTCCCGATCTATTTGGTATCATCTTGTTTTACCTCATTCTTTTTTTTAGGTGGCAATTTTAATGTGTTAATTGTTTGATTTAGATGTGTATCATTACTGCTAATTAGTTAAATTAATACAATGAGGGCTAGTATTATGATTTAAATTAAACATTAAATGTAATTATTAATGTGTGTTGTGAAGATTTAATTAAATGTTAAATTAGTTTGAAAATTTAAAATTATGTTTGTAAAATTAAAGAAATAATATCTTAATTGGAGCTTTGTGAATTTTCAATTGGCAATTAAATAATATTGTTTATTTAATTTAATCATATCATTTATTTTATTAAATAATATTGTTCATTTAATTAAATAATATTATTTATTTATTTGTTATTAAGGATTTATTCGAAAATAAATAATTTTGTTAATAACTGCATTTGGTAAATTTTTATACTAAAAGAGTTCTCGATTAAATTTATAATGGGATAATATGTTTATCGGGTAAAATATTAAATGGTGGAAGGGTTGTGTTTAATATAATATAATTTAATTTAATATAATAAGATGGTATCCAAATAATCATTTTCTTCCTCAAGCCTTATAAACCCTTTTCACTTTTTGCATGATTCTTTCAACATGGAAGGAGTGAGAGTAGCTTGGAAATTTTCTTTACACTTGTCATTTACATGCATTTGAAGAGGGTAAAAGACTTTTATTTTTCATACGGCTGGCATTTTTTGGAGGCAGGGGGAAGGAACTAGTTAGAAAAGCACAAAAATCACTACGGGAAGGGGGGAAGTGGTGGTTTTGAAAAAGGAGGACTTACGAAGGAGTTGGAGAAAACACAGGAAGGGTGAAGGTAAGTTCAATTTATTTTTATGTTTCGTATGCTATTTTTTTAGAGTTATGGGTAGAGAAGCAGCAATAAAGACTAAATACATATTTACTATTTATTTTAAAATAATAATAATAATAATAATAATAATAATACACAACAATAGGCGTCTCAAATTAAAGCCCATGCATAGGTGATGCACAGAGGTATAAATACAATAATTTCTTTAGGAAGATTGTATCATTTTATCACATGTGTATAGATATTTTTGGAAAATTTTAAATATTTCGAAGTATTAAATTTGCAAATATATTTGGTGTATGAGGTTTTTTCTTCTTCAGTCATGCTATTCTGAGCACCCAATTTGATTAGTTAATTTAATGAAGTAAAAATGCATGCCCTGCCTTTTTGTAGCATTTATTATTTGGTGCATGAACTGAATCCCACCCAACAACAATCAACCATTGCTACTTTTGTTTAGCACCCTCAAAAAAATAAATAAAAATTATGCACAAATTCTCCTTTGAAATCATTTCTACCTTCTTTCTACTTTCAGCATTCATTATCTGTCACCAAATTTGTATTTTAAGCAGAGAACCATACTAGTGCATCCATCCTATCATTTGTTCTATTTTGCAAACACATGCAACTATTACTCTTGTTTTCAGTCAACCCTAAATAGGTTTTTAGCATAAAGATTTTGCATAAGAATCGTTAGATGATATTTACCCTCCACTTCTTTTAGCTCTCCTTAAAATTAGATTTATTTAAAACTTGTTTTATTAGATATGCCTAATTTCATTATCTTGTAAGTTACTGTAAATAGTCATTTATCTTTTTAGTATATTTAAAATTTGATCTATATAAAACTTGTTTTATTAGATATGGGTAATTTTATTACCGTGTAAGTTATTGTAATAGTAATTTATCTTTGTAGTATACTTAAAATTTTATTTATTTAAAATTAGAATTATTTAAAACTTGTTTGATTAAATATGGGTAATTTCATTATCTAGTAAGTTACTGTAATAGTAATTTATTAATTTTTAGTATATTTAAAATTAAACTTGTTTCAAGTGCATTTAAAATTAGATTTATTTTCAAGTGCATTTAAAATTAAAATTAGATTTAATTACAAGCTTATTTAAAATTAAATTTATTTTCAAACACCTTTACTTTTAGATTTGTGACTGTGCATAAATCATATATGGTAGATTTTAATTAAAATTTATTTAGTTTGAAGCCAAAAAAGGTAAATGTTGTACTTTTAATTAAATTTAATTTGTTGTAAAAATCAGGTTACATTTGAATTAAATTTATTGTTTTAAAATAAAATATATATATATAGGTTATATTTTAAATTTTAATCAATTTGAAGTAAAAAAAAGTACATGCTAGGAATTTTAAATCAAAAGAAATATGATGTTTTGAATATTATAGGTTCTCCCAAGTGCTTATCTATTTAAAATATATTATAAAGGAAATGCTTTTAATCATAGTGGATTATTTAATTATTTATTACATTATCTTTAATAAGTTTGGATTATGTTCATGCTCAAATGAATGGGTATGTAGAGTCCTTTTGAACATGTTTAGATAGTTATTTTGGTTATTGGAATTTATTTCTCATGCATACTAGTGGTTCCATGTTGATCATATTTTCCTCTTGCTTTATTTCGCTTTTGAGATAATCTTTATGTATAGACATATTTTGGATAAGTTGGAAACCCATAAATGCTTAAGCCACTCCCATTTGATAAGTTATGGGTGATAGGTTGTTAGGCTTCCAGAGGCAATGGGAAACCTATTTTGTGTGGAATTTTCCCATGATTTGTCCTTTGTGTTTCCATTGATTGTATTTCTATTTTGAGTTCATGGGTCTACCATGTTCCATGATTTTCCTTGCCTTTGGTTATGATTATGAGTGAGATGATTCATGCCTCGCACGTGTATACATTTTGTGGATTTTATACTTAGTACACCCTTGTTGTTGTGAGTCTTGTTTCAGAATTGTTTGGAAGGTTTTCCTAAACAAGCCTTGTTATACTTGTTTGATGTTGTTTTATGTCAATGTTGAGTTGGCCCTTTTTGCTTGACCTTGTTTGGATGTGGATCCTTTCTTGTCATCTCCTAGCACGGGGGGTGGACTTTTGGGTCCACATGGTTGCGTGGAACGTGTTATGCACCCATTGGGTTCCTAGGTTGTGTTCGCGATGCAGAAGCGGATGTAGATTTCTGAGATCTCCACTTGGTTGAAGATTGGACCTCATTTTGTACCTTATTCTTCATTGATGTATCATACTTGTATTTGATATACTCTTCTCGTTGATATAAGGGAAGCATTATGTAATGTACTATTGTATTCATGATGTGTTGTATTTGTAGAAATATGCTCCACCATTGTAATATTGATCTATGAGCTAAAATGTCATACATAATGAATATATTTTCCTCTCTTTTGTTCATAAGGGTTGTATTTCATCACTGGGTATGTGTAGGATCATGATGGACCAAAAAGTGGCAATATGATGGGTATATGGCTGACAACTTTTTTTTACCAAAAATTGATGAAATGAAAAGGGTTTTTAAAGGAGATTCTCAGCTTTCCACCAATATAAATTATTCTTTACTTTGAATTTAATAAGTAATTATTATTAATTTTCTATTCTAATTATGACCAAGTCCTGATTGATAGGCTGATTGAAAAATATCTATAACTTTCAAACGGTATCACATTTTTTAAATCCAAAACATGTGTCACATATTATGCTTTGCATACTATAAGATTAAAAAAAGAAAATTGAATTTCATGAAGTTTTAACCAAGTTAAGGTGAGACATACAATTTTTTTTATTTTTTAATAAAAATCAAAATTAATTATTTACTTGGAAAAAATTACAAAAAATATGCATCACATCAAGACATGAGTCTTCTACTTATATCTAAAATATTATAAAAAAATATTATCATTTTATTGTGGTTAGGGTGGTCAAACAGACACCTACTTCTAATTTTTTCCTTGAAATTTAAGTACTACTGCATTGAAATTTCAAGTTTTCACCAAATAGATGTTTTTTTTTTTAAACAAACCTAGTAGTTCAGAAACTAAATTCAATTTTCTACAAATTCTATTCTTACATATTTTTGAAATAATATAGATGACTTATTCAAAAAAATTACGTCAAGTAGTCTAACTCTGATTTTTCTAAATTTTTTGCCACTTAAGGGCCTATTTTTTCCATGATGATCCTGCACATACCATACTATGTAATCTTGGTTTTTTATTTACTTTCATTTTTGGTAAGTGTTTAGGTTTTGTAATGCCAACCCATGTACCCTAGAGGACATAGAATGATGGATGTATCTTTTCATCACTATTGATCATGGATGAATGTATGATTATGTTATCTTGTGAATGCATGCTTCTATTGTTAAATTCTAGGCATTATCTTGAATGATGTCTTGGCTGGGGATGTTTACGTGGTATTTTTTGTCCTTTGGGGTTCTCACGGTGGGGCGATTTATGCACAATTACAAATCTAAAAGTAAAGGTGTTTGAAAATAAATTTAATTTTAAATAAGCTTGTAATTAAATCTAATTTTAATTTTAAATGCACTTGAAAATAAATCTAATTTTAAATGCACTTGAAAAAAGTCTAATTTTAAATATATTAAAAATAAATAAATTACTATTACAGTAACTTACTAGATAATGAAATTACCCATATTTAATAAAACAAGTTTTAAATAATTCTAATTTTAAATAAATAAAATTTTAAGTAAACTACAAAGATAAATTACTATTATAGTAAATAACAAGGTAATGAAATTACCCATATCTAATAAAACAAGTTTTATATAGATCTAATTTTAAATAAATCAAAATTTAAATATACTGAAAAGATAAATGACTATTTATAGTAACTTACAAGATAATGAAATTGCCCATATCTAATAAAACAAGTTTTAAATAAATCTAATTTTAAATAAATCAAATTTTAAATATATATTTACAAAGATAAATTACCGATTGCATGATGATGCAGTAACTCTCATAGAAAAACAACTAACTCTTTAAAAGTACTAAATCAAGTTAGATTTTATTATTTGATGTTAATTGACCAAAATCCCTAACATCCTTAACATATATAACTATGAATTACCCTACAAATATACTAATCTCCTTGAGTAAATAATTGTTGTTAGTATAACTCCATTTTTAATTAGTTGTCAACATAAAATTTACCCCATAATTAGATTACTTATCTTTTCTAAAATATAATTAATAATTTACTTTTCAATTTAAATTTAATTTCTTTACTTGGTTAACTATTTTTATTTAGAAGAAGCTATATAATTAGTAAATATCATTTGAAAATATATTTATTTATTTAAATACTCACATAGGTTCTAAATATTATAAATAAAAGAGCTATCTTCACATAAATATTTAAACCTACAAATATTCAATTAAAACGATTATTTTTAAAAAAATCAATCTTAAAGGTATAGTATCATCTAACCTCATTTTCTTTATTAGAATTAAGATGTACTATTTTAAGTATTATTTGAACTCCTTTTTTTTTCTTTATTAGGATTATCTTGTACTTTTTTTTTTGGTTCTCTTTTATTTAGGATTCTGTGGGATGTTACTCTATTCCCAACTATTTTTAGGCCTTAAGGAAGAACATGCATTTTTATTAGCCCAAAGTTTACGAATGGTGGAAAGATGATTTTAACTTATAGCTTCATTTCTCATGTATCTAAATGGAATGTACGCATGAACTAAGTAAGCCATACCAATCATGCCTAATTTTAAGGAGAGGTAAAAGAAGTGCTAGGTAAATATCATCTAACGATTCTTATGCTAAAAACCTATTTAGGGTTGACTGAAAACAAGAGTAATAGTTGCATGTGTTTGCAAAATAGAACAAATGATAGGATGGATGCACTAGTATGGTTCTCTACTGAAAATACAAATTTGGTGATAGATAATGAATGTTGAAAGTAGAAAGAAGGTATAAATGATTTCAAAGGAGAATTTGTGCATAATTTTTATTTATTTTTTTGAGGGTGCTAAACAAAAGTACCAATGGTTGATTGCTACTTGGGTGGGATTCAGTTCATGCACCAAATAATAAGTGCTAAAGAAAGGTAGGGCATGCATTTTTACTTCATTAAATTAACTAATCAAATTGGGTGCTAAGAATACCATGATTGAAGAAGAAAAACATCATACACTGAATATATTTACAAATTTAATACTTTGAAATATTTAAATATTGCCAAAAATCTCTATATACATGTGATATAGTGATACAATCTTCCAAAAGAAATTATTGTATTTATACCTCTGTGCATTAGCTATGCATGGGCTTTAATTTATGAAACATAAAAATAAATCAAACTTACCTTCACCCTTCCCGTGAAATTTCCAAGCTACTCTCGCTCCTTCCACATTGAAAGAATCATACAAAAATTGAAAAGGGTTTACAAGGCTCGAGGAGGAAAATGATTATTTGGATACCATCTTATTATATTAAATTATATTAAACACAACCCTTCCACCATTTAATATTTTACCTAGTAAACATATTATCCCATTATAAATTTAACCGAGAACTCTTTTAGTGTAAAAATTTACCAAATGCAGTTATTAACAAAATTATTTATTTTTGGAATAAATCCTTAATAAAAAATAAATAAATAATATTATTTAATTAAATGAACAATATTGTTTAATAAAATAGACAATATTATTTAATTAAATAAAAAATATTATTTAATTTCCAATCAAAAATTCACAAACCTCCAATTAAGCTATTATTCTTTTAATTTTACAAACATAATTTTAAATTTTCAAACTAATTTAACATTTAATTAAATCTTCACAACACACATTAATAATTACATTTAATGTTTAATTTCAATCGTAATACTAACCATCATTGTATTAATTTAACTAATTAATAGTAATGATACACATCTAAATCAACCAATTAACACATTAAAATTGCCACCTAAAAAAAAAGAACGAGGTAAAAAAAGATGATACCAAACAAAGCGGGAACTGACAAATGACATCATCATATAATGATGGGATGACGAACATGGACGGGGATACTTTCTTTTCAAATCCTTAAACCATGCCATAACCATTTGGTATCTTGGGCACACTCTGACCCAACAGTGTGGGTGGAGTCAGTGCCTGGTTCCTGCAAACCTGCATAAAATCAAGTGTCGAAACAACATATATATTCAATGTACTACACACCATGAGAGATAATTGCAATGTGGTAGGGTGCTCATAGATGAGTGATGCAACACTGTCCCCCTCACTCAAACCTAAAACAATAGCACATCATCATAAATATCATGAAGTGAGTATTAAACAATTTGTGTAACCACACAGTATAGCATAATCAGTTAAAGATGAACACCATGCACCATTATATCATTAACATCATAAAATAGTATCATGTGCATCCAAGAAAAACATATAAGTCAAATAGATGAAACAATCACCAACATAATCACGAGTATGCATCAAACATAAGCAATATCCAAACAGAAACAACCACATGCACAGAAAGGTATCAAAGGAGTACAATAACACAGGAGGCATTACATAGTATGATGGTAACTTCTATATAAAGTTTTTATTTTTATTATAAATAAGGTTTTAATCTTCTTTATGTAATAAGAAAACATATTGTGTGTATAGATCAATCTAATTATATATATTTTAAGCATATTATTCAGAGAACTATTACATTGAATTCCTAAACGAATCGCTAGAAAAGGAATGTAGAGATATATTAAACAAAAAATATTTTTCAAAGATAGAAAGAACCTACTTATGATAAAATGGAGCTACACTAAAATCACTCACATGATTATAACATTGCATGAAAAGAATTTAGTGATAAGCAATTGATATACCTTTTAGGATTTTTTTCTACTATAAACTTATTGATAAAGAAATCATAATTAATTCATGTCTAACTCATTAGGTAGCTGTCGATATACCCTAGGTGTCCACCAAACATTGCTTGAAAAATAACTATGATTAAGGGATATGACATATGCTAAAATAATTATCTTAATATGTAATTATTGGGTATACATGTTTTTCTTCTTAAAGAGATTTCCATTAAAATATAGTAAATGATAAAAGTAATAAATGACACAATAGGAAATGGCGAAATTTAGGAGTTACATTATTTTTATATTAGTGAGAGTAGATATGGAGAATGTAAAGTACCAACAACAAAGGATAATATATTAAAAAAGTCAACTCACTAAATAATACAACTTAACAAAACCAATCAATGAGAATGAGACTTTTGTAATTCCTTTACCCCATTATGTTTTATTTGCACATTTTCCAATATCATGTCATAGTGGAGTAGATATTAAGAATGAAAAGTTATAACACTAAATAATAATATAGGAGAAAGGTCAACTCACAAAATAATATACCTTAACCAAACTTATACATGAGAATGGGAAGTTTTGTTTACTTCTTGGTCCCATGTTACAATTTATAGGCACATTTTTCAATGTTATGTCATTATGGAATACATATTAAGATTAAAAAAATTTAAAACCAAATAATAATATATAACCAAAAATAACCCACCAAATAATACAATTATCATAACCTTATATGTGAGAATGGGAAATTTTTACTTGGCTTAATAACATTTAATTAGCACATTTTGCAATGTCATTTCATACTTGGATGATTATGCATGGAATTTCTATATCATATGCTCAAAATTTCATGTTATTTTTCAATTTTCCTTAGATGCTATTTCATTCTCCCATGGATGGTGATCCTAGGTGATCCTATGACATCCTTATTCTACAAGATTGTCTTATATAGGAAGACATTTCCATATTGAGATAATGGATATATGAAGGTTTTTGGAATTTGATATATATGAGTGGTGTATGTGTGAATGTTTATATTATTTAAGTTATGTTAGAACCACAGCACTAATATTTATTCTATCGTATAATTTTTTTATTCTCCTTGTTCATTACACAAGCTTAAAATATAACACTAACATAGAAAGAACTTTTATCTTTGATCCACACTTTTCTATCAATATTTTGTGTTAGAGTCATCAAAGCACTCAAGCCTCTAGGATCACCTACAAAACCAAAATAATCCTTCCAAAATAGAGAAACAAGATGAAAAATATTTCTTGATTATAGACACAATGGACTTAATTAAACCCCAATATGATTACATGCATTGAATGGAATGAAATGTACATATGATTATATAGGAAAAGTTGAGATAGAACAAGATAAGATTATGAAAAAATTCTTAATAATATTCAATGAGACAACTAAAGTAAAGTAAAAGATAAGATAATATTGCATGACATGTAAGACTACTAGAAAGATTCATATATCCCTAAGTAAACTTAACATGTGATCATGTGTGAATATGTCCTACTATGTGAACTAGTAAGGTAAAATAACTTTTTCACCCCAACACACATTCAACTTAGGGAGAAGTAAACAAATAGAAATGACACAAAGATGGTGTATGGATGATGGCATCCCAATACTAGGCATGTTAGGTACCCATGAACATATGTAATCTCTCACAAATAAATAAAAGGAGAAAATCTAGTTGAAGAAAACTTCTTTCCAAAAGAGACCAAAGATGTAAAAGAACATAAGTGATGAAAAAAGTAGTGAGTGGAGAACTCAACATGATTCCCCAAGGAATACATCCATCAGAAATTTACAATAAATAGCCCCCCATAAGAGGGAAAAAGAGAGATAATATATCCCCTCATAATGAAGTAGCTCCTATGCCAATGAAGAATGCTTGAAGATAAAGATGATCCAATGCCTACAAGAAACATGCCTTCCTTTTGGAAGAAACAATTAGAATGGTGGATGTAGAAAAAAAATCACCTCCAAGTAGATATATGAGGGAATAAGTCTCACAATGTGTTTCTTTGAAAACTAATTTTCTCCATGCTAGAATATGTCACAACAAAATTAGGTGATATCCTAATAAGTGAAGATGACAAAGCAAGAATATGTGGAAAAATATGAACAATTTCCAAAGATAGTGAAGATGGGATAACAATTGTATTGTAACTATCATCAAAGAGAAGAGATATCCCCTCAAAAATTTCCTTAAAATCTGCAATATGAATCCCCATAAACAAGTAAGAAATACCTATCAAATAAATATCCCACAAAGGAATATTTGAAATACTATGATCATCTTGCTAAATTAAAGTATTGGAAGCCATGAAAACACTAAAATATGAAGAATTAGGAAGTAAAGGATATGGAAGCTCAACACTAGTCTTAAGAATACCAAGGTTCAAGTGACCAAACTTCTCCCCACAAATAGTTATTATCTCTCTAGTCTCTAATTCTCTAATAAGTACTAAATAAGTTGTTAACTCAAATTTTTTACTTATCCACAATGTGAAATTTGATAGACAAATAAAATTTGTATGCATGGAACACAAAATAGATAATTGAAAGTTTGTTCTCCCATGTCAAAAGAACCTTTCCCACACACATTCATATATATGTTGTTATGTATTAAAGTGTTCAATGAATTACAAGGTTCTAAAGAAGATACCATACCCATGGATGATGTCATATGATGAGATGCTCCAAAATCAAGAATCAATCTCCTAGATTCAAGACTTGTAGATTACAAGAGTGTTTTTCCTTTCACTTTCTCTATCCCACTTGTGACTCTTGTTGTCCCTAATTGTGTAGATGTAGATAGTGAAAAGGTGGACACTAATGAAGGAAATTGGGTGCAGGTGTAGAAATATGGGGGACAAAAATTGCCACAGCACTTTTTGACCCCATAGAATACATAACATGAGTGTATTATAACACACTCACATTATGATCAACATAAAAAAAAAAGACAAAAATAGGTTGAGCTCATTTGAACTTGAATGAGCTCACATGTAAAACAACACTACAACCTTGCAAGAGCATTCTCATGTTTTGAAGTTGCTCAATATTCATTGAACTACTACTAATTTACCACCAATATGTTGCCACAACATCCCCAAGGTTGATGAGGTAATTTTTTAATTTTTAATTATAAAAATTTGATTAACTATCAAGATAGAAATGGATTGAGTAAAAAAAAATCAATTTCTAGGAATTGAAAATCCCCCATTAGTTGATGAAAACCCTCATTCGCCAATTCACAAAATCCTTGGTGAAGAACAACCAAAAAAATCCCCTCCAACAATACCTTGGCATCCTCTTGGGATGTAATAAAATCTACTATGGAAAATAAATACAACAAAAATTAACTTGAAACAATAATTCAAAAGTTGATAGATTTCAATGGAACAAGCTCCCATTTCTCTAACCTTGCCACTTCACTGGAATCTATCATCTCTCACATAGATTTTATGAGTGTCAAAATTCACACCTAGTAAAAAAGAGGGAAGAAGCAAGAGAGTTTTATGAAAAAAAATATCCTATCAACAAATAAAGTTAAAAAATATTGAATTCCAACTTGTGTGCATTGTTCACTAACCCATGAATGAATGCACCTCTACATTGCACTTGCAAGATGTTCCCTATCCATTGGTGTCACCACCAAGGGACAAAGAATAAATTTTGGGATAGGCAGTGGATGATTTTTTACCATCCTCCATGCAATAATAATGAGGTTCCACAAAAAAAATTGAGGAAACTCTATTGCAAGTTTTTTCCCAATGAGATCCCTAGAACTTATTTGACATGTGAGAGTTCCAAGGTAGAGGTGTGGGCTATACATAAGATAGAGTGGTGGAACAATGTGGCCTAAACTAGGAACAAAGACCCATGTCTAGGCTAGACATTGAGTATTTCATGTTACCTTTCATTGTGAAGGAGAGTGTTAAGGTCAAGACCCTATAGTCCATCAGCTCGCTCACTCAAACCCTTGTATAATACACTATGTTTCTAGCACAAGGTAATGAGGGTGAGTCTTCTAGGTCTTGACATTCACCTCACATATGTGTAAACTGTGGGTCTCTTTGTGGTTATAGGTTTGAGGATTATCAACATGCACATGGCCAACAATAGGACACATCCATATCGGAATAGATAGTGCTCAAAGATAATCTTTCATCCATCTTTATGTTGTGAACATTTTTGTCTTGTGTGTTTCCTTTTGGGAACAATGTAGTGTTGAGACATTTAGGTCTCTTCCATGTTGACCCAAAAGGTTTTTTATTTTTATTTTTTCATTCCTCCCTTGTGTCTATTGTTCTACAAGTAATTGGGGAATGATGTATATTATGAGAATGATCATATTATGCATTATCTCTAATCTATACTTACCCCAGATCTATAGATCCATTATGTGCAATTTTTTTCTTGTTAATTATTTGGTTTTGTCTTGGTTCAACCCCTTTCATGAGTTAGCTTTTTTGGGAGCATATCATTGGCATGAGGTTTTCTAATAAGTTCCCATGGCCTATCATGTATAATATATCATTTTATTCTACCTTCAATGAAATTTCTCTCAGTTGGTGATAGAAATTACTTTAAGGTGGGGGCATACATTCTATCATGTGCTTCGCTTTGTTCACATGTGTTAAAAAAATTTATACATTTTTGGCATATTGATCATATTTTGTAGCACCTTATCAAAAATACTAGGAATATAATTCTTGGTATGGTTGGACACCTCACCTAGTTGAAACATAGAAAAAAGGTAAGCCCTAGAGATTTCATTTTAAGGTTTAGGCACTTTTCCTAAGGTTTCATTAAGGATTTGAATGGTAGTAGGATTTTTTATGGATTTGGACAAGGTATATGATTGACTTATAGCCTAAAACATGAGTCAACCAACCCTTGAACAAATCTAGAAATTTTGTAAAGATAAAATGAAAAATTCAATTGACCTAATGATGCAAATAAACACTTTAACACATACATAGCAGATTTGAAATTTTACAGTTAAAATAAAACTACAAGGATAGGCAGAGAAGGAAAGTATGCACCTATGGTATAAATTTGAGCCTGATTTCCAAGGACGTTTCCTTCCAAGGTACCATTTTCCTAGTAGGTCCTTTGCAAGGATTCAAGTAAATTCACTATCAACAATTCACCACCAATAAATTCACCTCCAACAATTCATCACCATGACAAATTCATCTTGTGAAAAATTCACCACCAACAATTGTAAAGATTATAATGATATGAAAACAAACATGATGTAAACATGAAGAGGACACATAAAATACACACAACAAAACACAAGGTTAGTACTAAAATATTTGAGTCAATAAGGAAAAGAGACCTTAGTCTTAAATTGTCTCAAATACCAAATGTCATCCATTGAATAAATGGATGCTCCCATGAGGACGAACAAGTTGTATTATGCCACATCACTTAGGAAACATATGGTTCCATAGGAAATCAAGTTATGTTATGCTAGGTGGCCATGTTAAAAAGGTGTACTTAAGTTTAATGTCTTGAGGGATGAACAAAAACTCACCTCAGGGAGTGCACAAGGTTTAATGTGTTGGGATTATGGATGCACAGTCCTTGAAGCTGCAGTCTTCGATGTAGGACCTTTAAGCCAGGAAAGATAATCAACCACCCAGAAAGTGTTGCAACTAGGCATGCACAATGGAGATTCTATATTGATATGATATATTGATATTGGATATTACAAATGTACAAGATGCTTGATTATATAGGCAAGAGCTAAACCCTAATATGCATGAGATGTTGACATGTGTCTTGATCTAACAACATGTGACAACATGTGAACCCTAATGGTGATGATCATTAAATGAGGGGATAAGTTCTAGAAGGACAACTCATCTTCTAGAAGGAATCTTATCTCCTAACAAATAAGGAAGGGAATATTATCCCATTTATTAAATGATTTATCTAATAATGCAACCTAGGACTTAACTAATTAAATGCAAGACCTAAGTTAACTTATGCTAGTGTAATAATTAATTAATTACATCAACACCCCCATGCGCAACTTAGGAGGAAATGCAATGATTATGCATGATGATGATCAATGATGGGTCCCGGCTACGAGGCCATGTTAGGTACCCATGTACATGAAGATGCAGAAAATCTCCCACAACCGGAGAAAAGGGGAAAACCCTGTGGGAACAAAACCCCTCTCCAAAAAGGAGATGAAAATGCAAAAATATGTGAGATAGGATGGGAAGAAAAGGATGGAGGACTCCCAAATACCCCCAAGTACACCATCTGTCACATGGATACAATACAATCAGTGCCCCCCCCCATAGGAGGGAAAGAGAGAGACTATGTAGCCCCCCAAAAAGATGATATCACCTGCAAGAAAGGTAAGTGTTTGAAGACAAAACAAGATCCAATGCCGACAAACAACTTGTCTCCCTTTCGGAAGAAACAAAACCAATTGCAAGTGGAGAGATGCTTCCTATTCCGGATAGGAATTGAAGGAAGGAAGGATTAAGATGGATGTTGATGATGTCTCTGAATGCTACTCAAATGTCTCCTTGACTGATGAAGATGCCACAATCAATGAAGAGAGTGACAAACCAGGATGATGCAGAAGCTGATGCTGAACAATATCCAAAGATGAAGATAGAATGGATATGATGGATGTGATGGAGACTTGATAGCCCCCCCTAAATAAAGTGTCCTCAAAACCACGGAAGGAAGTCTGAAGAAAATCCAATGGTAGATGCTGAGGAAACTACAAATCCTGAATCGAATGACAGGGAAGAAGTCTCGAAGATGAAATCTCTGAAGAGAAACCAAGTGCCTCCAAGATAGTCTCTGGATTCCCAATCAAGGTCAAGACAAAAGAATGAGGAGACTCAAAACAACTCTCCAAAGTGTGATCTGAATAGAGGAGTGATATCCCCTCAAGAATGTTTTCCAAACCTGTAGAAGTGGCCAAGTCAGTGATACCTGAAACAAAGCCATCATGTGATGTCAAGTCTGAAAAACTGAATGTGTCCTGATGGATGATGATAGTGGAAGCCTCAATCAATGAATCTGGACAAGGAATCATTGAATGTGAAGGGATACCAACCGTCTCTGATGAAGAAGAAGTACCGAAAGGAACCTTGTAAACCTCTTCAGAAAGATCAAGGCAATCAACTTCCTGCATAACAATATCATCATAGGAAACTTGAGCTGTAGCAAGACATTCTGAATCATGACCATCGAGGAATGATGGAGTATTTGAATCTCCGTAGATCTCCCAAAGCTTATTCCAAAGAATGTGAGGACAATCACAATGATCAATAACATTCAAAACATCATAATCAACTTGCATAGAAATAATCTCCAAAACAATATATCTGCTGCAACTCCAAGCAAGTTCATGAATACCTTCACTTGGATGAGGAACAATACCAAATAGATGTGGCAACAAATCAAGTGAATGAAGATGGTGGTAGATCCCATCTCGCCATTGCTGATAGTTACCCTTGTGCAACATAACCAAAGGAGAATAATATGCAAGCCCCATAACGAATTTTCTTCACAAAAAATAAAGACACTAACCTTCAACAGCAAATAAAGACTTCCAAATATGATTTACAACTGAAGTGATGCAACCCGGATCAAAAAATATGTTCCCAAGCTTCAGGATAACCAGGTTATTGATCAAATGCACCAAACTGAAAAAAATCACATGCAAGAGTACATGGATCTAAAACTAATCAAGGGGCTGGACTGATAAAAAAAACTCTGAATCACCTTCCTGATGTCGCTGGAATTTCTGAAATCCGATGAATGGTTGAGAAGATATGCAGCTTTGAGTCTAGATTAGGGTTTTGTCTTCAGTTGGTTGTAGAGTCTTCTGCGAGCAAAATTTCATAGAACAGATCTCACCACTAGAAATTACGTGAAATTCCCTTTCCGACGGTATATCATTTGCAAAAATTTGATACCCTGGGTGAAAGTTATGATGAAATGAAAAAAATTGCCTTAATTAGGCATTTGCAGGCTAAACTGGGGCAAAAAATAAGCACCTCGGGTGCTGGCTCCTGGTCGGTGATATGACCGGCGCTAATATTGTGGCAAAAAAAAGGGTGCCGCCAGCTGGGCAGCGGCGAGGAGGAGAGATGGCGGCAGCCGGGGCGGCGCCGCTAGATGGAGCAGAGCCCTCGGTCTGCAATATGACCGTTCCTCGATGGACGGGGCTAGATCCTCCAGCGATCGTCAGCGATGGCTGGCTGCGGGGAGTCAACGGACGGTCACCGACAGTAGGACTCGGCCGATCGGTGAGGACACATTGGCGAGATGGTCGGCGATGAAGCGGCCGGGAAAGACAGCCGGCGATTTCGACAGGAGCAACTACTGGCAATAGAGAGAGGACCCCAGTGGGATGGCAGGAAGGAAACCCCACGGTCGGCAGGAGAATATGCCGGCAACGGTGGCTATGCCGGCAACGGTGGCCGGTGATATAACCGGTGGTCCCCAGTACGATGTACCTCCCCCTGCAAACAATGAATTCGGCCGACAAGCAAAAAAAACTCTGCAGACCTGTTTTTTAAAATAAATAAAATCCCCAAAAAATTTTGAATATTGCCGATAGGCAATTCAAAAATGCCGATGATTTTTTTTTAAAAAAAATTAAACCCCAATGTGCCGATGGGATTTTAAAAGGAACCTGCAGAAATATGAATGCCGACCTATGAATAAAATATGAGGTCGCCCGAAAAATATTTTTCTGCAACTATAGAAAAAAGATTTTTTGCCAAATAATAAAAGATATTAGCCCGATTTTTCTAAAATGAAAAATGGCTTGCATATAAAAAAAAATTGCCTCAGAAGACAACTGCAAAGGGAGATTTTTTGCTGCAAATTGTACGGATAGTACGATTGATTTTGCAAACCCTAAAAATACCTCTGATGGCTCCCGGGTTGATGTATCCGATTTTGATGAATGGACAGGCAATCCTAGGGTTTCGAGGCCTTCTGAAGATAATGGCGAGCTCGGATTTGACTCTATCTGCTTCAGAAATCAGCTTGGTCCCCGGGTGGATACAAGTAGCCTTCAATGGAAACCTTCAAGCCTGCGGAGAATCTCGCACACCAACTTTCTTGATCGAGGGTTGACGTTTCACTGGATAAGCTCTGATACCATGTTGGAACTGAGATATAGCTCTGATACCATGTTGGGATTATGGATGCACAGTCCTTGAAGCTGCAGTCTTCGATGTAGGACCTTTAAGCTAGGAAAGATAATCAACCACCCAGAAAGTGTTGCAACTAGGCATGCACAATGGAAATTCAATATGATATGATATCTTATTGATATCTGGATATATTACAAATGTACAAGATGCCTGATTATATAGGCAAGAGCTAAACCCTAATATGCATGAGATGTTGCCATGTGTCAAGATCAAACAACATGTGATAACATGTGAACCCTAATGGTGATGATCATTAAATGAGGGGATAAGTTCTAGAAGGAATCTTATCTCCTACAAATAAGGAAGGGAATATTATCCCATTTATTAAATGATTTATCTAATAATGCAACCTAGGACTTAACTAATTAAATGCAAGACCTAAGTTAACTTATGCTAGTGTAATACCAATTAATTACACCAACATAATGTCTCAAGGACAAAAAACTCACCTCAAGGGGTGCACAAGGTTTAACGCCTTGGGGACAAAAAAACACTCTCTCATGGGGTGCACATGGTTTAATGTAACACTGCATAACCCCAAAGGACAATTACACCATAATTAATGCATTTTTTTAACGAGATAACATAACATACATACAAAACACATTAAGTCATAACAAGAATTTCATTTAAGCGATTCACTAACACATACATCCCTTTGGGTACACGCAGGAATCATTACTGAGATTGAGATCCACACAATGACAATAAAGAATAAAAATCCAAAGTTATAATCCATAACAAATTGAACATTAACAAATATAACACATATATGAAAATCGGTGATAAGAAACCATCGAAAGTACATAAATACACATATGCATGATTAACTTAACACAATGAATAACAAACGCCATGGCCAATAATCACACCGAGTTTAACATTACATTACAGTACAATGTTCTAGAGATACAATGATACAAAAGTGTTTCCAACCATGAACGGAAACCATACATAAGATAACATGATACAAATAAACAGATGAAAACTAGCTCCAAGACGGAAACAATTCTAGAGTCACTGCAACAACACCAATCTGCACCTCTCGATCCTTGACTGGGGACCCAATGGGGTGCTTAGCACGTTCCACCTGACCATGTGAGTCTGAAGACCCACCCCCCGTGCTAGGAGCTAAACAAGAAAGAGACCACAACCAAGAACATCCAAACATGGAACCACAAGACTCAACATCATACAAAAGTATCATAAGACTCAAGGATCACAATGACATAATCAACAATATCCAAGAGTCAACATAATAACTTTAAAATCATAAATTTCATCACATAAATCCAAGCAATGACCAGTAACCAAGGATGATTATGAAACACCTCCAAATCAAACTGAAATAATAAACATAATACAATTCCAAATTGCAATGATACAATAACATCATATCACAGTATCATAAAAATACAAGATCATAAATCAAATATAAACGAGATCATACAAGACCACAAAGTATACTAAAGATGTATCAAGGCAATAATCAAAACTCAATATAAATCCATATATCAACAATCTAAACCAACTCCCACAACCTACTTCCAGAGGAACACAATAAAGTAAAACACATGGGCAACTAGGGGAGAGTGTCATCGCATAGTCCTACACAGGTTGTCCTGTGCTCTTCCTCCCAACTGGAACTAGAGGCGCCGGTCCATAGGGTGACTCATGCGGAGCCGTAGACCTCTCATGAAGACGAGGTCACGACCTTGCCAACCACGGCCTTCTCAACCTTCCATTAGCCTACGGAAGCACTAATGAAGACGAGGCATCCATTTTATTAATCTTATAATGATATTACTACCCAACCCTCCTAAGTTAATTATTAGGTTTTCACTTGTTTACTAACTCACTCGTGGGTTATCCTGAGCCCTTCCCTTTAAACGGGGCACCGGCCCCCACGAGGAGCCACTCTCCCTAGAGACCCCACTACATAAAAATCAAGGGTTGTACCATCATAATTTGAACAAAGAATCACAACATAAAGGCATGCGAAACATTATCCATCTCGCTAATAAGTACAAAATTAGAGTCTCAACAATTCCCGTACAACCCTTTCAAAATCATGAAACCAAAACACTTGCCACATCAAGGGCACATAAAGAGAGAACATCAACTGACAATCAATTCAAGCCTCTGGAAGATTCTCAAAAATTCCACATGAAAGAACTGACAACAATAATTGCAAGGCCACAAGAACTAAGCGCAATTCCAATGAGTAAATATACACCAAAGTAAGATCAACAATTCCATTCAAACAACATCAACAACTTCAATACGAACTAAATCAGAAATTCAAGAAGATCAACTATCCACAACTCACAAACAAAACAACACAAATTAAATGGCAAATGATCCCTTGAATCAAAATTAGTCTCCAAAAGAATCCACACCAACACGAACCATCCAACACAAACCTTCAACAACAGAGGTAAAAAGCATGCAACCAGGCATCCCAAGGAGACCTCAATTTCCTCCTCACAGGATACCTGTGCAGCTGGTTAAACAAATGACCTTTGACAAAAATCAACAAACATGACAACAATGTAATTAAATGTTTCACCAAAATAATAAAATTGGGAAGACTGCATTAAATAAGAAACATAAACTTATTACAACCAAATCATCACTTTATTATCCAAAATATTCCACCACAAAACCCCCTTAACTCAAAACTAACCAAGAATTCACCATGTAAGGATAGCAACACAACTTAACTTAAAGAAGATCACCAACTCAAGTTAACTCAAGAAAAGTCACAAAGAAAGAGTATGTCAAAACACTCACCAAATGACATGAATCCAAAGGAATGAAAATACTTCCAAATCCAAGCATTTCCAAAGAGGATACACCAAATTACCCCTAAAAGATCAATGACCAATCAAAAACAATTTATCCATTTGTCCAAAAATAATTAATTTAAAAAAATAAATAAGGGAACTCTAAAATCAATATCGTAATTATCTTAAGGCATATTTCACATTCCATAATATTCCTTATCATTAAATTAAAAGATTATTTCCCTCGGATAATAATATTTGAGACAATCTTAATACAATTTCCTAGTTATTTAGCTTACACACTAATCTTACCATTCCACTCTAAAGGTTATAAAATAACAATATTCACCTACAAATTAACAAAGAATAAACCATACTGATTGTGGTAATAATAATATCCTAAATTTCTTATTCTTCTTAGACAAATTTGCTAATCATAACCTTCATTCAATTTTCAGTGTCAAGGAAACTTAACTTTGTTTATCTTTATTTGAGTAACCATTTAAAGTCAACACCGTCATTTAATTAGATTCTATAAGTACTAAAAATACCACTCACTCCATTTAATTCTTTTCTACTTTTAATTTCCAATTTATAAATCTACTTATTTAATTCCTTTGTCTTCATTCTCCAATATAAGTTCTATATATGATGTATCTATATATATAAACTAAAACCTTTTTGATAAAGTTAAAAATTTAAAAATATTAACTTATTTGATTCCACTAATCAACTAATTCCCTTTTAATGAAATTAATACATATTTAGGATAATAAAAGGAGGAGAGATATTATCAAATAATTGAAACCTATAAACTATCAAACTATAAGGCTACACAACCATGAGATAAGCATGGTAAAAATCAACATATATTGCTTAACACAGATAAACTAAATCATTTATCTAAGAAAATATTTTAGTCATCTAATTACTATTATCATAACACCTAAGATGCATATGTATGTTATTAACAAATTATAGCTTCTTAATCTTTACATCAAACCATACAATTTGAAGGCAGTATATATATAATTATGTACTTTATATATATATATATATATATATCCGATCTTGAAAATCCCAAATAACTGTTCATCAAATAAGAGAGTTATCTCCTTAAGTAAAGGACCGACCAAGTTGAAGATAAGCATGAGATGCAAATTATACCTAACAATAAAAGGAACTCAGTTACAAAGTAAAATTTGATACTTTCAGAAAGAGTAAAGGGCGGGAAATTGCAGGATAAACACAAAATGAGTTTAGTAAGGAAGCTCTTCAAAATTATTGCATTAATGAGCACATTGGAACCAATTTCTAATACTATAACTTTGCTAGTGTTCAAAGGTGCATGCATGTGCGCAAGTGAAGTGATTGAGTACAGCACAAACTTCACACACTGGAAATCCTTATTGCATTACATATATAGTTGATCATTATGAGTGCATGGTTTTAGATATCTAGCAAGAGAGATTATTTAAACTTTTAAACTTCCTATTATACTCAAGCTCGCGACTGAGACAAGACGGCAAAGAAATTAGAGGGGTCATTTGATTCTAGGCACTCTACCATGTTCAAGTGCGGCGATAGGATACAACAGAATTAGAGAGATTATAAAATATCTACACCCTTGCAAGTCTAAAAGCTGTAGCTATGATGGGCTGCCAATGGTTTCAGGGAGGCTATTTAATTTTGTACAATGCCTCAACTCTAAATGCTATAACTGCGACAGATTTATAAGTATAACAGAAAGTGAATATTGGAATCTGGAAATATCGCCATCTACTTGCATTATTAGACAAGACGGAAAAGAAGGAGAAAGGTGAGGAGATCCTTCAGGTTTTTAACATTTAATCTTTGTTTAAAAGACACGAAGTGAGGAAGGAAAATACACTATTCCAACTCAGATAAAAGAAGAGAAGCCCGAAAACAAGTCTAAGTCACTGACCAGGTTCACAACAGAAGGAGTCTTCTGTCGGCCAAACCCAGTATAAGAATATTGCAAAAGCTCAGATTCAAATGCTATCAAAAGCCAAGGAAAATTCCATGTGATTTCATTATATTCTAAATGATTTTCAATTATGATTCTAGATCCTTTCGATACAGGTTAAAAACAAAAAGATTTGTTTACATGCTTCACATAAGGGCTCGATTTGGTGAAAAGGAAGATGACCCAGATCCAATTCAAATTGATTGGGGCAGAGAACAAGAAGTTGTCAGTTCTGAACCCTAAAACTAACAGTGAATAAATTAATGATTCAAATAGTTTTCAAGTCGGCATTGGGTTACCAGAGCAAAAAGAATGAAAGATTCTTCACTAAGAAATTTTGGCATAAAAGTCTTCACTATCATGACAGAGATAACTAGAATCGACCAAGAGACAATCTTCTCACACTACGATGCTTGACTTATAATATTCATCAAGAAGTTTTCAATTAAGATTAAGATATCTCGATAAAGACTTTATTCACACTTATCAAATACTATTACTTGCCTGTCAATTGAAGATTTCGGTGGTCAGAGAAGAATTCAGAGTGCTACTTTAAGAATACCCGAACAAGTGGAAGGACGACTAGACTTCCTCTTCCAGAGATTGAGTCAGACTATCCACCAAGTTTCCAATGTTTCCCTGGAACAGAGATTCGGTTGAAGATGCAACTCCCAATCGTACGACTCCAAGTTTAAGCTCGAATACCATCCAAATGAGAAGTCGATTGACTCAGAGTTTTAGAGATGAAAGCAATGAATTAAAATGATGGCTCCAGTGGATGGGGAAATATTCTTACTGACATAATGATGTTAAGCTACCACAACAAGGATAGAAGAGTGATTCTTCTTGGCTCGTCTGGAGATTAAACACTGGTATAATGCTTCAACCAAATACGAAAAGTGGAAGATTGTTGTTTTCTTTTTTCTTTTTTTAAATACAGGAAGGGTGGAATAATTTGCAATCTAAAGTTCTGAATGGAGCAGGGCAATAGCCCCCGCAGTTGCCATGAATATTTCCAGTAAGGAATTCCTCGTTCTCTTCGACTTCCAAAATGCTCTATCTCCCCCTTTCTTTCCAGCTTTTCTTCTTTATAATTTGTTCCATGGTGTCTTTTCCACTCCCCTGGGGAAACCGTTCGACTTCCATCTCTTATTATATTTTCTTTGATGGTGTCTTTTACACTCCCCTTAGCAAACCATTGCACTTCCATTAGTTACAATAGAATATATTTATTTTAATAAATATTTTCACCTTAATTTATTTAAACTTAAGTACAACTTTAATATTTAATCCTCTTTAATATTTTCTCACTTTTAAATTTATTAATCGAATTTAATCATCAAATGATAATTACCTTTCCTCATCTAATCCGATTACTTTAAATATCTAATTCCCAAAGATAAATAAATTTATGTTTATTATTGAATCTAATTCTTTATTTAATTCCAAATAAAACAAGTAACCTTATAATTAAATTAATTTTATTAATCAGATCTAAACATATTGTTAGTGTTATCACATAACCCTAAAATTAAATAATAAAATCACCACATCATCATGACATTACCAACAACATTAACCGAAACGGTGGGCACTACATTTAACATCTCGTAGGATAAACAAAAACTCACCTTAAGGGGTGCACGATGTTTAATGTCTTAAGGGACAAACAAAACTCACCTCAAGGGGTGCATAAATGATGATAGGATAAGGCCAAGAACTCAAGGGGTGTTATAACAACACCGCCACAAGAGGTGATTTAAAAAACAACAAATGGGATTTTTTCAATACATGAAAGGTCACACCATATGGAATATCACACATGGCATCACCACCAAGATATGACAAGTTGTGGAATAGAATACTTCACTCCTTAGGGCATACTACCCATAGCATTACCACCAAAGGGAAGTGTCATATGTCAAGAAAGGTCATACTCTTAGGGGATATCAAGCCCAATATCACGACAAAGGAGAAACTAACATAGATCAAGAAGGCTACACTTTCATTACTAGTATCACACTTCCTATGAGATTTATGCTATCATCACTAACAAGGGACCATTTCTTATGCCAATGATGAGTAGGGGACTATATGCTCCCCCTTTAAATGTTAGTTTACTTGCTACACTAATGTTTTAAGGAGATGCAAAGGGATCCCAAGAAGGAATGCACCCAACATGTAAAGCCCCGTCGTGTGAACCCCAAAGAACATCAACACAATAATTTTTTTTTAAAAGTATTCTAAACATACATGTGATGAACATTAAATCAAAAGTCATAAAACTTAATTAAACAAATTCAATTATACTTATGTCCCTTGGGGTACACGAGGAGACATTACAAACTTAATTCCATACAAAAGCAATAAAGAATAAAAGCCAAAGATATAATCCATAACAAAGTAAACATTAACAAATGTAACACATACAAATGTAACACATACATGATAAATCATTGATAAGAAACCATCTGTGTACGTAAATACAACATATACATGATTAACTCAACACATTGAATAACAACTACCATGGCCAATAGCCACACAAGGTTTATCGTTACATTACAATACAATGTTCAAGAGGTGCAAGGATACAAAAGTGTTTCCAAATATGAACGGAAACCATACAATCAAGATAACATGATACAAATGAATAGATGAATACATAATATCATAATTGGCTCCAATACGGATACAACTCTGGATTCGCTGCAACAGCACCAATCCGCACCTCTCGATCCTCGACTGGGGACCCAATGGGGTGCTTAGCACATTCCACCTGACCACGTGGGTCTGAAGACCCACCCCCCATGCTAAGGAGCTGACAAGAAGAGACCTCAACCAAGAACATCCAAACAGGGAACCACAAGACTCAACGTCATACAAAGGTATCATAGAACTCAAGGATTACAATGACATAATCAAAAACATTCATGAGTCAACAAAATCAAATAAAGTTATGAAAACTCATCACATTTAACCCAAGCAATAACCATTAAGCAAGTCACCAAAGAACATTCATAAATCATTTTCACAAGAATTTGAAACAACATAAAGATTACAATATCCAGAGGTGACAAGAAACAAGAACAAGGGTGTCTAGTGGAGAGTGTCATCGCATAGCTCTCATGGGATTCTCCTGGCACTTCCTCCAACTGAGGTGCCGGCACCCATCTATGGATCTCCTGGCCCTTCCTCCTAACTGAGGCACCAGCACCATAGGGTAGCTAATGCGGAGCCAATAATCTCTCATGAAGATGAGACTACGACTTTTCTGACCACGGCCTTCTCAGTCTATCACTAGTCTATGGTAGCCCTAATGCATAGACGCGGAATCCACTTTTAATTATCTTGTGTGTTTTACTACCCATCCCCCTAAATTCTATTGTTTAGGTTATCACTTGTTTAATTACTCTTTCGTGGGTTATCCTGAGCCCTTCCTCATTCTGAGGCACTGGCGCCCACGAAGAGCCACTCTCCCTAAGACCCCTAACATAAACCAAACTAGGCAAGGGTTGTACCGTAATAGATAAAGAAAATAATCTCAAGACCAAACCACGCGAGGCATTAACCATCTCGCTATAAACACATAATCAAAGTCTCAACAATTCATGTACAACCCTTTTAAAATCATGATATCAAAACACTTGCCACATCAAGGGCACATAAAGAGAGAACATCAACTAACAATAATCTCAAGCCTCTGGAAGCCAAAAGAACGACAATCCACAAACAAGGGTAAAATGAAGCAACAAGAATTTCTCCCCAATAATTCCAACACAAGGATAAAATTTCCCTCAAAGAAGAGATTATCTCAGAAAAGCCACGCAAAGAAAGCTTCATCAAACCCCATCCACAAATCAATCAACCCTAAAACAAAAATACAATCCACACATCAACAATGGTGTCACCTAAAAAGGGGAAATACAAAAGAAAATCAACCATTAATTCAACAAAATCACTCAATATCCAAAAGCCACCAACTAGGCATTCTACGGGAGACCTCAATTTTCTCCTCACAAGAACCCCCTTATAGTGGTACGTAAATCACCTTCAGAAGGACAGCAACATGACAACAACAACAACTATCTATTCACACTTTCAATTAAAAAGAAAACAACCTACTCAACAAACCAATCAATTACAATCTCAAGGTTCTAAACAACTATCCATATAAGAACTTCATTTATAAGGAACTCGAACTATCATAAAGTGATCCACTTAACTAACAATTCAAAAGAAATAATTAAGAATGAAAACTCAATTCAAGGAGCAATTTATTTCATTGATTCAAGTTTAAAACACTTCCATAATGAATTCAAATAGAGTTTACTACAATACTTAACCATGGCCAAAGATACACAATTCCATAAGAGTTCAGTACAAACACCCATATGACACGATACTCAACAATTACTTAATTAGAATTATACGGAACTCAACAATCTATAAATTTCTACTATATTTTATTTACTAAATAAATCCTTCTTGGCTATCAATTCTCTTTTATTCCTAACTGACTTTCCTTTCTACAAACTACTTCCTTAATTAAATACTAGGCCACACTAATCACTTCTCATAATTTAAGAAATGAGCAATCATATATATAAACATAAACTCATACACACATATACATATTTATCCATTGAATGTACAAATATAAAGTTATTTATACCTACTTAAAAATACATAAATCTCTTTTATTCATTTTTCCAAAAGAAATTCTCACTTAAATTCTAGATAGTGTAATTAAATTCTAGATAATGTAATTAGATGGAACTAAAGACAAAGCAACATGCACTAGGTAAGTAGTTACCAAATTCTACAAGATTGTTAAATTGTTCACTTCAAAAGAATATTATTCTGACCAATTGACACCACATCCCAATCAATACATAAACTCATGGCTATATGATTAACTACACCTTTGTAGCTGTGACGGTTTGCCAATGGTTTCAGGTGAGCTACTTAACTCTGTACAATGCCTCAACTCTAAATGTTGTAACTGTTGCAGGTTGCCAAGTATATTAGAAGGTGAATATTGTAATTTGGAAATATCGCTATATACTTGCATTATTATCAAGTTCCAAATGTTATCCACAGGCTTGAAGGGAAGGAGAAAAGTGAGGTGCAGATACGTGACTTAAGGGTGGGGAAAAATAATGTACAAATTTCTCTTTTTTGAACAACACACATTTCTGTTTGGTGGCGAGTTTCAAAGGCAGCCTCAAGTTTGAAGTTTGGAAATTAATCATCATCACGATCAAAGGAAGCTCTTTATTATGTTAGTAAATGACAATATTTTATTTTCAAGTGTTGCAACTGCGATAGATTGACAATAGAATCAACGGGATTATTTAAGTCTTTAAAGTTTCCCATTTTGCTCAAAAACTTCCACAATAATAGGTTAACAAATATATCAGGGATGTTATTTAATCCTCTACAATATTCTACTTTCAAGTGTTACAGATGTGACAGGTTGACAATTAAATTAGAGAGATTATCTAAACCTTTAAACTTCCTATTATGTTCAAGTGCGCGGCAGAGATAGGTTGATAATGAAATCAGAGGGATTATTTAAAACTAGAGGCATCGAATGCCTTGCCCAATCTAACTCGAGGAGTTCAACTGTGCAAGAATGGCGCTTGGTAGGAAAGAGGTGTGCGGCCTTAGAAGAGACCCTACCGTTTCCAAAGAACAGGGATGACTTTATATGATAGTTTATATTAAGTCCAGACATATGAGTATTGAAATTCTTTAAGAGGAAGAAGCCAACGCTGCTCAATTTCCTCATACAAATTCAGGTATCTGAATATGGCATCAAGGTTTCTTTTCACATAAACACCATTGAGAGTGTTACAAGCCACGATAAGGGGAAAAATTTTGTACAAAGGATATTGTTTGATACTAAGGGCAACACCATAAAGACCAACTGCATACTAATCATCAGATTTGCTTACGTAATCCGGTTAAGATAATTTCCTTTGACTCCAAAGATTTGCAAAAATCAACCAAATGGTATTATGATTAAATCTTACAGATGATTTGCAGTCAAGAGAGGTGGCTCTGAGAGAGGTGAGTCTCTCATCCATTTGAACAGAGATAGTAAAAGTGGAGATTATAAGTGATGCTAAATGAGACAATATGATAACCTAGGTCCGCACCATAATAACTCCAGAAAAAAAAACAAACGGTAGGTATAAAGCGAAGAAATCATGCATGTTAATTTACTTGAAGAAGCTCTCAAAGTTGTTCAAACAAGCATAGTGTTCAGGCATGCATCCTAACATTGGACTCGTTGCTAGTATATTTCAGACGCATAAATAAGGTACCCTCACAAAGGACGCCCAATTTACTTCAAGAGATTCAATTTGGAGTATATACTAATGGAAATATGGCGCTATGCAAGCATCGGGTGCTCAACATACAAGACAATGATCTAGAGTAGAGGAGACAAAGCATGCACTGACAAGATATAGTGAGGAGCAACGATTTGCAAGCAATATTGCAAATTTCAATTTTTATTTTATTTTATTTTTAAAATATAGAAAGTACAACGGCCACCACTATATGTGTTTTCATTAAACATTAGTTCTAATATATTCAGCTTCAAACTATGCAAGGTCCCGTACTACTGACCTTTCAAGTTTATTTGGAATGTGATAAGTCGAACAGAGGAGCTCATCCAGCAATTCATTTAATGAACTTATCCGTCTCCTCGAGTTTTTTCCCTTTATTCTTGTTTAGACTATGGAGAGATTCCCCTTCAGAATCCCTTGACAGGAGAGACGGCAAAGCAGCAATATTCTAATCCTGAGATGGTTTGATTGGTTCGCCAAGCACAAGCAAGCCTCCCCTCCCTTCTCGGACCATGCAGAGGCATCTTCATAAAAATGGTGATAACCTCCCCTCCCCTCCAGAAGAACTCAAGGAAAAAATATATGCAACATCATGACACCCATACTTCCTAAAAAATCCCCCGAGAAGTGGCTTTTTCTCTTCTTCTTTCATCTTTCTTTTCTTTTCTTTTTCTTTTTTTTTTGAAATTAAAACTATAACACTCACAAAAGGGAAAGATTCATTTCCATAATTATTTCAAAACTAAAAATCCACAAAAAACGGCAAGATTCCCTAACTACAATTTGATTGAAGTCATGCATGTGCATGATTTATTCCTTTTTCTATTCTATCATGCTTTAACATCAGTTCGGAAATCTTTTCATCAAGATTTAGTTAAAATCAACTTCTCTTTCCATTTAATTAATTAAAGTCTCACAATACCCAAATTCTCAATTATTATTAATTGCAATTAAAAGGTATTTTTTATTTTTTTATTTATCTTCTAACAACTCAATTTCATTACTTATAAACATTTACTTTCCATTCAAGAAATTGATTTGTTTTAATTATTATTATTATTATTATTTTAAATTCCAAATTTATAAGATTATCATGCAAGCAAATTTTAATTTAACTAATTGATTAATCAAGGCCCTATAAAAATATTAAGTTTCCTTCATAAATCCAATCATACATCCATAATAAAATAACCAAATCAAGAATGATATAACACCATAACCGCTTACCTAAATGCCCAAAAGGACTGATACAGAGGGGCATTACACAACACAAGGCTACCTAACCCCTTTCCCCCCAAGTGTAGGCACAAAGGTGAGCCAAATGGATTATGATGTGTTTCTCCTTGAAAAATGAAGCATGATTGCATAAATATCAATTTCTATCCCCATTCATGGTAGTGAGTATTGTGTGATACAACAACTACCACATGGAAAGGAGCAGAAACTAATGTTGTTTTTCATGATTAAGTGAAGGTATTTTTAATGTTTTTGAAGGACAATAACCAAGACCTTGTATTGTTTCTTGAATGTTAAGCTCTATGGGGACACAAATTCCTTGTTCCCTTACACCACATCATTTTCCATTATAGCCAAGTTGTTTTAAAATTTCCTAACCTCTTTCATAAATGGCTCCCATTTATTTTTAAGAAGGTGGCTTTTCATGATCATCTTCATCATAAGTGGATGTGTAGTTTTTTTTTTCCTCTTTTATAGAAGTTTTGGATTATTTAGTGATGGATTGTGTTGATGTCATTGTGACTTCTTTCTCTTTCTTTGATTTTGATTTTGTAATATTATCATCCAACAACTTTTTCATAGTTAAAAGACACTTATATTTATCCTCAACTTGTAAAGGTTCCACTTTTGTATTTGGTGTCAATGTTCTAAGAGGATTCTTCATTCCTATTTCAATTTATAAACAAATTTTTATTTTGGATCAGTTTTTAGCATGTAAACCTTTTTATTGTAAGCATATTTCATTAGATGATGAAGTGTTTAAGGAACTCCTTTCATTTCATGAAACTATGGTCTACCCAAGAGAATATTTTATGAAAGATCATGGGGCATGATATGGATGGGAGTTTGCAACACAACCTTACTGGATTTAATAGGTAATGTTATTGTGATCGATGGATTAGTATGGGCTGATTATGCTTGATCCATGGAGAATCGAAGAATAATTAAGCCACTAACATCAATCTCAACAAGATCAATCAAATAGAAATTAAACTAAAAATCTATTAAAACCAAGCATGCTAAACTACAAAAGCTTTAAAATTTCCTACTCTAATCCATCGAAAACTTATCCCATTATGGGAGTGGTGTTAAATTGATGTGGAACAATGACCCTTTCTCAATCAATTTTATTGAAGAAAACTAATGGAACTATTGTGAGATGTGTATGAAAACATGATTTTAACCTAAATGAATAGGATGCAAGCTATTTAATCATGGTTTATGCTAAAATGATGAAAATGTGTGAATGCATAGCTAATCTAAATGAATTTTAAGCTAAAATATTGAAACCCTAATTAATAAAAAAGCTAAATATATGCATCTAAGTTAGCATGGAAGCCATTAATGGAAGCTAAGATATTATGAAAGTAATTAAACTAAAAAGATGCTAAATATGAGTGTGAGTGTGAGTGATTTTAATAACATAACTTTGATGTTAAAAGATGGATCCATTTGTCTCCAAATAGTGACCTATTTATAATAGGACAAATGAGAAATGAAGGGTTGAGATCAAAAAGGTTGATCGATGGTCAAGGATGGAGGAAGTTGGAGGCATGGATCATGGATTCTCATAAATGGATGAGAATGAAAGATTAGATTTTAATCAAGGGCTCATATTCCTTCAAACAAACACACTTTTGACCTATACAAGAGGTCACAAGTTAATTTGTACATGAAGCTTTGTAAGAATATTCCCTTTTTCAAATGAGTGAGGAGAGAGAATATTCTTTGGAATATTCTCATGGGTGAGGAAAAAGATATAATTGGAAAATTAAAACAAAGTTTAATTGTACAAAAGGGGAAGGATTATTCCATGGGAATATTCCTATTGGAGGAATGTGCAAAGGAGGAATATGTTCCCTTGTAAGTGGGGTGAATTAGATTTAATTAAGTGATTGATAATTAAACAATGTTAATTATGTAATTTAGAAGAATTACAAGATATTCATTAAATAAAGTGATTTAATGAAAAGGGGAAAAGTGATGACATTTAATTAAATACCTTAGGGTTATTTAATTAAATAAGAGGACTTAGGGATTAAATTAAATAACTTGATTTATTTAATTTAACAGGATGAAGTGTTAGCATGAAAGGGGGTGAATTAACCCAATTAGATTAATTAGGTTAATAGATGCAAATGACATAATTAATTAAATAGCTAGGAAAATTTAATTAATTAAACTAAAAGAGGATGGATTTTAAGATGAAATGATGTTAGTATACATGATTTGAGTGTATGATATCATTCAGGACATTTTTAAGTGTCTACTTTTTTCCCCTCTTTAAAGTGAGGTCCCTGCTACATCGATTCAAAGACTGACACTCTTTGGATTAAAAAATATTGCTAAAATCCAAAAAATTAAAAAAAACTCTTATTTTTACATGCCCCACTATTGCTCCAGTGGAAAGATTAAGATGGTTCCCTGCCCCCTTGAGAAATCAGGCAAAAAATTTGAATTTTGGGTTGATTTCTCGACAAATGTGAAATGCTACCCCAAGGGTCTGAAAAGACTCTGGGATGCAAGAAACATGCCAAAAATGAAAAAAATGATGCAAAATAAGCTCCAGGTGGACAGATTGGTGAAAAACCCTAATTTTCAAGCATAAATAGGTGAGGAAGGGTTACTTTCAATTCATTTGTGCATTCACACCTTAGAGAATTCTTGCAAATTGAGCTCTAACCCTCTGACAAAATGGCACAACGAATGCTCCCACGACACATTTCCAACCGATTTCATGAGTACTAGAGGCCTCTAGGCATAGGACTAGCGATATGTGATTTGAAACCTAACTTGCATTTTGACTTTGAGTGCATTTATTACAATTTGAATTTTGAATTTTGGTGGCGTTGCTATATAGTGATGCTATTTTTGGAATCGACGATGCTATTTTGATTTATAGCGATGCATATGTAAATAGTGATGCAGTTTGTGATTTAAAATGGTTTCAGATTCCAAATCATAAGACATGTAAATAGCGATGCATCTTGTGATTTAGAATTTAGGATTAGGGTTTTCCAAGTTCAAATAGCGGCGCATATATGATTATTGACGCATATCATGATTTTCAATTTCAATGCATTGAACATCACTGTTTGGAATTTGAGTTATAGCGACGCTATCATAAATAGTGACACTTTTGTCATTTTGGGAGATAAAAACTCCAAACTTAGCAAATGTTTTGTGAATTTTGACATCGTGCACTTTGTGGGTGTAGGAGGTTATCTAGCCTTTGATGTCCCACAAGTACCAGCCAACAGTTTTATCCAAACTTGGTGATTTGTTTGAGATTCAACAGGAGGACCTAGGAGAGATCGGTTTGTGGTACGTCACCTATATTCTTGTCATCTGAACCCATTTGGAAATGATGACAATGCTATGTGAGTGATGACATAGCAAGACCTCTTCATTCCACTTACCTATTGGCGAGGCAATAATGACACTAGAGGATGTATGGGAGATTTTGCAATTTTTGATGCATGGTGAGCACGTTATCTATGATACCGACATCGGCTATGATGCTTTCCATGAGATTCTTGACTAGGAGTTTGTTGCCCTAGTCAACTCCCAGATAGACCTTGAGATGTATAGAGGTTAGGTTCCAGCCTTCAGATTGATCATTGCGGCAGTGATCTCAGGTTCGGTTGCCCCAGATCATTAGAGTAGGGGATTTAGTCCAGGATAGGGGTTGGCTTGGTATAGGATGTTAGAAGGACATAGTATGCATGGGGACCAGTGATGCTAGCCTCCCTTTACCATGATATGCATGACTCTTTATATTGTGATGGGTGAGAAATTGGTACAGGGGTCACACTTCTCCATTTTTGGGCTTGGGAGTGCATTGCTATGCTCCAACCTATTGTTCATATGGAAGATGTGGAGCCAGATGATCCAATTGTTTGGAAATGTAGGGGTTCCGTCACTTTACAACACATAGGGCAATTCAGCATTCCTTACTGGTTTTGAGTGATCGACAAGATGATAGTGTTTTGATGATGGCTATGGCTTCAAATGTCAGCATGGTACAATGATGATCACAAATTGTTCTTTTCTTGATAGAATTAGTCTATGAAGAGCTAAGAGCACACCATTATTGAGAGGTAAATGCTTGATAGGGTTGCCAAACATTTTTGCAATAGGCAAGATAGGCCTGAAAATCAATACACAACCATTTTTTCCAAGTCAGCATGAGAGATAGCATGGGGACACATGATCCTAGCCCATGAGGTTGTAGAGGGATTCAAATAGTTGGTTCCTAGGCCATGTGCCTACGATCAAGGACATGCGGATGCATAGAATATGTCTACATATGATGCATGGCTCGTACCCCCTCCTCGATTGATAGATCCAACAAGTATACCTCCACGAGGGAGGCTGAGAGGGAGGGGTGTAAGTAGAGGTAGAGGACATCCAGATGATGGAAAGGGCAAAGGATGAGGTAGAGGATAGGATGGCCATGATGGCCAACATCAGCAAGATCATGGACAAGTCTCAGGTTCACCACCATTGCATCAATAGCCACCTTACCAACCACCGATATAGTAGTAGCCACCATCGGGGATAGATCCTTGTGATGCTCAGATTCAGTGGCTACAATAGCAGATATAGGTGGTCATGGCTAATAGATATCAAGCTCATTACTAGATCCTAGCCATCATAACTGAGAGAGACTAGGCCCAACAATAGGTACAAGTAGTTACAACTAAGAGATATCAGGAGCATAAGCTCTGACAAGCCTTGAATATGTAGTTAGCACAAGAGTTCAGGTGGTGCCAGCTATTAGAGACTATGATAGCTACAACATAGGGATAGACAATTTCTACCCGTTTATATCGAGAGGTTGTGGTTGAGGCTACATATTATCGCATGCACTATCACCAAGATGTCCTTGTGGTGATTAGATAGCTAGATTATTCACAAAGGAGTGGTACACATCCCTGAGCTAAGGATCAGCCAGAGAGACAACCTAGTGAGGGGAGCAGCCATCAGGGCTAGCTTACTTGTATAGACACTTTTTTATTACTTCCCGATTCTTTATACAGATATACATTCATGGGCTCATTTTTTATAGCCTCATGGATATTTTACTTTTGATAGATATACCTACACTAACTCAGATATTGTACCATGATAGTCACCATTTTTTGATATATATATGATATGATACGAATTCTATATGTGATGTATTCTTTATTTCATGTTTATGAATGTATGGATGCATTTTGATATGATGTGATGCAGTGTGACATGATTATGTATTATGATCATGTATGGATGTAATGTAATGAATGGATGTGTTTCCTTTTAGTCATGTTTATGTGATATGTGATGATATATGATATGCGATGTAATGAATGGATGCACTTCTTTTCTAGTACCTTTTATGGGATGGATGATATTATATGTAGATGTTATGCTTATGCAAATGATATGGATGCATTTCTTTTTTTATGTATTTTCTATTCAATTTATGAGATGATGATGTATGCATATGGAGGTATCGATGGGTAATGCATATGTTCATGTTTATGATATGTGTGCAACGATTTAATATGCTTAGAATAAAAATTCTATATTATTCATCCACGTCTTAAATGATAATGATGGTGCAATGAAATATGATTCCCATATTATGATATGTCATGATATATGCAAAATGTGTGCATGTTGATGATGTGTGGATGTAGGATGGATGCATTGATGATTTTTTTTTTTGACTTTCATGATACCAGGTTAGCGCGGAGAGAAGATAGAAGAAACAAGAATGATCTAACCATTTGTTTTGATGATTGATTCAAAAGATCCAATGAGTCTATGATCCACCAAGACTTTATTAGAGATGGTGATGAGAAATGCATGATGATGATTTTCTCATATTTTTGGATTGGGATTTTCCATCGTTCCTTATTGTTTAATATAACACGTAGACACGATACTTCAAGGTATTGAAAACTAGGATGGTGTTGTATCTAGTGTAATGGACTTTGACTCTGCAAATAGATTGGATAGTTCTCGTTCACACCTTGGCATACAAAAACCTCATTGTAATGTAAGTTAGAAGCTTAGAATATATCAAAACAAAGCATATGCAATTTTCAACGATGTACTCCAAACAACTTCCCTACACACAACTAAGCAAGTATGCCCCAAGATTATTTTACAAGACTACCCACAAGCACAAAAAAATGAAAGATAATGATTGATCCCCCATTCCTTTATCTCTAAATCATTTTGATAGACATCATCGAGAGGTTCTTGGAATCAGACATTAAGATAAATCATAAGAAAATATCAAAGAGAATCAATCAATGTTATCTATATCTCTTGCCTATTTAACTTAGCTAAGGTGATTTATGATACTGATGTCCATTGCAGGAAGGATGCATCCTAGGACATGTCAATCAAGTGGTTTGATTTAGGATGAGGTGTTTTGATAAGCCATTGATACAAACTTAACTGACTCATTTACCTATGATCTAGACTTTATATTTTGACACTTAGGTTCTCACTTTATGACTTATGATACTTGTTTTCTATTTTTTTTTCCAAAGGTTGAAGGTGATGATTGATTTGTTATGGGTGAAGGTTTATTGCAGGTGAAAGTGAAATGGGATGGATGGTTTTGGGTTTTTTGGAACATTTCAATGTTTTTTTGTATTTTTGAAAAGGTTTTGAGGTTGTTTTTATCCTTTTGAAAGTTTATATGAATATTTATGTTTTTAGATTATTTAAGGTTTTTTAGGGTTTTTTCAAAATATTTGATGTTGTTTAGGTCTTTTAAATTTTTTCTATATTTTTTTTGTTCTCTGATAGTTGAATGTTTAGGAGTTTTATCAGTATTTGGATGTTTTTGGGTTTTTTGATTTGTGATTTCCAATAACCTTAAGATATACAAGAACCCAATTTGATCCTAAATGAATTCCCCCTGATGTGATGCAATAGACTACATCGATATAGACAAGAAAAACTAGCCTTAGGAATATGCCAAGTAGTACTAAAAGGGCATATGATACTTCACAACATCAAGTTGTGATAAGGACGTGGATGGGTGATGGAATAAATAAGAGGAATGATGCATTGTATGGATGGTGATGCAAAGAATGATAGGATAAAGATCCAAAGAATGGATGGAGGTGCTTTGTTTACGTGAGGTGCCTATTTTCCAGGTTTTCACCAAGGTACTTTCCCAAAGCTCCACCGAAGTGGTTTTCACTAGCGGACGATTGTTTTTCTTTATTTTTTTCAATCCTTTTTCTTATTTTTTTAGATTTTGATTATTTTTTATTTTTTTGTATTTTTAGATTTACACCCTTCAAGGCTAGGCATAATACTTTTTAAGAAGTAGGTTGTTGGTTGGTTCCTGCAAGGTTTCACCTTCAGGTGTTGATAATTTCTATTCTCTTGATCCATAGCTTGTTGTGAAGACAAAGGGACCCAACTAGTTAGGCTCAAACTTTACTTTACTATCTTGATCTAGAGGATTCTTCTAATTCTGCTTTAGGACAAGATCCCCTACCTAGAAAGACCAACATTTGATCTTCTTGTTATAGATTTTTTTTAGTCAGTTTTGATATGTAATTTTCTATTTTTTAAAATTTTATCCCCAACATTCATCGAATTTTTGACGAACCTGGGTTTCGTCAAAATTTTGACTAGCAGTTTCATCAAAATTTTGACAAATATGAAAAATAAGAAAAAAATCAAATTGTGGCTGACATAAAGAAAAGTGAGTTCATTGATTTATTGCGATAGTGTTTTGCTCTACTTGAGATATTTTGTGGAGAACTAAGGATGGTTTTTTTGGGAAAAATCAAAAAAAAATCAAGATATCACCAGGTTGAGGGTAGTCATTATCTTTTTGCAGAATTCAGTTGTGAAGTCAGATTTGTAGTTCCAGGTTTGAAAATCATATTTTAAAGCAACATCTCATCGATTTCATTTTTAGAGGTTTAGGGTTTTGAGAATTTCATGTCCATATTTTGTTGTGTGGAATCACCATAAGATCACAACCAAGGAACAGATTCTTGTGACTGTAATTATGTGATCCATAACTCTATTGGTCATGTGGCATAGTTGTGCTATAACAAATACAAGATGCATTCATGTGTGACCCAAGTTTAATGTGGCTATGTTGTGATAGAAATGAAGGCACTCATATAATGTAGTTAATTCAGGTTGTATAATATAGGTGTCAATCATCATTGGGTGCATTCAGGTTGTCTCAAGTTTAACAGGTTACGATGTAATTATAGCATGATCGAAGAGTGATTACCTCTTCTGCAATAAAGAGCCTATAACTGGTTGATATGTAGAGTGGTTGTGTTATATCAATTATGTAGTGCATTCAAGCACAACCCATGTTTAATGGGATATTCTAGAGAGTGATCAAGATTTTCTAAACCTTATGAATGTTACTTAAAAGTGTATAGCTTAAACTTCAAACCAAGATTGTTACATACTTGAATGCAATCTTGGGTTATTGCAAACTATAATAATGTGATATGTTAATAACCATTATGGAAAGTATTAAAGCAAGACCCGTGCTATATAGGATACATTTCCCTAATCAGTTTTACATACCTTAATGATCAAACACAAGCTTCCCACACACTCTAGGATACAATCCAAGATCATACCACAACTTTTTCAAGGCAACTAATTTTCTGACCCAAGATTTAAGGTTTTTTTTAATACCAATAGAAGCATTGGTAAGAGCATGATTAGGGTACAAACCATAGGCCTCCGTAGAAACATAAACAATAACTCTAGCAGATTAGTGAGGTTGCAATACCAGAAAGATTGAGACATTGTAGCTAATAAAAAAATCTTGCAATCTAAAGATTGTAGCCAATAACAAGCACACTATGTAGCTTAGTGACATTTGTAAATGCAATCTACAGTAAGAAGAATGATAGTCACTTAAGATGTGATAGTCAAAAAGAGGTTGAGTAGTGACAAGATAATAAAGCTCAAACCTTGCATAGTAAAGTGGAGATTTTAACAATGAGTTTCCTTACCCCCTTGCTAACCTTAAGGGTTTTTAAAATGCTTTTGGTAGTGTTAGATAAGAAAAATTCAATCAAGGAATGACTGTCCAAATGAACTAACAGTGGTAATCATAGGTTCAATGTTTCTTCTTAGTCATTAATGTATAATGGAGGTAGTGAATTGCATGTTTGAGCAATGTTTTAAGACTCATCAAAGATGGGAGAATGGTGAATAATACCTTGTGCACTATGAAGTAGTGTCAATAAGGTTGAAGGATCTTAAGATTTACAATACCACAAAACAATGAGTCCCCTGTAGTAAGTAGGTAGTTTATAGGGCATAGTTTGATTTTATAGAAGGATGCTCATGAAAGGAATCTTCAATTGATAGTGAGTGAGCTGTTTGAGATTGCAGCTGAGGGTGCAATGCCTAGTCTTAAAGGAGTTAGCAAAGTAGTAAATGTGCAAGAAAATCAAATCATACACAACAAACAATTCACAATGTTATCTTGCATAATGCCTTGAGTTTGAAGACAAAAATCTCATTGTATCTTTATGAAAGTGGTGACCTTAATGGTCAATCACTGGAAACCATGATTTTAAAACATGTTATTGTGCTTATGGAGGACACATTTTAAGCAAGGCAGTGAGTGGTGGTTTGGAACAATGGCAGGTATGAAGGACTTGCTTTATATGCATACTATGCAGTCTAGCTTAAGACAACATTCTTCGAAGAGATTGAAGGTGGATTATGGAACTCAAGGGTTACCATGAAAAGGATTAAATCAAAGAATGAGATCTATTTAAAAGCCACAATCATGAAGATATTAAAGATACATGTCACATGCAAAACCCTAGTAGCTAGATTAATGAATACAGTGTCAAAGAGGATAGTGTGTTGGGGCAAATTTAGGAGATCTCCACATTATCTAATTACAAGGAAATACATCATTTTTATTTTTTTTAAGTAAAATAAATCATTCTAAACCCTATATAGGATACATTGATACTTCAAAAGCCTTTGAAGGAATTTAAGATTATGTAAATATATGTCAAGTAAATACCTAGATTACAAATAGTAGCGGGAACAATGTAGATTTGTTGAGCAGAGAAGGAATGAGATAAGCAACAATGAATCCTATGCCTCCTTTCACACACATCTCTTCACCATTCTCTATCATTCTTTACTGAAACACTTCTCCATTTTGGCAGTCTATGCTTGAAAATAATATTTTGACGAAGGTTTTGGAGCATGTTTATTAAAATGAAAACTCCATTCTAGTGGGCTATGCCTAAAAAATAAGATTTTGACAAAAGTTTTAGGGTATGTTTATTAAAGTTTTAGAGTATTTTGGTGGGCTATATTCTTGATTCCTTAAATGATTTATTCAAATGGATTGTGACTAAATAAATGACTAAGTATTTAGTAATTTTTATTTGTGTGACTAAATATTTTTTAATCAATGACCAAACTAGTAATTTATTTACTCATTTCTAGCTGAGTTGCAAAAAATGAGTAGAATTTAGTCATTTTTAGTTGTTGTGACTAAAAGTTTTAGTCACCTAGTCATTTATTTTCCAAATACTACTAGTGTGTGCTTCCTTGTGTGATTAGGGCTCTCTCAATGTTGAGGGCCCTAGGGATAAGCTTGTCATAAGAAGTGACACATTGCATTTTTAAACAACAAGATAAATTTGTATTGACATTAGCAATAATGATTCCAACTTGTTGCTCCTTAGGAATGGGTCACTTGTTCTTACTAACTCGCTACCTCCATCATTGTAGGAAGTTTGCGATCAAGTTCAATATTCTAATTTTAGGAGTCTAATGGTTGGAAATCATAGTAAAATCAGAATTGAATAAGTTCTGGAATTAGCATTTTAAAGTGTTTTTTGGAGTCATTAACTTCAGACTATCTTCTCTTTTGCAGGGGTGGTTGCATGCCAAATTATTTTGGTGTAAAATATCAAAATTATTAGATTTTGTTACTTGTCTATGAATAAAAATTATTGTAGTTTGAGTTTGATATTTTTTGAAGATCTAAATTGTCAAGCTTGGTAAAGAAAAATCATGTCAGATAATATTAATCTAGAACAAAATGAAGAGACACTTGATAGATTGTGGGCTAGATTGAAAAGAAAGGTTGATGGGAAATGTTATTGTCCTTGCAATAATTGCAAGGGCTTAAAGATAAGATAATTTTTTATCATAACAACTGAGAAACATTGTAGGCAACATGGTCACATTGAAGGGGGCATGATTATCGTTCATTGGTAAGTTGTTCATTATATGTGTTTATATTGATTGAATTTGTAAATGTTTATATCGTTTTAACATTTTATATATATATAAAAAAAAATCAATTGATCATGATCATGGTTTATTTGTGTCTATCATTATTATAAAGGTGGGGCACTCTAGGGCACATGATATGGATTATCACAGCTCAGAGAATATGGTTTTACAAGTGGATGAACATGGAGCTGTGAATACTGAAGATGAAGTTAATGATCCTATGGAAGAAGATGATCATGTGCCTGAAAACATAGTTAAGATGATGGTACAGATACATTGATCCATGACACATTTAGTGGCAGAGTTGATCATGATGATCGAGCTGACTTTGATGATGTTCATGATTTACTTGTACTTGAAAAGGAATACGAGCCCCTTTATGAAGGCTCCCAAACAACTCTTCTCTCTGTTGTATTGTTGTTGTTGAACTTGAAGGTTATGAATGGTTTATCAAACATAGTAATCTCACGGATGTTAAGGTATGTCTAATATGTCATCTTTTTTCATCTATTTTAATTGTTGTTAGTTCATCACTAGTAAATAAAGGATGAAATATGTACCATTAATATTCTTTATATTAACAAAAAAAAATTGGTAGATTGATTAGTGAATTTTTCTTACCACCATCAAATATTTTACCTCGCTCATATTGAGATTTATCTGGAATTATGAAAGATATAAGAATGGAGTATCAAGCAATAGATGCATGTCTCAATGATCATATTATATATCATAAACAACATGAATTTGCAATAGAATTCCCAAAATGTCATATCAGTAGATATCAAACAGATCAAATAACAGAAAAGGTGTCTCACAAGGTTCTTCGCTATATTCTTATTATTCCACGTATGCAACGATTATTTTGGTGAAAAAGCTTAGCGCAATTTATGGATTACCATGCATGGAATAGAAGTGGAGATGACATTCTTTGAATTCCTACAGATGGTTCTGCATTTAGGGATATCGAGGAAAAATTGTCACACTTTAAAGAAGAACCTTGTAATCTCAGGCTTTCATTAGGAGCAGATGGTGTCAATCTATTTGAAGAGCTGAGATCTATTTACTTGGTGTTGCTTGTTTTTATTATCAACAATAACATTCCTCCATGGATGTCAATAAAGAGGGAGCACATAATGTTGTCAATGATTGTTCCAAGTATTTGTTTACATCAATTTTCTTTAATGTAGTAGCATCTCATTTGTCTTATTTGTTGCATAATGACATATTTTTTTCATTCAATAGTCATGTACATTAATTTATATATATTGTAGTAAAATGGTGATAATAATTATGTAATGTTTATGTTCATTCAACTAGGTAAATACCAATTTAAAGATATGAATGTATATATCGAGCCTCTTATCGACGAGTTACTAAAGTTATGGAATGGCGCACTATGTATGACGTCTTTAGACCAATAGGACAAAGAAAATTTCAATTCCATGCAATGCTTGTATGGACAATTCATGATGCCTAGGGCTAACACATTTTTGTGGTATGCTATAACATTCGACTGCACTTTAAAAATATTTAATTTTATGAAGTAGATATCATGCATGTTTTTAAAATAATATATTCATTATATATAATTATAAAAATTGACATATTTAATCCAATTATATATGATTTTGTAGGTCTTCAAACAAAGGGAAAATTTGCATGTCCAATTTGTGGTCCAAAGATGAAATCTCATCATTCAACAAGTTTAGGAAAGCAAGTGTTTGATGAGTATAGGCACTTCCTCCATAGAAATCATAAGTATCGAACTACTGAAAAACATCTTTTCAATGGGAAAGAAGAGACTACATCAAAACCACGAAGAATGACACCTCACCTATGGAAGTTGGAATATAATAGAATTAATCATCAAGGTTATACATCGGATCCAATTGTTTATCTATCATAGATGATATGTTTTGAATTTATATTTTTATATTGTGTTGTGTTTACTCATAATGTAATTGACAATGATTGTCGTTAATTTGTTTAACTTATATGTTTCATGAAGGTCGTTAAAGAATTAATGGTTAGCTTCAACAAGGACTAAAACGTTATCCCAGACAATTTAGTAGGTTTCCCTACTATGAACAGCTACAAATTGTGCATTTGTTTGATACAATGCATATCGGAAAGAATATAATAGAAACATTATGGAAAATATTAGATGGAAAGTATGACAAAGAAAAAAATGTCAAAATTTGTAGTGACATTCAAGAAGCCAATCATGCAATTAAAATTTTCATTCAATTAAATAGAGATGGAGACAAAATTAATATAAGTGCCCTTCCTTGGTTATTCACGAAGTGGCAAAGCAATTCTATAAAAGAAGTCATATGAAAAATTCAATTTCCCATAGGATTTGCTGCGAACATAAACAATATAATAACAAAAAAGGTGAATTTGGGTCAAGGATGAAAATGCATGATTGGCATACCTTCATTAAGGTAATTATTTTGGTATATTATATACACTTGTATAATACATGTACTTTTCAGTGTATTATGTTTACTACTTTTAGAAAAATAATGAAAAGATTATTTTATAATTGTTGCAGTACGTTCTACCTCTATCTCTCCCAAACAACTTTGACAACAATGTCAAGCAAGTTATATATGATCTTGGAAAATACATGAGGTAAGTAGCGATATTTGTTCAATTCATTGTATACATCTTATAATTTCCATTTTTTTTACTTGTTATGTAATATACTATATATTTTTGTTAAATCTCGTTAATATATTCATGCCTTGAATCACTTGTAGATGGTTGTCATCTAAAGAAATCCATAAAGAAGATATAAATTATTGGAAGAGAAAAATTTATCTTCTAATGTGTAAAATAAAAAAGTGTCTACCTTCGACATTTTTCAATCCACAAGAACACTACCTCATACACCAAGTTAAGGAGATTGAATTTTGTGGACCTATACACACAAGGTCAATGTAGATAGTTGAAAGGCACTTGAAATTTTTGAAGGTTTTGGTTAGACAAAGAGCACATCCTAAGGGTTCTATGGTGGAGGTATATATGGTATACTAGACCATGGTGTACATTAGTAAATATCTTCCTAAGTTTGCAGCAAAGATTCATATAGATCGTATTTGGGATCCCAAATCCATTAACAAATTCGAAGGGGAGTACCTAATGGGAAAAGGTAGATTGAAAAAATTGAGAGGTAATTATAAGATGGTCATGGAGATTAATTGGAATACATTTTACATATGGTTTTTATGTATAGTGTACTTATTTAATTTTTAATCTTCAATATAAATCAATTATAAATTAAGGTCGTATACTGTGGTGGTATTTAACTAATTATACGTCGTTTGTGAATTTCAATTTTTTTTGATATAGTTGGTCGAGAGTGGGATGCACTAGATTTGTACATTGCAGACAATCCTTATTGGATGACAGTATGGATTGAACAATGTCAAAAATTTGGTCACGCATTAACATGGGAAGGTGTGGCTTCATTGGTTAAAGAAGATCATTGTAATGAAGATTCCAATGTTACAAAAAGGGAAATTGATTTAGCATATGGTTTAAGAGATAAATAGGTACATATAAATATATTAATCGCCCATATTATTTAATTATTTTTAATTATATTGATGTATATATATGTTGAGATTATTTTCTTTGCATACATTCAGCCAAGAATAAATATGTTTATCAACTGACGATATTGTAATGATTTTTACATGTTTGACATATTGTAAGTAAAACATCACAAGGCTGTGTGGTGCAATGGTTGTAAATTTCAAATCAAAATGTTGGATGACATGAAGAAAACTTGTGATTCTGGTATAACTATAGTCTTTCAGGTGGCTAATGTTTCATCTAGAAGCAACATACATCCAGAAGTCTCAAAAAATCAATACTATGGGATTTTGGATGATATACTTGAGTGTGACGTTAAGTCCTTCAAATTAATTTTGTTTCTCATCCTATGGTACAAGTTACAATTGAATGAAAATGATCTTGAGTTAACTATTATTGAACATGATAATGGATTTACCATGGTTAATACAAGGTCGATCGAGCGAACTGGAAATGAGCTCTATGTTCTTCCAAGCCAATGTGAGCAAGTATTTTACTCAGAGGTTCTAGGTAAACCGGGTTGGTCATTTTTTGTTAGACATGATACAAGAGGAAGGCTGGTAAAGCATAATGTGATGGAAGAAAAAGATACCAAAGAACTAGAATATGATGTAGATGATTATTATGATCAATAGTTAGTTGATGATGTCCCTAACAAAGATTTTGAAGAGGAGGAACTAGATCATGATGATGTAGGAGTTAATGTTCATGAAGATGATCTATGTGTGGATGATGACATTATTGAAACTTATATCAATGACGATGATGATGATATGACCAATCCTTACAATGTCAAATCTAGATCGGATGATACAAATAGAGTTGGATGAAGAAGAAGATCAATGACATTGAAATATATGAGTTATGCAATTATATTATCTATTTGATATTAATTTCTTGATAGAATTATATTTGAATTATGTGGTTACATAATTAATTCATGATGCTTTTAATTTTTATGCCATTACATAATTAATTTAATGATGTACTTTTTAATGTTTGAAAGGTCAAAAATTAAAACATTTCAATAGTGATGTTAACAACCTTGAAATTAGTGTGTTTTATGTTTTATGTGATCATAAAAGATTAAAAAATTTAGTTGTAGAGGTGGTTTTTTAGTGGTTGACGTGTAAAGGCCTTTAAAAGGAATAAAGTGATCATTGTAATGGTTGTTGATGGTTGAGGATTTAAAATACAAGCTCTTGACATTCAAAAATCTATTTTTTTCTTCAAAATTTATGTATTTTTCCTGTTATGCAGCATTGTACAGTCACAGCCAGCCATATTTTTATGTGAAATCAATTCCATGTCATGAAGATATGTGTTAGTTTTGATTTGAATCTAATTTAAGGGTTTAAGGCATTGGTTTGAGTTAGAAAGCTTCATTTCTTTGCATACAGCTCGGTTACCCTATTTTTGAGGGTTTTGTAGTCCAAACATGATATAAAGGGGCTCTTACACTTTTTGTGATTACTACATAGCTTGTGTAAGAGGCCCCATGGATACTATTGTAATTGTAGGATGCATGAATAGGGTGTTGGATGAGAAATAAATAAGGTATAGTTGTTGTCCTCAAGAGTTTTGTGAAGAAAAGCATGTGAAATGAGAGGTGCTTTTTGGCCCGATGCTTTTTTTCTCCATTTTCTATAAGAAGGATTTCAAGTCTAGAAGTATGGGTTAACAAGTTAGATATTTTTTGGTCGAGTCTAGATAGAGTTGCAGAGCAAATTGTGAAGTTTGATGATTTTAAGGAAAATGCCATTTAGGTTTTGAGTCATTCTATAGTAGGTTTTGAATTCATGGGGATTTGATGTTTTATGATAGTACTAGCATTTCAATTGAAATAATTTATTCAAAATCATGTCTCCATTGTACATGCATATCTTAATTTTGAATAAGATAATCAAGGGTTGTCTCGTTCATCTCATTATTGTGGTGTGCATGATTTCTCTTTTGGCTTTAATTCAAGGAATTAATTAAAATGCTTGAATGGAATTGTAGGTGGATATGTTTTGTATAAGGATTTGATAAGTAGCATTGGGTTAGAATACATGTTGATGAAATTGTAAAGCAATGTTCTCAAGGATCTTATACATTATGTGTTAAATCTATCATAAACCCTTAGATGTTTATGAATTTGACTCCCTCAATGGATATATGGCACTGATCTAAGTTGTACTAATTTTTATGGTTTAGTATTTTATTTTTCTTTACCTAACACTTGCTAAAAATTTTAAATCAATGACTATTTTACATTGTGGAATGTGTTGTAGTTATCTCATGCTCCAAATAGTTGATATTATTGATGAACAACCAATTCTATTAAGTATTATCCTATTATGTTGAGATATTAAATGAGATTATATGTTTTTGTTAATGTTGTTTACGATAATGGTGCAGAAGTTGTAAATGCATTAAGGGATCACACTCCCGGGTCTTGTAGAGCCCAAAGTGTAGCAAGTCTTTAAAATCCTCAGTAGTTGGTCCAAGTCCTTCGAGCTACCCTTGATTGGAATTGGCAATTCCATAGGTAGATTAGAAGACCAACCTAGTTACAATAAAAACAACCAACACTACTGTTAACCCTTAACCCTGTATCTCTCTCCCACTCCCTCCCTCTCTCATTGAATCCCTCTATCTCTCTCCCCTCTACCCATAACCCTAAACCCTAAACTCTTAACCCTTAAACCCTCTACCCTCTACCCTCTCTCAATACTCTCCCTCCTACCCCCTCTCCCTCTCTTAAGTCTCTCTCACTCACTCACTCACTCTCTCTATCTCTCTCCCATCTACCCTTAACCCTCAAGCTTAAACCCTTAACCCTTAAACCCTCTACCCTCTATCTCTCTCCCACTCCCTCCATCCCTCCCTCTCTATAAAGTCTCACCCTCCACCATTCTCTCAAGCCCTCTCTCTCTCACTCCTGAGCCTTTTGTCCTCTACCCTTAACTCCTCTACCTTCAATTCTCTATCCCTCATCTCTCTCCCACTCTCTTTCCTCTCACTCACTGAATCCCTCTATCTTCTCCCTCACCCATAACTCTAAACCCTAAACCATTAACCTTAAACCCTCTAATTCTCTCTTCTCAGTCTCTCTCCCTCCTACCCCTATCTCTCTCCCTCTCTTAGGTCTCTTCTATCTCTCTACTCACTCCCTCTATGTGTCTCCCCTCTACTCCTAAACCCTAAACCTTTTTAACCTTAAACCATCTACCCTCTCTTAAGTATCTCCTCCATTCTCTCTCCTCTTCAAGTCTCTTCTCACCCTCTATTCTCTTCCCCTTCTACCCTAAACCCTAAACCCTTAACCCTTAAACTATAAACCATTAAACCCTCTACCCTCTATGTTTAACCCTCTACCCCTTATCTCTCTCCCACTCCCTCCTTTCCCTCTCTCTCTCAATTCTCACCCTCCTACCCCCCCTCTCTCTCTCTCTCCCCTCTACCTTCTACCCTTTACTCTCTATCTCCCTCCCACTCCCTCCCTCTCTCTCATCAGAATCCCCCATCTCTCTCCCTCTAGAACAAACATAACCCTAAACCCTTTAACCCTTAAACCCTAAACCCTAAACCCTAATTCTCTTTCTCTCTTGGTGCCCTCCCTCCTACCCCTCTCCTCTCTCCCTCTCTCACTCCACTCTATCTCTCTCTCCTCACCCTTTAACTATAAACCTAAACCCTTTTTAACTTCTAAACTCTCAAACCCTAAACCCTCTACCCTATATCTCTCCCAAGACTTTCCCGCCTCTCCTCTCAAGTCTCTTCATCCTAGCACCACTCTCTCTCCTGCTTTTTCTCTCCCCTTCCTCCTCTCTCCTTCCCCTCTCCTCCTCCCTTCCCTCCTCTCTCTCTCTCTCTCTCTCTCTCTCTCCACTCTACCCTTAGCCCTATACCCTTAACCCTTAAATCCTTAAATCCTCTACCCTCTATCTCTCTCCCACTCCCTCCCTCTCTCTCTCTCAAGACTCTCCCTCCTAACCCCCTCTCCCTCTCTCAGGTCTCTCACTCACTCACTCACTCCATTTATCTCTCTCCCCTCTACCTTTAACCCTAAACCCTTAAACCCTCTACCCTCTATCTCTCTCCCACTCCATCCCTATCTCTCTCAAGACTCTCCCTCTTTCAAGTCTCTCTCTCACTCACTCCCTCTATCTCTCTCCCCTCTACCTTTAACCCTAAACCCTAAACCATTAACCCTTAAACCCTCTACCCTTTATGCTTAACCCTATATCCTCTATCTCTCTCTCGAGTCTCACCTTCCTACCCCCTCTCCCTCTCTCAAGTCTCTCTCTCTCTCACTCACTCTTATCTCCCTCCCCTCTACCCATAACCCTCTACCCTCTATCTCTCTCCCACTCCCTCCCTCTCTCTCTCTCACCAAATCCCTCTATCTCTCTCCCCTCTACCTATTGGTTGTTTTTACTATAACCAGGTTGGTCTTCTGATTTACCTATGGAATTTCCAATTCCAATCAAGGGCAGCTCAAAGGACCTATACCAACTGATGAGGATTTTAAAGACCTCCTACACTTTGGGCTCTGTAAGACCTAGGAGGATGATCCCTTAATGTGTTTACAACCTCTACACCAATATCATAAATGACATTAACAACAACAGATAATATCATATAAATAGCTCAACATAATAGGATAATACTGAATAGAACTAGTTGTTCATCAATAATATCAACTATTTGGAGCATGAGATAACTAGAACACATTTTCACAGTATAAGATAGTCATTGATCTGTAATTTGTAGCAAGCTCTAGGTAAAGACAAACAAATATTGAACCATCAGAATTAGTACAACTCATATCAGTGTCATATATCTATTGGGGGAGTCAAATGCATAAGCATTTAAGGGTTTATAAAAAATTTAACACATAACATATAAGATCCTTAAGAACATTGCTTTACAATCTCCTCAACATGTATCCTAACCCAATACTACTTATCAAATCCTCATACAGAACATATCAACCTACAATCCCCATTTAAGATATTTTGAATTCTTTGTGATACCAAAAGTAGAAGAATATTTGCTTTATTTTGATCAAACCATGGCAGTAGATGTCATGTCTGCCATTAAAACTTACTCGCATGCTACACGAACAACTCTAATTACATTTGATGCAGATTCAAATATTAGTCATCGATCCTTCACCTTGGTCAGATCATCAGACAACTGCCTTCAAAGCAAACTAACATAGTCTCTATCATGGCAATAAGGGGCCCACCATACTACTCATTGCCAAGGAGATCCATGTGGTGCCCACCCATGATATCGCAATCAATAAAGACCTCGCAACTTTTTATCATGCGATGGCAGGAAACCATGGATCTCAACCATTGGCAATCATGTTCGTTCAACATAGTCACTAGCCTTGTTATTAACCATTGAGCACCTTTCTACTAAGATTATAACATCTTCGTTGATTTAAAACATGTGCATCTTATAACTGCTTTAGTAACCCACGACATAATGTATTAAAGATGCATCAAAGTATTTATCATTCCTTCAGCTTCACCGGATGACACACATGGAACTCGCTCGTGATATCATGATCAACAAAGATATTGTGGTGGGGTCATCGCAGGATGACGAGGAACGGTTGAGATCACATGACGATTGATCTACGGCCATGCGAACTTGTCCCTCTACAAAATAAAAACATTTGTTAAAGGAATAAGGGGACATCACTAGGCCAACAACAAACAATGACATAAGTTGTTTTAATGAGGAACACAGGACCAACAAAAGACTTAGGAAAAATAAAGTTAGGCAAAGGAAATAAAATGATAAAACAAAAGGGGGCCCGGCCTAGATGAAGTGATGGGGCTTATGCCATTTTAAAACCTTCCCAAAAAGTAATGACCAAATAGATCCCATCCAAGGTGTAAGATGAACACTAAGGTTTTACATGAAGATGAAGGTAAAACCCCAACCTTAGGCTTTTCCCAAACACCATAGATGACCAGAGACACAAGGCAGGATAAAATAGAACACAAAGAACAAAACTTTGAAGTTCTTGTTGGTTGTTTTTACTATAACCAGGTTGGTCTTCTAATCTACCTATGTAATTGTGAATTCCAATCAAGGGAAGCTCGAAGGACCTAGACCAATTGAAAAAGATTTTAAAAAGACCTCCTACACTTTGGGCTCTGCAAGACCTAGGAGGGTGATCCCTTAATGCGTTTACAACCTCTACACCATTATCATAAACAACATTAACAACAGCAGATAATCTCATTTAATAGCTCAACATAATAGGATAATACCTAATAGAATTGGTTTTTCATCAGTAATATCAACTATTTAGAGCATGAGATAACTACAACACATTCCATAGTATAAAATAGTCAATGATTTTCAATTTGTAGCAAGCTCTAGGTAAAAAAGAACAAATATTGAACCATACAGATTAGTACAACTTATATCAGTGCCATATATCCATTGGGGAAGTCAAATTCATAAACATCTAAGGGTTTATGACAGATTTAACACATAGGATATAATATCCTTGAGAACATTGCTTTACAATTTCATCAAAATGTATTCTAACCCAATACTACTTATCAAATCCTTATACATAACATATCCACCTACAATCCCATTCAAACATTTTAAATAATTCCTTGAATTAAAGCCAAAAGAGAAATCATACACAACACAACAATGAGATGAATGAGACAACACTTGATTATCTTATTCAAAATTAAGATATGCATGTACAATGGAGAGACATGAGTTTGAATTAATCATTTCAATTCAAATGCCAGTACTGTCATAAAACACCAAATCCTCATGAATTCAAAACCTACTACAGAATAACTCAAAACCTAAACTACATTTTCCTTAAAACCATCGAACTTTACAATTTTTCTCTGCAACTCTACCTAGACTCAACCAAAAAATATCTAACTTGCTAACCCATACTTCTGGCCTTGAAATATTTATTATAGAAAATGAAGGAGCAAACAAGCATTGGGCCAGAAAGTACACATTTCACCAGCCAATTAAAGCATCTGGTGATATTCCAAAAATCATTACAACATCAATCACCCTGGAGAATCTTCTTGTTCATAGTGCCCGCTGAGAATGGTTGATGCAGCAGCAAAAAACCTCAAGAATCTCGTACCCAAACTGCCACCAAAAACAAAACTAGAATCCATTGTAATTGCAATAGTTGATTTTCTAACCATTAGCTTCCCACTCCTTTCACTCTTCCTTAGTTAAATATTTATTTACCCATTTCTAGTATTCTTCATCAATTTCCCAATCAAAATTAATTACCTCATTCACCTTGACATTATAAGGTGTGTATTTAACTGCTACCTGATTTGCTTCCCTTTCAAAATATTCTAAGAATGAGATGGTGCTAATGATTTTGTCCATACAGCTCACCAATAAATCATAATCTGAGTCATCACAAATTAATTTAATTTTATCATTGATTACCTCATTTTCCTAATCCTGCCACTATTGGAGTGACCTAATATTACCCTGCACATCAATTATGTCAAGTAACAATTTGTTGCCCCAATCATCAAATTTTTTCATCAACTCCCTGATATTCCTACTCAAGTCATTTGGTAAGGTCTGAAAACCTTGTAATGATTTAACTAACACCTAAGTAGGCCTTAATGATTGGGGCCTATTATTTATATCAAACCTTGAGGCCTTATACATTATGTCTAAATGATTGGCCCTAGGGATCCAATTTTCAATTAATGGTATCACTATTTCGTGATCCCTATCAATATTCTTTATTGCATCTAATAATAAAGAATATAAAGAATATATATATGACAAACTATTATCTACCTTCTCATTTAGATGCCTTAATACAGTAGTAACAACCTCCTTTTGTTTTAGAAGGGATCATTCCTCACTTACCTTGAAAGATTCCTATAATTCTTCAATTTTATGCATAAGCTGCTTCTTCGAAGGACTAACAGAGTATTCCATTTCTTCATCAATTTGTTTCAAAGAAGGGTTGAGGGAAGGATTTTGACTAGGAGACCCTAGTGTGGAAAAAATAGGAGAAGCAGGAGGCACTGACCCTAATGTGGAAGGAAATGTACTGATCCCTGGAGCACTTGATGTATCCCCAATCTGTTTGTACCTTAACCTATCCACCTTAGTATGCAGCTCAACATTCCTTTGTTGCATCTTGCTATATTCCTTAATTAGGAGATTCTATTTTTCCATTAGGATTTTCTTTTCAGCATCCTCTCTTTTAGCAGTCTTTTGGGCCAATTTGGCCACATTTACAGTCAAATTAGTGGCCTCAGTGGTTGAGGTATTTGAATCCCTCTTTATTATTAACCCTCCTCTTAAATTTGGGCTAATATCAGTAACATTTGTCTTTCTCCCTTGAGGGGCCAATGCCCAAATTTCCAAGGTCTCATATTCTTCACTGAAAGAAGAATCTTGCAATGTTGCCTTAAACTTTTCTTTAGAATCTTGCAAGGGATGCTTGGAATTTAGAATAGCATTAAAAGATACATAATTTTCAATGTCCCATTCAAGAAAAATCAAAATACCAGCCTAACTTACTAGCTTTCTCCCTTCCTCGAGAGTGATTTTCTTGAATTCATCCATTAATTCAGCTTTCACTTCATCATCATTCTCTTGGTCTGACCTGTCAGGTCTCAATTCTCTTCTCTTCTTACACTTATCCTGGTATTCTTCCAATTTCATTCACCATACCAATTACAAGAAGAAAAGATTTTTTACAAATGCATTATCATCTAGAAAATCCTTACATGCCTCCATTCTTGCATCTTGCACACATTTACCTTTCATATCCAAATTGGATAGAACAACTCAGTTGGCCTAGGAGGGGAAGGCATACCAATCTGCATTTCTTGATGAATGACAACAATTTCACACCAAATCCCCATGTGGTTGATCAGTCTTTTGCCTCTTAGGGCTTCTCTCAAATGGTGGTGGTGAAGGACTATCCTTAGGTGATGATTCCAAATCAATGATCTTAATTTCCCTAGGCGTTTTGAATTTTGGACCTGGTTGTGTAGGCAATTTCATTATTTGTTTCCCTTTTTTTCCCTCTTCTTCCTCATCACTGCTATCATCTCTTTTCCTCCTATAAATAGGCCTCTTTCCTATAGGTTGGTGTGCTAGCCTCATTTCAATTGGCCTAGCACCTTGCTCCTGTATGCCCAAACTCAACTCCAATTTTATCTTCTTAGTCCTCAAAGTGCCCATGATTTCTTTGAAGTTCTCCATTAGAAAGTCAATTTTCTTATTGTATGGATTGAATTCAAACAATGGATCATACTTTGGATCCATTTTGTGCATAATAGCCAATAGCTTATCATAAGTTATCCACTTCTCCTTGTTCAATTGTTGCTTGCTTAGGTCAAATTCATTTCTAATCAAGTCCTCAAGAAAGTTGAACTCATGCACAAACTTACCACCTTTTATCCTTTTTTCTAAAAAGGGCAAAGAAACCCTTAGGATTATGCTACCACTTAGGACCACACTTCAAATGATAGTCTTCAAATAATTTCCCAAAGTGCACCCAACCTCCTTTCGAAAAGACAAAATCTGACACCACTGCATAATCTAGGAAAAAAGTTCCTTTACCCTTCCCAGTAAGGTTGTCCTCATGGATACAACCAATTTTCCACATAACCTCTACAAATTCCACCCTTGGTGGCACATTGTATGGAAATATATGAGGGGTCCCTTTTAAACCGTACACCCTCAAGACAGTGTTGATTGGGTATGGAATAATGTTACCCCATTTATGGAAAACCTTCAATTCTAGCCTCCTCCCTTTTGGTCTGAGGAAATCATGCAATCCCTCAGGAATCATGGGTACGTTTACCATTAGCCTGGCTCTTAATCTAGAAGAAAAACAATTTTCAAAATGTACATAACTACTATTTTCCTTGTTACATTATAAATCTGCAGTCCACATCTGTACTGGCAATCTTTCTCCATTAACCAATTTCCTTAATTCCATCTTCTCATAGAAGAAATCAGCATTCTTGTACAAGAACATATACATTAACATAGAATACTAGAAGAATTGGGTGCCTATATCATTTTGTTACAACTTTAACAGGCCTTCATGTATCCTTTCAGCCAGCAAAGAGGTAAAATCATAAGTCAAGGAGAAGTTAGGGTGTTGTATTTGCACCCCCATGAACATGTAAGTGATAGGAATCACTGTGCTAGGATTGAAACCCAAAATCTGGCATAGTGAGTAAAAAGTGGCCAAGAAATTATTTGCAAAGCAATTCAATCTGAAAGGTTCCTAGTCATTAGGGTTAATATATAATCTCAAACCTCCTACCCTAGCCAAATGAGGTGGGAGTAGCTTAGCTCTGAAAAGTGATTTCAACTTCCCATACTCCTGCTTCATTTCCTCAAGATTTCTAGGAACCAAGTACATACTAGGCTCACTCAAATCAAAAACTTGTCAGAATTCTTCTCTATTAATGCTTAATAGAACCCTTCCATCATTATCTCTGATTACCCATGTGATAGGGTCATATCGTGAATTCGTTTACCTAAGAAAGTCTACATCAGGGAACACATTTGGTATCACTAGCTTCCCCATATCATACATCCAACCATTCGAAAAGGGGTGAGGAAAATTCCTCTATCCAAACCACAATCTGAACATCTCCAAACCTATAAGAGGAACCCTAGCATCAGCTATGTTGGAACAATTATACACTAATCCCTCCCCTAGGGTTTTTCCTCACATCAAAACCAATCCCTTCTTCATATCATTTTTTGACAAGGTCAATTGATCCAAGAAGTCATAATATAGGTTTCTACTTAAATAATCAATTTGGCCAGAGTGCTTCTTTGTTGATGCCTTCTTGAGTAAACTAGGGATTCCTTGCTATCTCAAACCTTAGACAAACTAGGCCTAAAAAAAATATGAAATTACATAATAGAACTTTGCAATTTCCCACAATTCAATTAACCTATAGCCCTAAAACAATTATCAATAAGTCCTACAACAAGCATAGAAAATTTCCCCCAAATTCAAATTCAGAATAGCCAGGAGATACAAAAATTGAACTCAAGGATTTGTGCTTGTGTAAACCTAAATCCTTGTTGTAACAACTTGTGACTTCATCCTCGGCTCTTCAACTACTCCACAAAGATGTTTTTAATGCTTTGTGATACCAAAAGCAGAAGAATAGTTGCTTTATTTTGATCAAACTAGGGCAATAGATGTCATGTCCTCCATTAAAGCTCACTTGTACGATGCACGAATGACTCCATTCATATTTGATGTAGGTCAAAATATTAGCCATCAATCCTTCACCTTAGTCAGATCATCAAATGGTTGCTTCAAATCAAGCTAACAAAATCTCCATCATGGAAACAAGGGGCCCACCATAATATATGATGCCAAAAAAAACCACATGGTGCTTTCCCACGATATCGTGATTGATAAAGACATCACAACTTTTGATCACATGATGGCAAGAAACCATTGATCTTCAACCATCAGCAATCTAGTTCATCTAACATAGTTGCCAACTTTTTCATTAACCATCGAGCATCTTCCCCACCGAGATCACAACACCTTCGCTGATTTGAAACATGTGCATCTCAAAAATGCTTTAGTAACCCGCTACATAATACTTATTAAAGTCGGATTAATTTATCAAAGTATTTCCATCGTTCCTTTGGCTTCACGGATGAGACATGTGGCCTGCCCATGATATCATGATCAACCAAGATGTGGGTGGGGTCATTGCGAGAAATGGTGGGGAGCGGTAAATCAAGATTAATTAGCATCATGAAATTGTCCCTCTGCAAAATAAAAACATTTATTAAAGGAATAAGGGGACATCACTAGGCCAACAACAAACAATGACATAAGTTTTCACTCAAATGAGGGAGCACAATACCATCCAAGACTTAGGAGAAATAAAGTCAAGTGAAAGAAATAAAATGATAAAACAAAAGGGGCCAGACCTAGACAAAGCGATGGGACTTAAGATGTTTTAAAACCTTCCAAAAAGTAATGGTTGAATAGATCCTTCCTAAGGTGTAAGATAATACTAGGGTTTTACAAGAAGACAAAGGTAAAACCCCAACTTTAGGCTTTTCCCAAACACCATGGATGACCAGAGACATAAGGCAGGATAAAACTTTGAAGCTCCATCAGTTCCATCACTACCCATAACCCTAAACCATAAACCATTAACCTTAACCCTTAAACCCTCTACCCTCTCTCTCTCTCAAGTATCTCCCTCTCGGTCTCTCTCTCTACTCCCTCTATCTCTCTCCCTTTTACCCTAAACCCTAAACCCTTAAACCCTCTGCCCTTATCTCTCTCCCACTCCCTCCCTCTTTCCCTCTCTCTCTCAAGTCTCACCCTCCTACCCCATCTCCCTCTCTCAGGTCTCTCTCTCTCACTCACTCATTCTTATCTCCCTCCCCTCTACCCTTAACCCTCCACCTTCTACCCTCTACCCTTAACCATCTACTCTATATCTCTCTCCCACTCCATCCATCTCTCTCTCTCATTGAATCCCTCTATCTCTCTCCCTTCTACCCATAACCGTAAACCCTTAACCCTTAAACCCTCTACCCTCTCTCTCTCTCAAGTCTCTCCCTCTTACCCCCTCTCCCTCTCTCAAGTCTCTCTCTCACTCCCTTTGTGTCTCTCCCCTCTACCCTTAACCATGTCTCCTTCTATCTCTCTCCCACTCCCTACCTCTCTCTCTATCAATTATCTCCCTCCTAGCACCACTCCCTCTCTCAGGTCTCTCTCTCTCACTCACTCAGTCACTTTATCTCAAGTCTCTCCCTCCTACCCCCTCTTTCTCTTAGGTCTCTCTCTCACTCCTCCCTCTCTCCTCCTCCTCCTCTATCTCTCTTCCCTCTATAACCTAAAACCCTTAAACCTTAACCCTTAAACCATCTACAATATACACTTAACCACCTCCCTCTCTCTCTCTCAAGTCTCTCCATCCTACCCCCTCTCCCTCTCTTAGGTCTCTCTCTCACTCCTCACTCCCTCTCTCTCTCTCACCCCTTAACCCTAAACCCTTAAACCTTAAACCCTCTACCCTTAACCCTCCCTTCCTTTATCTCTCTCTCTCTCTCAAGTCTCTCCCTCCTAGCACCACTCCCTCTCTTAGGTCTATCTCTCACTCACTCAATCACTCTATCTAAAGTCTCTCCCTCCTACCCCTTCTTCCTCTCTTAGGTATTTCTCTCACTCACTCACTCCCTCTATCTCTCTCCCCTCCACCCTTAACCCTAAACCCTTAAACCATCTACCCTTTGCCTTAACCCTCCTATTAACTATAAAATTTGAAAATTTTATAGTTGCCTATACTCATGAAAGTTTTCAAAAGAGGCCCATATCATGAATATAAAATTGATGTATTTTTCTTTGTCACCCATGTTCTAGGGTTTATTTACCATTTGGTGCCATAAAATTCACCGAACCCCAAGCATTTGAATATATAAAGTCATATCAGCATGAGATGATATAGGTCTTCCCAACCCAAAATTTACTTTATACTAACACATGTTTTTCAGTGCATCGACAAGAGGTCGTGAATGTCTTACCAATATAATTTTATTTGAGCATTCATATCAACATGATGTAGTTCGTAGTCTCAATGACAAAAGGATCCTATCGGCAAGACAATAGTCATTGAGGTGAGTCATATCGAGCACATATGTGTCTTACCAACTAAATCACAAAGAACTATATTGGCCAGACTTGGGCTGTTGGAGTGAAGTCCCGTAGCATCCATCTGGTCTTGGTGATAAAGCGAAGGAGGATTTTGTTGATATGAGTTCATGGAGTCCTGCCGACCCCCTATGTCACACCAACAGGATTACATTTGTAAAGCCTTGGTGATACGTTTTGATCATCAGTGAGATTGGTTTCATCGGACAGAGATATGAGAGTCATGTCGAGTGTTGTTCCATCGGCAAGAAAATAATTGTCTCGGCGATCAGAAAAAATACCAAAGGAAATATCTCGGTGAGATATAAAGTAAGTGGAGGAACATCTTCCTGACTTACAAAGTCACAATGACATGTTTGCAGCGGTGGGAATTATAGCGATATACTTGAGATTGAAGGGATAACTCTCGGGGAGACTCATAACGTCGATGAAACTACGAAACATCTTAGCAATATATGATCTATCAATAGCAAAGATACAAGTGAATCAAAATAACTCTCGAGGAGACTCGAAGTGTCAAGGAAACTACAAGGTGTCTTAGCGAATGTTTTAATGAATGTTGGTAGAAGCCCTAATAGAAGGATTGCCCAAGATTTGAAAATGTATCACTAACAATATTACATGATGTGACAGTGAGAGTTTCATAAAAAGACCAGTAACACTTATGTTTCAGCTAAAACATTAATGGTGCCATGAAGCATAAGTAACTTCATGAATTAAGGAAAATTCAATTGAAAACACTGTTGCAGAATTGATAGTGAAGAAAGCAAAAGGACGAACGACGAACAAGGGAATTTTTTGACTCAAAAGTTTCAAGCAAAATACAGTAAGCTCTCTGCGCCTTGACTTTTGTAGTTTTGACTTCTACAAGTTTTTGAAGAATGGAAGCCACTAGTTTAGGAAAATTGAAGGGGAGAAAAAATGGGGAAAGCAGTCATTCTAGAGGTAAAAAAAAAAACTAAAATTGAGCCAGAGGGCACTGAGTGAAAGCTAAGCCGAGATCTTATCGACCAATTACCTAGCCTTGGACCTAAAGCCAGGTGATATGCACAACTTAGGGAAGAAGTGGATAAACTAGATGACAAATGTAAGCTCATGGGAGATATTTGGACACCAATAAGAGGCTATGAACTTTTTAGTTTTCATTACTATCAAAGAAATCATTTTGAACTAGTATGTAATCCATGGAAGCTTAATCTGGGAAAGCTAGTCTACCCTAATGTATTTTTTAATGTTGAATTGGTGAGATTGTTGGCCGTTCATTATAATTCAAAACTCAAAACCATTTGTGACCCATCCAGGAAACCATTGATACATATATCAGAAGATGCAATAGGAAAGGTTTTCAAATTGGAAGGAGTTTGCAATGAGAAAATCATATGTGAAGAATTAGAAAGGGAATTTGGGAGGATGGACATAATTTATAAAGGTTGGAGGTTGCCACTACACAGCATTAGATAAGGTGGCAAACCAGTTCCACTAGAGGATAGTGATGAACCCCCCTTCCATGTTGATCTTTTTGAACCCTATATGAAGTATACTTATTTCTCAATAGGCCAACTATTGGGAATGGAAGTCCCAGAATATATGTCAATCGTGCCTATGATAATTTTAGCATATATTCAATATCATAACTCTAGACCTTTTGATTATGCCTCATACATTTTTAAGGGGCTTGATTTTGGGTTGATGGTAGTGAAAATTGGAGCCTATACCTTACATCTTAGGCATTATTCATTGTTGATGCACATAGTGTTGTATTTTGGACAGGAGTTAGGGTTGTGGCCTTAGGAGATGAGAATTTCCCAATTTGATAAGGAAGGTATGTAATTACCTGTTCAATTATGGACTGTTGTTTGGGATAGCAGGTTTGCTAATTCTTGTTTCATACACTTTGAGGAGTATTTTTTAAAACCATTGTACAAATTCTATAATCATCCATGTGCTTATTCTCTATCTGATGAGATAAAGAGGTTTTTAATTCCTAAGGACTTCAATGGGCCAATTAATCACAATTGGGGGGATTGGTATTGTTTGGATGATGCTACCATAATTAGGGTTTACAAATTTGAAGATTCCCTATTCATTTTCCATAAAACAGTCTCGGATAGGATTTCATACTTGGAAATTGTTAGGAAAATGGACTTTTCCAGTGTTATGAATTTGAGCTCCCTTGGAAAATAGGATTTCATGCCAAGTACGTTGTGCTTCGGTGATTTTACTATATTGGAAAAGGAAGGGTACAATTTGATTCTTGATAAGCTACTGCAATACAACATGAAAAGAGGAACACCTAGAAAGAAATTTGATCCAGAAGGGTATATCAATTCTACTAGACAAAAGATAAACTTTGGAGGATATAAACATGTACCCTATCAGTTTGATGATATGATTAGGAACCTAGAAGCTAAAGAAGCAGAAATGGTGGTAGAAAAATATAATCAAGGGTTGCAAGATATAGAGCTATTATCTTCTGGGGAAGAGGCATCTGAGGGTAATGTGCCACAAGGTTAATCCAATAAGATGTCAAGATTGAGAACTCGGGACTACACCCGCCCTGCCAGAGAATTAAATGTGGAAGAGAGTATAGATACAGATGCAAGGCACATGGAGTATAAGTCATTTGTATTAGATAATGAATTTATAAATTCTCCAGAATTTAAAGCATTATTGTATAAACAAAAAGGAAAAGAGATAAGAGAAATGGTTGATAATGTTACACCAAGTAATGAGGAACAGTTATTGAAGGACATAAAGATGAGTGTGGACAGAGAGATGGTGGGTATGACCCCTGAGAAGGGAAGGAGAATGTTATAAAATGTTGGTGTTATGATATTTCCAGGGTTGGATCTCAATTTTGCATTAGTCTTTGATAGTTTTATGAAGGACAGTAATGCTACACACAAGCTCAACCTGGAAAAGGTGACAGAAGTATATGCAAGGTCAAAATACAATCTAGATGAAGGGTCATTGATGATTTGGGCCTTGTATCCACCTCACAAGAAATCAGTTATCATTGATATTAAGAAAGCATTCGGGCATGTTATGAATCTAAAGGTTGGGGAGGTTGATCATGTGGCAACTACAGAGATTGGAATCAATGTAGCAAAACTGAACAAAGCTCAAATATAGATGTTAATCAAGGAAAGAGAAATGTACAAAATGAATAATGAGAAGATGTTGAGAGAAAATGACTGCTTGAAATATTTGTTAGGAGTTCCAATGAATTCAACCAAGCTACTCACTCATGATGAAAGTTCACAAGAAAAAGATCATTGGGAAGGATCAAGTGCATATTCTCAAGGGAAATATGATGCACTTGTAGCAATAATCAAGAAAAGACAAGCTAGTCTAACAACTTAGTTGAATAAGCTTTGGGGAACACACTCACATAACTTTGCTGCATTGCGAGAACATGAAAAATGGATGGTAGGATTATGGAGAAGCTTAGATAAATAAACCAAAGGGATGTTTCCGATAATGTAGCAATTGAGGTTGCAAATCATCTTGTGAACAAGCACAAAGACTTCTTTGAAGAATTGGGAGGGGATTCACAGGGATTAATTGATGCCAACAAAAAGGGATTGACAACATTCTTCGATGATAGAGGAAAATTAAAAGAAATGACTAGGTGGAAAGGTGAAAGTGAATCAATATTGCAATAAATTTTGAAGACAGCTACCATGAAAGATACAACACTAGATGAAGCATGTGAACAAAATGAAAAGATGGTGAAAATGGAGATTGCGATCTGGAATGCATTGGGAGATGCAGATACACATGAGCGTCAGGACTACTTGGCCCACTTGTCAAAGATTCATTTGTGGCTTAACAGAGCCTAATTACTTATTTTTAATTATTTGTTGTTTTAACATAAGACATTTCTCAAAGGATGTGTCCTTTTGAGAAATTGATGTAGAAATATCCATTTTTGGTAGCAAATAGTGAATATCGAATAGGAGAAAGATACAGTAGATTACAATGTTTTGCAATTATGAGACTATGATGCATGTTTGAAACTATGGAGATATCAATGAAAATCGTTTAATGTGGTAGTGTATTTCTGGTATCAATTGTTTGTTGTGTTAATTAAAAGTATTACTGAAGTTGTCTCCAAGGTTGATGTTTTCTAGTTATTTAAATTGATATAACAAGATTATATTTAGTTTATCAGTGCACACTTGTTGTATATGTATGGTTGATTAATTGGTTTTCAAGAAAAAATTAAATCCTTTTAGTTGATCAGAGTAATTAGGGAATCTCATTTGGATCACTAAGAAGAACTTGGTAATCATATTCTGGCATGTTTATACAAGTTATAAACTCAAATTTATTTTCCAAACAATTAGAGTATCTGCAAGAAAGAAGTTACTCATTTTAGATTTCTCATTTGACTCTGCATACGAAATAAGGCACTAGTCTATACATTTTCACCATTTAGGTTTCACTCATTTTTACATCTATTAAATTGAACATATTAAGTTTTAGCCTTGATATTGCTATACAATCTATACCAAAATAAAAATCATTTATCCACTCCCATTTTCCATTGTGGATGAATTATTTTAGGAAATAAATACAAACCAAGTCTTCCTCATTCATATAGGTATACCCGCCTCAGCCTAGCAGCACCTAAAGAGAAGGTCTAAACTATTTTGGCCTTGTCTCTTACCCTGAAATGTACCAAGAGATTGGCAACCACTTGAGGCATTTCACCTATATTTTTGAGAGATAACACCTCCCTCCCTCTATCTCTATCCCACTCCCTCCCTCTCTCTCTCTCTCAAGTATCTTCAATATCCTAACCCCTCCCCCTCTCTTAGGTCTCTCTCTCACTCACTCACTCCCTCTATCTGTCTCCCCTTAACCCTAAACCCTTAACTCGTTAACCCTCTACCCCCAACCCTTAACCTTACCTTCCTTTATCTCTCTCTCTCTCAAGTCTCTCCCTCCTAACACCACTCCCTCTCTCAGGTCTCTCTCTCACTCACTCCTGCTCTATCTCAGGTCTCTCCCTCCTACCCTTCTACTCCATCTTGGGTCTTTCTCACTCCTCCTCCTCTATCTCTCCCCTCCACCTTAGCCTAAACCCTTAAACCATCCACCCTCTACTTGCCCTCCCTCCCTCCCTAACTCTCCTACTCCCTCCTCTCTCTCTCTCAAGTATCTTCAATGCTAACCCCTGTCCACCCTGTAGGTCTCTCTCTCTCCTCCTCCTCTTTCTCCCTTAACCCTAGAAGCCCTTAACCCATTAAGCCCTCTGCATAAAACCCTTCTTCCCCTCCCTTTGTTGCTCTCTCTCTCTCTCAATTCTCTCTCTCCCTCCTACTTCCCTCTCCCTCTTAGGTCTCTCTCTCTCCTTTCGCTAACTCTCCGTCCCTCCTGCCCTTCTCCCTCTCTTGGTTATTTCTCTCTCCTCCTCCTCCCTCTATCTCTCTTCCTCCACCCTTAAACCTTATACCCTCTACCATTAACCCTCCCTCCCTCTGTCTCTCTCCCACTCCCTCTCTCTCTCTCTCTCAAGTATCTTCAATGTCCTACCCCCTCTCCCTCTCTTAGGTCTCTCTCTCACTCACTCACTCCCTCTATCTCTCTACCCTTAACCATAAACCCTAAATGCTAAACCCTTAACCCTTAAACCCTCTACCATCTACCCTTAACCCTCCCTTGCTTTATCTCTCTCTCTCAAGTCTCTCCCTCCTAGCACCCTCTCTCGGTCTCTCACTTGTTTCGCTCTATCTCAGAGTCTCTCCCTCCTACCATTTCCCCTCTTGGGTCTTCTCCTACTCCCTCCTCCCTCTATCCTCTCCATCCACCCCTTAAATCATCTACCCTCTACCCTTAGCCCTCCCCTCCCTTTGTCTCTCTCCCACTCCTCCCTCTCTCTCTCTAAAGTATCTTGTCCTACCCCCTCTCTCCCCTCTCTCCAGGTCTCTCACTCCTCCTCCTCCCTCTATCTCTCTCCCTTAACCCTAGAATCCTTAAACCCTCACCCTCTACCCTTAACCCTCCTTCCTTTGTATCTCTTTCTCTTAGTCTCTCCCACTCCTGCTTCCTCCTCTCTCGGGGTCTCTCTCTCACTCACTCCTCCTCTGTCTCAGGTCTCTCCCTCCTACCCCTTCTCCCTCTCTTGGTTATTTCTCTCACTCCTCCTCCTTATCTCTCTCCCTCCGCATGGCCTAGAGCCCTTAGAGCCATCCTACCTCTACCCTTAGCCCTCCTCCTCTCTCCCACTCCCTCCCTCTCTCTCTCTCTAAAGTATCTTTAATATCCTATCCCCTCTCCCTCTCTTGTGTCTCTCTCTCACTCACTCACTCCCTCTATCTCTCTCCCCTTAACCCTTAAACCCTCTACCCTTAACCCTCCCTTCCTTTATCCCTCTCTCTCTCAAGTCTCTCCCTCCTAGCACCACTCCCTCTCTCAGGTATCTCTCTCTCACACTCACTCAGTCTATCTCAAGTCTCTCCCTCCTACCCTTTTCTCCCTCTCTTAGGTCTTTCTCTCACTCCTCCTCCCTCTATCTCTCTCCCCCTACACCTTAGCTCTAAACCCCATGGCCATCCTACCTCTACCTTAGCCATCCTCACTCATATCTCTCTTCCACTCCCTCCTCTCTCTCTCTCTCTCAAGTATCTTGTGTCCTACCCCTATCCCTCTCTTAGGTCTCTCTCACTCACTCCTCCTCCCTCTCTATCTCTCTCCCTTAACCCTCCTTCCTTTATCTCTCTCCCTCCTCCTCTCTCTCTCTCTCTCAGTGCCCTCCACCCCCTCTCCTTCTGTAGACCTCAGCCATAGGCATAGGCTGTCTCATGTCAGCCTCTCCTTTTCTCCTAATTCTCTCTCTCTCTACACCTCTCCCCTTCTTCCCTCTTGTGCCTCTAGCCCTCCTAGTGTTTCTCTATGCCTCTCTCTCTCCTTTCCCTTCTCTCTCTCTATCCTTTTTCTCTCTCCTTTCCCCACTCTCTCTCTCTCTCTCACCACCCCTCCACCTCCCTGCTCTTGGGTTGTATGTGTGGAATTGGATGATATCCTTATTTATGGCACCAAGATGTTACATTTAAATGTTTTTTCAAATTAGATAATAGACATAGGTGGATATCAAAACAAATGGGGATATCGATTTGTAGATTCATTATTTAAACGGGTCATTTACATGGAGCAATGTCTCACGTACCAACCCCGAAAAGTCAACTTTCAGGATTTTCACGTTTTTTGGCGAGTTCAAAATTATTTTTTCATGTTGCCACGTTTTGTCCCATCACGATCCTGCACATACCCAGGTCTAAATGGGTAGTTGTTATTGCTAAGGTGGATCACTCCTTTCTTCGAAGGCCATACACTTATGATTGGGTCAAGTGTTCTTTTCTTTAGAAAATTCCTATTGCCTTTTTGATAGGTTAATTATGATTTGATTAGATGTGTTATGAAGCACTTATTTCAAACAAATATCTTTATGAAAGAAGTAAATTGGCATGAAATTAAATATGATTTTTATTCCAATGTAAAAACTACAAAGAATGGAAACAATTCTTTCAGTACATAAACTATTATGTAGTAGTCAATTAAAATGAAAAATCTTACTCTATATTAGTTAGGATACACAACTAAGAAAATGATCTAAAGTGAATTATTTATCCTAGAGGAACTAAGTATATAGTATACAAAGAAAACCAACAAACCCACAACTACCCCTATTTTGAAGGAGTTTAGTTTTATCCCCTTCCTAATCTTGCTAATATTGTCCAATTATTTTAAAGAGATGAAGGGTCATAACATAACTTTATTCAACCCAGTAAATAGCTTGGTTAATGAAACCTAACAAAAGCAACAAAACAATTGCTACATTTGGCATTTCATGTTGAATGAAGAGTGGTGACAATAATCTACTTATAGTTTAATAAAACACTATTTTTATAAGAAGGCTTGAAATTAGAAAGATAAGTGTTACTTATAGTTTAATAAAACACTATTATAGTTTTACCAACATATACTATCATATGATTGCATGGCTTCTTAGTTAATATATGGGGAGATAGAGATAGATGGGGAGAGACAGAGAGAGAGATAGAGATATATGGGAAGAGAAATAGAGATGGAGATATATGGGAAGAGAAAGGAAGAGAGGTAGAGATAGAGAGTCGATGGATAGGGGGGATAGGGAGGGAGAGATGGTGAGAGATAGAGAGGGGGGGAGAGAAAGGGATATAGATAGAAAGATATAGAGAGATGAGTGAGTGGGAGATAAAAAGATAAATAGAGAAAGAGATATAGAGTAGGAGAGATGGAGGGAGAGATGGAGTGAATGAGAGAGAAAAGGGGGAGAGGGAGAGATAGCTCAATAGATAGAGGAGGGAAGAGGGAGTGACATAGATAGTGGGAGATATAGAGATATAGAGAGCGATAGGGAGAGATATATCAATAACCCTCCCTATATCTCTATCTACTCATCCTTATCTTTTTATCTCTCTACCTCTCTCTGTCTCTTTGTCTCCCTTTCTATTTGTATGTTTGTCATTATCTCTCTATATATATATATATATTTTATTCCCTATATTTATCTTTGTCTCCTTAAATGTACAATGGGTACATTGAAGAGGTCTTAAAGGAAAATTATCATATCTTTAATCAAATGGCATGCTACCTTGAGCATAACTCCCCAAGGACACATGTCATCAATTGTTGACATGAAACAACCAATCAAAATTTAGTTTCTCTCTCTCATATTAATATATATTACTATTATATTAAATATATATTATATTAATTATATTTTGTATTATATAAAAATATACTTATTATTAATTATTAATTATAATAATTTTATATGTTTTAACAATTTTGTTAAAGAATATAATATATAATTATAATAAGTTGAAAAATTATATTATTTATTATGTAAAATATAGCTAATATATACTTAAAGATATTGTAGAATATTAAAACCTAGCTAAATGGCGCCAAAATTTTCAATTTAATTAACATACTATAAAACCTAATGAAACTAGGTTGTAGCTCATCAAATTGGAGAAGTGAAAGGTCAATACCAGCATCAAGGAAGAGTTTGTAGTAGTGAAAACAAGGTCAATGCCAATGCCGAGGAAGAGTTTGGAGTTAAAACAAGGTCAATACTAGCACCGACGAAGAGTTTGGAGGAGTGAAAACAAGGTCAATATCAGCACCGAGGAAGAGTTTGGAGGAGTGAAAACAAGGTTAATAATAGCGTTGAGGATGAGGTTGAGGGCTCTCATGGAAAATCAACAACCAAGGGGCAATGAGTACTGTAAGTTTCGCACCCCCATTCTCTTTAACCTACAATTTCCATGCCTAGTTTCCAAAGATCTTCTTGTACAATGGCACCCCCATTCTCATAAAATGGTATAAGATAAGACAAAAAAAATATATATCTTAGTCTTTCACATTTTTATCGACCAACCTCAAGTCTTGGAAAAACTCCCATAATCTACCCACATCTTGGTTGAAGTCTAGGATTTCATCACACATAGCCTTCATCGCATGAGTCTGAAGCAATTGTAGACTTAGCCCAAGTATATGCTAAGATAAGGTAGATCTAATGAATGGAAATAGAGGCATACAATTCTTCTTTAATACCTCCACCACAAACATATGCAAGGTGTGGGTTGTTTTTATGGTAAGTAGGTTGATCTTCTAATCTACCTATGGAATTGCCAATTCTAATAAAGTGCAGCTTGAAGGACCTAGACCAACTGACGAGGATTTTAAAGACCTCCTACACTTTGGGCTCTATAAGACCCAGGAGGGTGATCCATTAATGTGTTTACAACCTCTGCACCATCATCATAAACAACATTAACAACAACAGATAATCTCATTTAATAGCTCAACATAGTAGGATAATACCAAATAGAATTGGTTGTTTATCAATAATATCAACTATTTGGAGCATGAAATAACTACAACATTTCACAGTATAAGATATTCATTAATTTGCAATTTGTAGCAAGCTCTAGGTAAAGGAAAACAAATACTGAACCATACAAATAATACAACTTAGATCAATGCCATATATCCATTGGAGGAAAATTTATAAGCATCTAAGGGTTTATGACGGATTTAACACATAACATATAAGATCCTTGATAGCATTGCTTTACAATCTCATCAATATGTATTCTAACCCAATACTACTTATCAAATCGTTATACATAACATATCCACCTACAATCCCATTCAACCATTTTAATTAATTCCTTGAATTAAAGCTAAAACAAGAATCATACACACCACAACAGTGAGATGAACGAAACAACCCTTGATCATTTTATTCAAAATTCAAATATGCATGTACAATGGAGAGACATGAGTTTGAATTAATCATATCAATTCAAATTCTAGTACTGTTATAAAACATCAAATCCCCATGAATTCAAAACCTACTATAGAATGACTCAAAACCTAAATTGCATTTTTCCTAAAACCATCAGACTTTACAATTTGCTTTGCAACTTCATCTAGACTCGACCAAAAATATCTAACTTGATAACCCATACTTTTGGCCTTGAAATCCTTCTTATAGAAAAAGAAGGAGCAAATAAGCATCGATCCAAAAAGCACACGTGTCACTAGCCAATTGGACCACCTTGCAATATTCCAAAAAAAAATTACAATAGCAATCTCCCCAGAGAATCTTCTTGTTCATCGTGCCCGCTAAGAATGGTTGATGCAGCAACAAAAAACTTCAAGAATTATGTGCCTAGACTATCACCAAAAAACAAAACTGGAATCTATTGTAACTACAACTGATTTTTCAATTGTTAGTAGCCTACTCCTTTTCACTCTTCCTCGGTTAAATATACATTTACCCATTTCTAGTACTCTTCATCAGTTGGCCAATCAAAATTTATCACATCATTCACCTTGACACTATAAGGTTTGTACTTAACTGCCACCTGATTCGCTTCTCTTTCAAAAGACTCCAAGAATGAGCTGGTGTTAATAATTTTTTCCATACATCTCACCAACAAATCATATCTGAGTTACCCTTTTTTTGAGGGTTTTGTAGTCCAAACATGATATAAAAGGGGCTCTTACACTCTTTGTGATTATTGTAGCTTGTGTAAGAGGCCCCATGGATATTATTGTAATTGTAGGATGCATGAACAAGGCATAGGATGAGAAATAAAGAAGGTATAGTTGTTGTCCTCAAGATTTTTGTGAAGAAAAGCATGTGAAATGAGAGGTTCAAGCCTAGGTTTCAAAAAAATATGTATGGGAGATCTGATTTTATGAATTTTTATCCATGTGCAGACCTAATGGGTTGTTTCTAAACACTGAATATAAATGATATACATACACACACACACACACACACACACATATGTATGTATGTATGTATGTATGTATGTATGTATATGTATTTTTAAATGTAAATTTAAATTCAATTACTAGATGCTCTCCTAGAACAATAAATGCAACATATCATTAAAGAAATCTATATCTATGTATATAAATGTTTATTTCTAAATGCAAGTGTAAATGCAAAGAGCATATGGTTTTGTAGTGTTATAGATACAAAATATCCATAAATTAATGTAATTGAAATTCTAAAGTCTTCAACACATATAATATGAAATCCATCAAACTATTAAACTACATGAGAAATAAATGAAAACAGTAAATGCATATATATGTGTATTTGTAAATGTAAGTGTAAAATAAATAACAATAATGAAAATTATAAAAGAATACAAAGGGAGACCAGTGCCTTATTGGTTATATGGAGTCTAATGAATATCTACAAATGTGGATTTCAATAATGGAAATAATAAAAACTGCCAAGAACAAAAATTGTTTACTTGTGTAAACATACAAGTTAATAATTGACAAACTCTTCTTGAGATAGAATGGAAATTCTAATTATGTGATTCTTCTTATTAATCCAAGTAACACTTCCCAATTGATGTGATTGATTAAAATATTTTAATCACTACTTTAGAAAACCAAATATCCAGATCACACATATATAGCAAATTTACAATGATAAACTAAGTATAAACTATTTATATCAATTTAAACTATAGAGAAGTATCAAAATGGAGAATAAAATAACTGCATAAATTTAACAAATAGCTGATACCAAAATCTCAATCCGCAACTTTTCATTTACTCCATCAAAATACATGCATTTGAGTCTCTGTATATAAAAATTCATTGTCTGCTAAAAATGACCTATATGCCATCTATCTGGTGTTTGTATCTTGGCTCTCTTCAACACTTAGTTCTCTAGGAGGGCAACTGTAATCTTGAGTTTTTAGTTCTCTAGGAGGGCTAAACAAAAATATGAAATTACAGAATAGAACCTTGTAATCGCATTTGATGCAAATTCAAATACTAGTCATCGATCCCTCACTTTGGTCAAATGATCAAATGACTACCTTCAAAACAAACTGACATGATCTCCATCATGGAAATAAGGGCCCACCATACTATGCATTGCCAAGGAAATCCACGTGGCGCTCACCCACGATATCACAATCGATAAAGACCTCGCAACTTCTGATCTCACTATGGCGGGAAACCATGGATCTCAACCATCAATAATCCTATTCGTTCAACATAGTCATCAGCTTTTTCATTAACCATCAAGCACCTTTCCTACCGAGATTATAACATCTTTGTTTATTTGAAACACGTGCATCTCATAAATACTTTAGTAACTCGCTACATAATGTATTAAAACCAGATAAGTGTATCAAAGTATTTCTATCATCTATTTGGCTTCATTAAATGAGACATGTGGCACTCACCCGTGATATCGCAATCAACCAAAAAAGTGTGGCGGGGTCATCACGGGATGGCAAGGAATAGCTGAAATCAAATGATAATTGATCTACAGTCATGCAAACTTGTCTCTCTACAAAATATAAAACATTTATTAAAAGAACGAGGGGACATCACTAGGCCGATGATAAACAATGACAATTTTTTTTTAAACAAGGGAGCACGGGACCATCCAAGACTTAAGAAATAATAAAGTTGGGAAAAGGATATAAAATGATAAATCAAAAGGGGCCCAGCCTAGATGAAGTAATGGGCCTTAAGATGTTTTAAAACCCTCCCCAAAAATTAACGGCCCAAAAGATCCCACCCAAGGTGTAAGATAAACACTAGGGTTTTACATGAAGACAAAGGTAAAACCCTAACCTTAGAATTTTCCCAAACACCATAGATGACTAGAGACATAAGGCAAGATAAGAATGGAACACAAAGAGAAAAAAATTTAAGTTCCATCACAAGGAAAGGTCTCCTCCCTTCTTGGTAGTGATAACCTCCTGCACACACAACCCTTAAAAATTATGAATAGAGGAATATAATCTTTGAAGAACTCAAAGTTGATTCTCTCCTACCTAATGCAATTAGTTATTTTATCCTTACAAACATTTATAGTGATTACTAGAGGCACATAGACCAATTCTTCATAATAGAGGAATTTGATCATACTTTTCCAATGATGGCATTATAAGAAAACCTTAGGTTAAATGAATAATTCCTATCTAAGTTCTTTAAATCATGTCCAACCGTATAAGAGAAGACCGTTGCTATGTGTACTTGGATACCATGGAGAAAGGCTCTTTGGGCCCTTTCATCAATCACCCTACCTTAAAACATACCAAAAGTCTCCTAGCAATTAGACATAGGAAGATTTAATATGACTTAAAAAAAAAGTATTTCCAAAGCATAAACTTATGATGACTTAACCAGGCCTAGTACACACTCCCTCCTCATTAACCACTTAGACATATGGAAATTAAATGTAATTTTTCTATTATTTTTAGTCATGTAGGTGTCCAATAAACCACTTGGTGGTGTTTCCCTTCAATTTTATTTACATGAATGAAGAGAAAAAGTCCTTTGATTACAATTAGATAATACATTTGAGGTCTTGGTTGTGTAACTGGTGGACCATAGGAAAATTTAACACTTGTTACAAAGTTTGGGAGTTAAAACATTAAGTAGATTTGATTTGTGATGGACACATTTGGACGGTACTAACAATAACTTGCAATCTATCAAGACTTTATTACCTTATAAACTGTGAAATTCTAGTGAAGAAATGATAGATTAATCATAATGTCACCTTAGGATCACATCACCATGAAAGAACTTCATCCAACATCCTTATGAGTGTAGGTACCACCAAATAGGTATTTTTTAGATCTATCTTCCTTGAGTGAGGGAAATTCAGGAAGATAAAGAGGAAAGCAAGACATGTAGTATGTCTAAAAGAGGGAGATCAACTAGAGGTCAAAAGATTAGAAGAAAATTTTGTAAACAAATAAAAAAAATTCTTGCTAAAGGGGGTCATGTTCTTATGATGATGAGAGCATAGGCAACATCGAGGTGCCCTTAAGGTACAAACATCTACGAAAACAATGGGTTCCCAAGGAACTTCCTCCAATAAACATTGATTTTTGTGTCAACAAGAGGATATATCGCATAGCACCATCATCATTACATGGTTTGGGCATATTTTGCATGGACGGCATAAAGGTATGTTACGAGAAAGTTATTGAATTGATGGAGTATATTGGACCCTGTTACAATTACAAAGATTGGATGCAACTAGTTCGATATACACGAAGTATGCGTAGGTATGCACTGTCAACAAATTATATACAACTAAAATATAAGGATCAAAATAAAGATGTGGATATGTACATTGATAGAAGGCAAAAAGCATTAGGGAATATTGCATGGTTTATAAATAGTACACGACTTGGGTCAAAAAATAAGCAACCCAATTGCATAGTCGAGGCATGTGAGGGAAATCGTGTATTTGTATGTGTGATAAAATCAATAATTGTAGGGGAAGAGTTGCTAATTGATTACAATTTGAATCGCTTAGTTACAAACACAGTTACTATGGGGGTGGTATGTATTGATGAGTCTTAAATATGCTCATAGTTTGAAACTTTTTATACTCTTACTTTTGTTATTAATAGTTGTTTAAACCTATTGATTAAAGACTTTTTGGGTGGTATCCTATAGCAACGAATTCCATATTCCTGTAGCTTGACAACTTTATTAATTACCTTTTTGACTTCCCGCATGGCTAATGTATGCTTATGATTCTAGATAATGGAACAAGATTAACGTGTGATTAATGAATGGATGTCGTGTCACTTGTGTGTATGCTTTCCTTCGCCTCTGTCACTTATTGCAGGTTGTTGGAGGGAGTAGAAGCTAATCAAGCACAAGGAATCTCGGCTCTGTTGAAGAAGTTGTTCCAGTAATAACTCTTTGACCAAATCTTTGGGAAGAAGTTTTAACAATCCTTTGATCCAGGGAGTGTGTAATGCTATATTTTCTCTGGGTCGCGTCGAGCAAATAGACTTTCATTTATAAATATCTATTCTGCAGATTCAGAATGTATTTATGATCACGACTCCCTCTGTTAATTAGTTAGTTGTCTTTTTTATTTCAATAACCATTCCTCCTATGTGAGTGAACGAGGTTGAAACAGTATGTGTTAAAATTAAGTTGAATAAGCAATAGAGTTTTGTGTTAAGTTTTATTTTCAAACAGAGTAATCGATGTATCCTAGTTCTAAGTATGAATAAAATTTGATGAAGCTTTGAGTCAACTTCTTGTGTAATCTAGTTGATGCTTGGTAAGGGGGGCCACTTAGTAAGTATTTTGTAGCAAGTTGTTGTAATTAACTATTTATTTCATATTGATTACTAGCTAGAATCTATTTCTATAGATTTCAATGCAAACTCAACTTTGTATTGTTCCTGCAGCATTGGGAATCCATCCCTATGTCTGTTCCTACAGAATAAATTCAGTTCACAGTTTGTCCTTTAATAATAGCTACTATGATTTTTGTTTTAGCCGAGTTGTGTTTGAGTTAAAAAGTTTTACGTTGCATTACTTTTGAACATTTTTTTTCTATAGATGGTGACTGGAAACTAGTTCTTAGTGCACATACCATGCTGCTCCATTTCAAGTATACGTTCCCTGGTTTGACAAAGTAAATGAATGACCATGAGAAGATGTTAGTCGCCTATTGGAATGTCCAATTCTTAGGTTTAGTTCTGCTATGACTTTTATATCCTTTTATGGGCGTGACCATTTTTGGCACCATTGTCGGGGATGGTGTCAATCTAAGAACCTGCTATAGTCATTGTTAGCAGTAGTTTAGTCAGTTGTTTAAGTATTTTCAAATTCTTTTCAAATACTATTTATTCTATTGCATGCATAGAAGAAGAGACGTGCTAGGAAAGTTCCTCCCTGAAAATCTGTTTGTTGAATTTCCATTTGGCCTAGTTGACGAAGAACTTGAGGAAAATCTATTTGCTCTGATATTCCAGCAAGCCAATATGGCAAATAATCCACCTAATCCACCTCCTACTTTTGAGTTTCCCATTGTTCCCAAGCAAGACACTGATAACCTTAAGAATATTCCTTCTTCATTACTTCCCAAGTTCTATGGCCTAGTTATGGAGGACCCAAAAACTTTCCTGTTTGAGTTTGATATCCTTTGTCACAGTTATGACTACACTTCAGATGCTCACAAACTGAAGTTGTTTCCTTCTACCTTGAAGGAGGGAACTCTTAGATGGTTCATGAGTTTGGGAAGAGGTGTTGTTGATAGTTGGGCAGCCATGCAAACAAAATTCCTTGAGAAATATAAGGAATATTATAAGAGTGCTAGTAAAGGTGATGACATATTTAGAATTCAGCAGAAGGAGGATGAAAGTCTGGAGGATTATATCTCAAGATTCTTCTTTTCCCTGAAAAGGAATTCAAACCATACTCTCAACGAAGACTCTCAGAAACTACTTTTTCTAAGGGGAATCAGTGATGCCTGTATAGACGCCCTGGACCTGATGGGAGGAGGTGATATAACCCAACTGCCTTGGGATGATATCAAGAAAATATGTCTCAATTACTCTCGAGCAAATGTGAAGAAAGGTCAAGGTCATCAAGCTACAATGGGTAAGTCTTCTTCCAGTGGAGTCTCCCGGATGGAAATAACAAATTTGCTATCTGATTTCAAGCTGGATATCATTAACAATATGGCTACACAACTAGACACTATGCAAGCTCAGAAGAAACATGAGGTAGCCGAAGCAATCTTGGCCGAGTTCTGTCCACATTGCAGGTAGAAGAAACGTGACTGCAGATGCAAGATGGTGGCTAATCTGGAAGCGAAGCAATTATCTACTGACTTCAAGCTAGTAGAAGGTGATGATGATCAAGTGTTCTTTGTGGCACAAAGGAGACCATGGGCTCAAAGACAAGGTATGCTTCAAGACCCTTTGACATTTGGTAATCTTTATTCTGGCTATAATAACCAATGGCAACCTACATATGGACCACCACCACCTTGGAACACATCTCAACCAAATTGGCCTAACTATCAGACCCCTCAATGGCAATCTCCTCAAGGAGGTTGGCAGCAACCACAAGGACAATGGACCCCACCCCAAGGTAATTGGCAGCAGAATCCTCAATGGAGAGGTTCTCAGCAATGGCAAAACCAGTCCCCTAGGTTCCTAGAGCTTCCACAGCCACAACCTCAGGCCCTCATGCCACCTCCTGCAGCAACTACCACAAATATTGGCCCTCCAAAAAAAATGCCTATGTCTGCTCAGCCGTTGTCAAATCCCAATAATAAGCAACAGCAGCAGCCACAGCAGCCCATGTATTTTGCTGAAGCCAACCAATATCAAACTTATGCCTTAAATATTAATGATATCCATTTGAGGTCTAGAACCACTCTTCCTGCTCCACAATCGCCTCTAATTACTAAGATACCAGATTCTCCCCTTGAAGAACCTGCTGCACCTATTGTTCCTACTGAGCATATGGCTATAACTGATATGGTTTCTAAGGAGCTTGTTTTGCAAAGTCAAGACAAACCACCTTTTCCTTAGAGGTTACAAAGTACCACATCTAAATCCATGGAAGAACCCACTTTTGACATTCTGGATCAGCTCAAGAATGTACAAATTCAAATCCCTTTATTTCAGGCCATTAAAGAAGCCTGGACGGAAAAAAAAGGATCCCCAAACAATTCATGTCTTAGAGAAATTGGCTGATATAATGTTGGGAAATGTAGTTATTCCAAAGTACATTGACCCTGGAAGTCTTGTAGTGCAAATACATATAAATGGCCAAATTGTAAAAAATGTTTTGGTTGACCTTAGTGCTGCCATCAATGTCATGACCAAACATACTATGGACTACTTGAACATTCTAAACATTTGGTCTACACCTACAGTCCTGCAGCTTGCAGATAGCTCCACAGTCAAACCTAATGGAATGGTGGAAGATGTAATTGTCACTCTTGAATCTTGGGAGTATCCAGCTGATTTTACAATATTAGCTATTAAGGAAACTTTAGGAGGATACCCTGTTATTCTAGGTAGACCATGGTTAGCAACTGTTGATGCTTTTATAGGATGTCATTCTGAAGATATGACTATTTCTGATGGATAGTCCACAAAAAAATTGGCTTTGTATCCGCCTGCTAGACCTCAACTAGATTTGTCCCAACCTATTTGGCCAGATGTGGGGGAAGAAACTGAAGAAGCCAATTTGTTGGTTTAATTAATGATGCTTCAAACTGATCCATTCTCACAACTTCAGAATGAGGATGCCTTGATTTTTCAAATTCTGCAGTCTAACTCTGATATAGGTAGTTCATCTGATACAAATAGCAGTCATCTACAATGTTTCCTGTAGCAACTAAATTATGAGAGTTCACTGCCTAAATTTCCTACAATTTTTCATAACTTGCTTCCACAAGAGGTACAAACATCACCTGTAGATTCTATGAGTGATCTCACTAAGTAGATAGAATTGTCTCTAGGTCACAGTTTGAATATCAATAGCAAGTTTTCACAATCTCAACAGGTTGTCCTATTCAAAATACTACAAAATCAGCATAAAGCTTTTGCATGGGAATATGGGGACATGCAAGGAATAGATCCTCAAATTTGTACTCATAGGATCTATATCAAAGAAGATTGTTTACCAGTTAGGCAGCCTCAAAAAAGAATAAATCCAGCACTTAGAGAAATAGTTAAGAATGAGCTTCAAAAGTTGCTTGATGCTGGTTTTATCTACCCAATCTCTGACAGTCAGTGGGTCTCTCCATTAGTTATTATCCCTAAGAAAGGTGGAAAATGGAGAGTGTGTGTAGATTATAGAGAGTTGAACACTGCCACTAAAAAAGATCACTTTCCACTATCGTTTGTAGACCAAGTGCTAGACTCATTGTCTGGTAAAAGATATTTTTCCTTCTTGGATGGCTACAGTGGGTACAATCAAATAAAAATTTCCCCTGAAGATCAAGATAAGACCACTTTTACCTATCCATGAGGAACATTTGCTTACTCAGTCTTGCCTTTTGGTCTATGCAATGCACCAGCAACATTTCAAAGAGCAATGATTAGTATTTTTGCTGATATATCTCATGACTGTATGGAAATTTATATGGATGACTTCACTACCTATGGAGTTACATTTGAAGAAGCACTGATGAATTTAGAAAAAGTATTGAAAAGGTGCAAAGAGCAAAATTTGTCTCTGAACAGTGAAAAGTGCTTTATGATGATGCAAGAAGGTATTGTCCTAGGCCATCATATCTCCAAGGATGGAATTCAGGTTGACCCTACTAAAATTGAAGTTATTTTGAATTTACAAACTCCTGCAAAACAAAAGGATGTCAAAAGCTTCCTTGGCCATGCAGGGTATTATAGAAGGTTTATAAAATATTTCAGCAAAATTGTCAGTCCACTATATGCCTTATTAACTAAGGATTCTGCATTCGATTGGACAGAGGCCTGTGAAAAATCTTTCCTGCTGCTAAAGGACTTGCTTACTAAAGCCCCTATTCTTCAAGGTCCAAAATGGACTCTGCCTTTTCACATACATGCAGATGCTTTTGATTTTGGCATAGGGGCAGTCTTAAGCCAAAAAGAAAATTCAATTGAGCATGCTATCTATTTTATCAGCAAGAACCTTCAAGGTCCTGAGCTAAACTACATTGTTACAGAAAAGGAGTTGCTAGCAGTAGTGTATGCTTTGAATAAATTTAGGCATTATGTCACAGGTTATCAGATATTTTCCCACACTGACCATGCAACAATTAGGTATCTGATGAACAAGCTTGCCATCTCTGGTAGGTTGGCAAGATGGCTCCTGTTGTTGCAAGAATTTGACATTACAATCATTGATAAACCAAGAAGAGCTAATGTTGTGGCTAATTTTTTATCAAGGCTTCAAATAACTGCACCTGCTAAACATGAAGTCATTGTTGATAGGTTCCCTGATGAACACTTGTTTTCCATTGCTGCACATACTCCATGGTATGCAGACATTGTCAATTATCTAGCAGCAAGCAGAATACCAGCTCACTTTTCCCCAAAAGAAAAGAAACTATTAATTGAGAAAAGTTTTAACTTTTCATAGATTGCAAATTGTCTGTTTTACATTAGACCTGATCAAGTTATGCGAAGATGTGTAAGAGAAGATGAGACTTATGATATCTTGCATGCTTGCCATGATGAACCATGTGGGGGACATTTTGCAGCAAAGAGAACATCAATGAAGGTTCTTACAATAGGATACTATTGGCCAATATTACACAAGGATGTTGTAGCTTATACAAGGAAATGTGACAGATGCCAACGTATGGGAAGACCAACCAGGTCAGATGAAATTCCACTGCATCCATAGGTAATAGTCACCCCTTTTGATAAATGGGGAATGGATTTTGTTGGACGAATTGATCCACCATCAAATGGTAAGTCATACATTCTGGTTTGCACGGATTATGTAACAAAGTGGGTTGAAGTAAAGGCAATGACTCATGCTCGTGATAACAAGATTGTTGAACTTCTGTATGAGCAAATTTTCACTAGATTTGGAGTTCCCATAGAGCTTGTAACTGATCAGGGAGCTCAGTTCACATCCAATTTGATCACTACACTAATGAATGACTATAAAATAAAACATAGGAAGTCCAGCCCCTATCACCCTCAAGCCAATGGTTAGGCGGAGGTTACAAACAGGGAAATTGAGGCAATCCTAACAAAGACAGTGCAACTCCATAGGAATGATTGGAGCAATAGACTTCCTAAAGCAGTCTAGGCCTACAGAACTGCATGGAAGACAACAACTTGGTTTACACCTTTTGAACTGCTTTATGGGAAAACAACCATGTTGCCCATTGAATTTGAACATAAAACTTTGAGGACAGCTCTCGAACTCAATATAGAAACTTCTGAAGCACAGAAGGAACATCTCTTGCAACTGAATGCCTTGGACGAAATGAGAAAAGCTGCCCTGCAACATACAGAATTTGTCCAACAGCAAAGGAAGAAATGGCACGAACAACACATCAAAACCAAGCAATTTTTTGCTGGTGATTGGGCTCTGCTATATGATTTTAGATATCAAGAAAACCAAGGTAACCTCACAACACGCTGGCTCGGTCCCTATGAAGTTGAGAATGTGTTTGACAATGGATCCGTACAGCTGGCCACAATTGATCCAGTCTGTTTCAAATTGCTAGTTAATGGACACCGACTGCAGTTATATCATAAGCCGACATCAAAGGAAGAGTTCCTGAAAATTTTTGTTTCAACTGGTCTTCTTGCAGCAAAAGGCTTAGGCCTTTTTCCTGCAGCTTCTCTTTAAGTATTGTGTTGACCGCCTATAATAAAGTTTTCTTTTTTTTTTAAAGAAAACCACTTTTCTCTGTTTCTTTTCATCTATCACATCATTCATTCCTTTATTTTCCACGTCATCCATATTGCCACTCTGCCTCATTCATGCATTCAATCTCCTAGCTATCATTTCATGATACGTTGTTGTCCTTTGCAGCATGCCTGAGAACTGAATTCAAGGTACGCGAAATCTTTTCATTATCGCATAATTTATTCTTTTTGTCTATTCATTAATTGTAATGTATACATCAGCCATGATTGCATGCTTTAATCTTATCACCATGCACATGTGAGGACACATGTCAAATGCTAAGTAGGGGGTAGGGGTATTCTAATTTGAAATTTTCCTGTGCCAAATTTGCATTTGCCAAAATAGTTATGTTCTTGTACTTTCTAAAAGTACGATTGCGAAGCCATATCTTGAGAACAAGTTAACTACTTAGTTTAAGTAGTTATTAAAATTATTTTATGCAAATGTCTAGTTGTTATTCTTGGTAAGAAAAAGGAAGGGTAGTAAGGAAGAAGAGTCTTTTTCAAGCTTTCAACATTAGTCTGAGTTTTGTTTTAAGGATTTTTGGTCATGGGTGGCCAACTGGTGAGGCACGAACATACGGCTCATGAGGCGTTGATACAGGATCCTCAGTTAATGCAAGCATTTGCCAATTGTGGATGGTTAAATTATTTCTTGAGAATTGATTCTTTTGATGAAGAGGCTGTAGGCAAATTCTTAAGAACATTTTCAGAAAATGAGGCTACGGTATGGGGCTTGGCAGTGGCTATGACAAAGGAAAGAATTGCAGAAGTTACTGGATTACCGGCAATTGGTGAAAATTTCCCTATTCGAAGGGATGTTGTCTCTGCTAGGGTAGAGTTTACCCTACCAGTTGATGAGCCTTTGGAAATATCAAAGCAAGGGTGCAAAAGAATTTCCCTGCCTTATCCATACTCTGAATATGCCATCTTTGTTATCAGGTATTTAACTTGTGAAGGGCGCTTCTCTTACCTACATTCATATCATTTCAAATTGTTAAGTCATATGAGACATGGACTGGTAGTGAATGTTCTGAATTTCTTGTTGAACCTTTTGCAAAGTAGTGCACACGAAACCCAAAAGGGTAAACAAAACTCTGTCACACATCATGCCCTAATAAAACTTTTGACTGAGCGATCTTTAAGGGATGTTTCACCTCTTTCTTGGAATGAGTTTGTTGCTCGAAAAGGTCTTCAACCGCTTGAACCCCCTAGGGTACTACCTGTGTAGCCTAGAAGAAAGAAAATGAAAATTGTGTCCACAAGTACAGAAATAGAGCAAGAATATGTTGTTCCTACAGCAACCAGTCTTGTAGCTTCTATACCAACGTCCTCTATCGATGTGCAAAATAGGTCTGCCGCTAAGAGAGAAAAAGGGAAGACAATTGTAGGTGAGTCATCTGGGGTAGGGCAGACTCCTGAGTCGAACCCACATACTCAAAGACAAAAACTTTTTGCCTCATCCTCTCCTGTGGAGTCTTCCCCTGTTTCTGTCTCTCCTGTAGCAACACCCATTAATACTCCAATTTCAATATCTTCTTCCCCTGCTGAGTCTGGATCTTCAAGACCAGCTAGGAAGAGGACTGCTAAGGAGGCATCCTTTGCTACTGCTCCTTCTGAAAAACCACCAAAAAGGAGTTCATTGAGAAAATAATCTAAGCCTGCTACAACCTCTGTTCAAATAGAAACTGTCATAATATTGGAGGACTCTGCTGAATCAGGTCATGATAACTCCTTGGATATGTCTGCAAATATTCCACAAAGCTCCTCTATTGTTCCTGAGGCAGCACAACCCAGTAATGTTGATAAGGGGAAAATGTTGAGTCTGGCTGACTTGGCTTGTGCGGCTGAGAAAATTTTTGAGGAAGAACAATCTTCTTCTATGTAGCAACAGGGCTTCATCTTGTAGCAAGAGGATTTTGTCCTACAGCAAGAAGAGGGTGTGCTTGAATTGCTTGAAATACCCTATGATAATCCATTGCCCACTAAAGTTTTCACAGATTTAGTTGTGTATAAAAGGACTCTACTAATTGCATACTTGGAATTTCTGAGAATTAAGAGGACGCCTATGTCATTCCAGACTTTATGTTTTCACCATCTCGCCAAAACTGAAGTCCAGCAAAGTTTATGGGATGAGGAAAAGAAAAAGCTACAAAAGGAAATTGAAAGGCAAAAGAAAGAAATTCAAGATATGCAGAAGAAAATGGATAAAATAATGAAAATAATTGGACAGATAATGGAGTGTAGGCTGCCACCCAAAGTATATGCAATGTGCCTCAAGGAACAGTTTCTTTGGTTCAAACTAATGAGGATCTCTAGAAATTTAGATCTCGATGTTCAAACAGCCAAGGAATTCTATGATGCCTATGAAGTGGCCCCTAATTGGTTGAAAAAATCCATGTGTGAACTTTATTTACATGGTTATTTAATTCGTGCAGAAACTGAATGGAACCCACTCCTTTATATAGGTGATATCCATCTAAGAGCACTTATGTCTTGGGCTGCAAATGAGGTCAATTATGGGAGACAATTGGAAACATATAAAGAAGTAGAAAGAGATGAACCTGTTCTTCTAAGAGCTGAGAGTTCAGACCCACGCACAGTTTTAAGAACCTGGTTTAAAGTTACTTATGGATGGAATCACGCTGAGGAAAGAAGGAAAATTTTTGACATCAGACAACAGGTATACAATGAGTTCAAAGAGTAGAAATATACATTTTGGAAACTCGCCTCTTCCAGAATTGAGACAAGGTGGGAGAGATTGACAGTTGGTCTAAGAAAGATAGAGCCTCACAGCCCTTTGAACTTCACAGCAGCACTCAGGAGAACAGAAAGGTACATGTAACTGGGTTTGCAAAGCAGATTTGAATTATGGATGCCACTGACCTTCTAACCCCCAGTTTTAATGTGGCTACTCTATCCCTACCAAGCCAAGGAAATCAATGACGAAATAGAAAACCGCAGATTTGAAAGATGGGAGTTTACCTGAGGTTTTTACTTCAAGTATGGAACTTCACTGCAGGGTCATGTTACTCCAACAAATTTCAGGGAAACAACAAGGAAAGTCAATGTTGGAGGACCAACATTATGATAAGTAGGGGACAGAATGACGAGCCTTAAATATGCTCATAGTTTGAAACTTTTGATACTCTTACTTTTGTTATTAATAGTCGTTTAAACCTATTGATTAAAGAATTTTTGGGTGGTATCTTGTAGCAACGAATTTCACATTCCTGTAGCTTGACAACTTTATTAATTACCTTTTTGACCTTCTGCATGGCTAATGTATGCTTATGATTCTGGATAATGGAATAGGATTGACGTGTGATTAATGAATGGATGTCGTGTCACTTGTGTGTATGCTTTCCTTCGCCTCTGTCACTTATTGCAGGTTGTTGGAGGGAGCAGAAGTTGATCAAGTGCAAGGAATCTCGGCTCTATTGAAGAAGTTATTCCAGTAATAACTCTTTGATCGAATCTTTGGGAAGAAGCTTTAACGATCCTTTGATCTAGGGAGTGTGTAATGCTATATTTTCTCTAGGTTGCGTCGAGCAGATAGACTTTCATTTATGAATATCTGTTCTGTGGATTTAGAATGTATTTATGATCATGACTCCCTCTGTTAATTAGTTAGTTGTCTTTTTCATTTAGATAACCATTCATCTTGTGTGAGTGAACAAGGATGAAACAGTATGTGTTAAAATTAATTTGAATAAGCAATAGAGTTTTGTGTTAATTTTTATTTTCAAACAGAGTAATCGGTGTATCCTAGTTCTGAGTATGAATAAAATTCGATGAAGCTTTGAGTCAACTTCTTGTGTAATCTAGTTGATGCTTGGTAAGGGGGACCACTTAGTAAGTATTCTGTAGCAAGTTGTTGTAATTAACTATTCATTTCATGTTGATTACTAGCTAGAATCTATTTCTATAGATTTCAATGCAAACTTAGCTTTGTATTGTTCCTACAGCATCAGGAATCCATCCCTGTGTCTGTTCCTGTAGCATAAAGCCAGTTCACAGTTTGTCCTTTAATAATCGCTGCTATGATTTCTGTTTTAGCCGAGTTGTGTTTGAGTTAAAAATCTTTACATTGCATTACTTTTAAATATTTATTTTCTATAGATGGTGACTGGAAACTAGTTCTTAGTGCACATACCATGCTGCTCCATTTCAGGTATACGTTCCCTGGTTTGACAAAGTAAATGAATGACCATGAGAAGATGTTAGTCGCCTATTGGAATGTCCAATTCCTAGGTTTAGTTCTATTGTGACTTTTATATCCTTTTGTGGGTGTGACCATGTATTATGTACCATTTTACCCAACCTCCAATTAATGACTCCAATATACCATTTTATTCTTATGTTTTTTTGTAAGTCTATTGGTTTCATTTTGGTAATGTTTTTTTTATATTTAATTTTTGTCACAATAGGACATTAATCATACGGAGAAGGCTCCAGCCCAGAGCATAGATCACAATGTATATTCAGGTGCTTCTACCAAACAGGTTTACCTCATTGTAATTGTAAAAATTAGATACGAGCAAAATTTATTATTATGTTGTTGTTTTCATAAGTTTATTGGGTTAATTTTTATAATGTTTTTAATATTCTTGTTGTAGTTGACTAATCGGGGAAAGGCACCAATAGTATATGAGAGCATCCATAGGGAGGTGCAATCAATATTATGTGATGATGACATTGCTTATTCAACAAACCCTCTCGATATGATAAGGAAGACCCAAAAAAAATGCAATGAAGAAATCCTTAAGTTGTTATTCATAATGCCTCAAATAGATGAGATAAGAGAGAGGGATAAAATATTGACTGAGAGATCACAAAACTTGCAAGTAAGCCGGCATGAGGTCTTTAATTATAATATAAGTTCATTCATGGTTTTATATTTTGTACTCTTTTATGTCATGAACTAAAATGTGTGTTGTTTTTATAAGATTTTTTGCATCCTCATGATGCTCCTGGCCATGATCAGGGTACTGCAAGTGTTGCCTAAGGAGTAGGGGTTGGTGCAATTGTCCATCCTGATCTTCCTGCACATACATCACATCATCTAACCCCATCATCCATGCCTATATTATCATTTGAAATGTCAGAAACACATACCATGTAGGCATCCATTAGTGCACCCTCTGGCAGCAAACACATGCTAAAACATGCATCAGGACATGTACCTGGGGATGCAGAGGCCACTAGTACTAGTGATATTTTAGCAACATTTCCTGGATCTTCCCATATTACTATTATGGGAACATTTTTAGTCACATTTGTAGTGATCGAGGATTTCGTTCCCATAAAGATAGAGAAGGTCCCAAGTACTTTAAAATGTTTTAAATATTATTATATAGAATCCAATTGAAACTTACTTATTGATTGCTCTTTTTAGACTATTGATCCCATGATCATTTTGTAGGAATGATATTTTTTATAAACATCTAAGTGATATTACATTGGATCTTCGGGCCCACCATACATACATGGTGGAATGCCTAAAATCAAGATTTAAAAGATGAGCTCATTAACCATTTAGTTGTACTCTTGGGTGAAAACATTCAACTAAACCAAGGTCCTTAAGAAAGCTAGTACCTCTCTAAAGTATGTGAGGGACCAATATAGGTCACATTTAGAGAAGAACAAAAAGCATGAGCATCCCCCCATGATTCTGAAGAGAGAGTGGAAGGACCTGGTGTCGGATGGAAAGGAGAAGGCTGAAAAGAAAAAAAGGAAAGACACCACCAGGCCAAGGAAGGTATGTGATACTATCAACAATGTAATTATATACTAATTACTCTTTCTTTTTACATAATCTAACATATTTCAAACTTTTCATAGGCTGCCCAACACATCGAAGGAAACAAAGGCAAGACTAGAAAAATATGAGCAACACAAACTTGGCTCTGGTGGTTATATGATATTAGCCGCACAAATTTAAGTATCAATAAATGAAATATTGTATCCAAATAATAAATTGAAAATAATTTTGGTTTTATCACACCATAGAAGAAAAATTTATGATCTTATGTAAAAATATAGGGCTCTGAATTCAACAGAGTTCCCACAAAAGATGACCTGAAGATTTCCTTTTAGCAAGGCTATGGAGTCATGGTTGAATGCCTAAGAGTCTTGACTGGGCAAACACAATCTTCCACTACATCCGACATGCAGGTAAATAAACTCAATGAATTTTATTTAAAATTGAATACTTGTGCAATCTATTCAATATTAATTTCCACCATAAAGTAATTACATTTCTATTTGTTTTAAACATTTAAGCAATGATAATACTGCACATAACATTGGAATGCAGCCTGGTGAGGTTGGAGCACAACCTATAGATGAAGGTCATGGTGTGCATCCCGGTACTTTAGAGCATGTAAAGCATAATCAACATGTTGAGCATGATCAGGCTAGAGAAGATCAGGAAACATGATGTAGCTCCATCAGGTAAAGAGAACCACTCTAAAGTTCTTTTAAACATATGTAATTGCAATTGATGTATTAATTAATGTAACCTTTCGTGTTTCAACTTTAGAGCATGTAGAGCTTGATCAACGTATTGGACATGATCAAGCTAGAGAAGATCAGGAACATGATGTGGCCCCATCAGGTAAAGAAGACCACTCTAATGTTCTTTTAAACATATTAAATTTCAATTGGTGTATTAATTAATGTAACCTTTCATGTTTCAACTGTAGATCAAGATTTAGAGGGTGTTCAGCATGCTGAGCATGAGTCTATAACAAAAGTTCAGGAACATGGTGTGGACCCATCAGGTAAAGAGAACCACTCTAATGTTCTTTTAATTAATGAAATACTTGTAACAATAATAATAAAACATATCAGTTTAACATTTCTTTATTATTGCAGTAGACCCCCCTTGCAGCGGCGTCCACGTCGTGAGCAGATGACTAGGCATACATTAAGATCATGAGAAAAGGGCAGAACAACTAAAGGGGGGACAAATGATTTAGAAAACGATACTCCACTTCACATTTTTTTAGCTTTAAAAAATAAACAAAAAAAAAGTGATTGTAATCATATTATGACAACCATATTTTTGATAATATGTAAAAATTGAAAGAATGAATATTATATGTTAATTAATGAATGTGAATATGTTAATTAATGAATGAATGTTAAATATGTTATTAATGGATGAATGAATGAATGTTATATTTTATTAATGGATGAATGAATGATTAATGTTATATGATTGGGTATGGGGAATTGAGAGTGATGTGAGTGGGGGGGGAAGAGGGGCCAAATGAGCTTCCACTATCATGTGGTTGGCCCTGTTAAGTAGAGAATATTAAACTATTCTCGAAACAAAGAGAAGCTCAATAAGGTAATGCAATTTTCAATATAAGAAATGCATCATTTGAAGCATCAAACCAATATGCAAAGATGAAAGAAAGTGCTAACTTTTCACTATGGTGGCAAAAAAAGATTCTTTATACCCTGAATCCATGCTCTGCATCATAATTTGAAGTTGTTTCCATTCCAATGTTCTAAGTTTAGTTTGTTTGTATAGATTTTTATGAATACCACATTGTGTTGTGTGTGGATTTGGTTTCAAAGCTCTATTTCTTTTGTTTTTAGTGGTGACATAACTCTAAAATTTGACTTTTGTGCATTACAGGTAGGTGAAAAAATTGACAACTCTGAAGGGTTTAGAGGATCGATTGAGATAGATACAAGGATATTTAGATTTTGTTGTTGATGGGAGGCTTCCACTTAACCATGAAAATTTGTACCATCTGTAGGTATGCAAATTTTTCTCTACTTACATTCATTCTTGATCATAAATGTTGTAAATGATATTAATGCTTCAAACTTAAAAAAAAATTCATTGTTATAATGATCAAAATGTTATACTTTGCTATGCATTCAAGCATTCTCTTTCTCCCTACCCTTTTTTCTCTCCCCCCTCCTTTTAAGAATTTTCTTTCTCATAAAAGATTCACATTTTTATCTCATTTACACAAATTTATCTAAAGTGCTAGGAGTGAATAAAGATATGTAAAAGATGATGGATTATGTCTAAAAAACAACTTTTTATCTTATAGCTAATTAAATCCTTATTATTTGAATATTTTAGAGCTCGAATAATGCTTCTATATGCATGTGTAGCAATAAGGGAGCCTATGTGAAGATTGAAATTTAAAACATCACTTTGGTATTTTTCCTTAGGTAGTGAAATGATATTTTGAGTAATACAAACCTACACACACATTGATATTTTTCAGCATTGCATTGAGGAAATTTTTTTCTCTTATACCTACCCTTGGCTAGACATGGAGGTATATAATATTGGTTTCTAAGTTTTTTTCTATAAGTAGTTAATTTCACAGAGGAAGACTAAAATCTTATTAATGTCATGTCAGGTGTGAAAGCATATGAATCACTTGCTAAAGGCCCCATTTTGTATTCATCCAAAAACTGGTTTGTTCTTCTTTTTTTATGTCTCTTGCATGTGTTTTTTTTAGGCTCTAGAGATGTAGCTTAGCTCTTTCCTTTGCACTCTTCATCTATTTTGATGATTATAGTAGATTGTCCTCATAATTTTTTATGTAGATCTGTTTGTAACCTTATTTTCTACCAATCAATTTGCAAACCAGTCACATATTAAGGACCATTTCACTAACTACCTTTCATCCATTACTTCATATGTTGTAGGTTGTGTCTGTGTGCCAATAAATCCTGATGACTGTGAGAACTTTAATCCTACAAGTGTACCCAATCTTTCTCAAGTAAAAGTATTACCTTATTTTATAGTACTTTAAATGGTTAATTGAAGGTGCTTATTTAGATCTGAGATAGTTGAACCCTGGATTAAAATATGGTATTATATGGGTAGTATAATGATAAAACTGAGGTCCATTGAACAAAAATTACGAACATAATTTACTAGACTATGAATAGTGTTACAATTATAATTATTTCTCCTTTACCTACCTCTGCATTAATGAAAAAGATAGAAGATATTGGAAGTTCATTACATGTCTCATGTATGTGTTAGTATTTTAATTTTGTTTAAGTTGTTCAAGAGCTTGATTAGGTCAAAAATATGTTCTACAAGCTATGTCCTCTTGACACTGCTCAGCATTTTCCCTACACATTTTCTCTTCAATCCAGATGTTTCTTAACTCCTTCCCTTGTTAGCCCTTGGTTGTTCTCAAGTGTAATGCTTTTTCTATGCATATTATAGTCGGTATGTATGATCAGTCATCTCTTATGAAGCATGGATAACCTTTCATGGAATTGTTGTTGTGATTAGACAATTGCCATTGTGAGAATAATCATTTAATTTGTATGGAAGTAAGTCTTTTTCATATTATTTGACTTGGTATTGTAAACTTGTCTTTGTAGGATTCTCTAGGGGGGAACAAGAGAACTGTGATGATAGGTAGAGCTGTAAAACACCATAAATTATTTGGAATTATCAATATATTTCTTATAGAATACTTTGTGCAAGTAAAATGGAATGTGCAATGACAATTGGTCTTGAATTGAAATCTGAATATAAGTACATTATACACAAGAAGATGGTATCTATTATATGATTCAAAGAACCCCAAAATAAGAAAATTAATAGGTTCCATCTATTTACTTGCTCTTAGACACTTGTTTAATCGGAAAGACCCTCAGAATGTCTTGCTAATAACCAACAGTGTTCAAAACTCCTGAAGAGGTCATATTGGTGTGAAATTGGATCTGTCTTGCTGACAGAAGTCATCAACAAGACATGGACTATCGAAGTGAGTTTTCTATCCTATGCTGATGATTGATCTCTCAACCATGGGTTTCCTTCAGTGGTCATCGCCAAGAGTCTTCATGATGACATGGTGTAGGTCTATTTAAAACTCATGAAGAGGTCAAATTGGTGTGACATTGGATCTATCATCCCGACGGAAGTCATCAGCAAGACATGGACTATCGTAGTGATTTTCTATCCTATGTCGATGATTGATCTCTCACCGATGGGTTGGCTTCGATGGTCATTGCCAAGAGTCTCCATGATGGTACATTTCAACAAATATTTTTTTAAAAAAATTGCATTGATTCATTGCAATTTCAACGAAGGCCACCGACGAATCACTGAAAATGTCCAACAAAGTTGCTATAGCTGTGACGAAGGCTTCATCGTAACTCCTTGCCCATTTTTTCGAAATGGCGACGAGCTTCTGGTGTTGTTTCGATGCTTCAGAAGAGTCATTGCAATTGCATTTTGGTTGTAATTCGCCGATGGATACACGAAGTTTTCGTCGGCATTCCGACAAACATCTGAGTCATTTTATGATGTCAACGACCGACGAATTTGCGTCGTTATTTCAACATTTAATTCGTCGTCAAAATTTTGACGAAAAAATGGCAACGAAATTTTTTTTGCCAATTCGTCGATTTTCTAACAAATGTTTTTCGAACAACCGACGAACATTTGTTAGAAAATGGAGTCAAATTCAGTAGTGCAAAAACCAGAGTACCTTCCATCTCTTCTTTCTTTTTTTTGTACCACATTCCCTTGCACATCTTCCATGGATAATAGAAATTGATTTATTCTCTAAGGCTAGAAACATGCATTCATCGTTATCACCCTCATTATCAGATTCATCATCAGAAATTCCAACATCTTCTCTAACATAATACAATTTCTTGAAGTTTTTCTCTTTATTGTCTTTGCTCTTCTTATGTATGGCTCTATTTGGACATCTTGAAGCATGGTGACCAATATTTTCACAATAGAAACATTTAAAAGGTAACATACCTTTGTACTTGTTGGTTCCTTTCTTAATTTCCTTGTAAAAATTTCTTCCAACTCCTCTAAACCTTCACTATCTGGATCATCTTTTGACTTTGTGGCTTTGAAGGTTGTTTCTGATTTCTCCTTTTATTTTCCAAATTTCTTCATTTCAAATGCAGTCAAGGTTCCAAATAGTTGTTCTTTAGTGAATTCCTTTAGATCGTAAACTTCCTCAATGGTCGAGACCTTGTCACTATAGCTCTCTGATAGGGTCATCAAAATCTTCTCTATTACATCTTCATCTTTCAGAGTACCTCCTTGATTTTTTACTTCATTTACTGCAATGTCAAACATCTGAAAGTAGCTTGCAATGTCTTCACCTTCTTCCATTTTCAAGTTCTCATATATATGCTTAGTTGTTAACTTATTTTATAATTTGACTCTATCGTTTCTTTCATAGATATCTTTCAACTTTTCCCAAACTTCATAAGCAGTGCCTAATGAAATAAATTTTGTTAGCTTAGTCTTAGATAAAGCACTATAAATTTCATACCTTTCTTTTTAATTTTCTTCATAGGCAGAAATCTCATCTACAGAAGAAGGACCACTTGTTGGCTAAACATATTTTGTCTCAACAACTTTCCAAGTCTTGTAGCCAAGAGAGATAAGGTAACCTCTCAATTTAACTTTCCAAAAAATTTAATTAGATCCACCAAACATAGGGATTGTCAATTGGTGTGCCATCGAATCTACCTCAAGCGGTTAAGCTCTTCTTTGAGGAACCAAAGCTTTGATACCAATTGTTGAAATGAACAAGACGATTGAGAGGGAGGGTGAATCAATTGTATCTAATCACATTCACCATAGATCTTAAACAATTCCACATCCACTTTAATTTGTTATTAAGTATGAGCATGAAGTACAAATAACAAAAAGCAAACATAAGAAACACTAGATTTACGTGGAAAATGCAATAAGGGAAAAATCACGGTGAGGATTAACTCACAATATAAGAGTAATTGCAAAACCGTTTACAAGGAGGCTCACTGCCAAAGGGATCACTTCCCAAGATAGGACTCACTATCTAGATAGGACTCACTATCCAAATTGGAAGATCACTTCCTACAGATAAAGAAAGATAGAAAGAAGAATGTTACATTATAGAAAACATTATCTCAATACAACAGAAGATCTACCACAACAACTTGCACACATCCACAACATTGATCAAAGAATTACAGACACCATCATCTCACTGCTTTCAGGAGTCTAACACATTGAAGTTCATGTTGCCTCAGTTCACTTTCACATAATTTATCGCATCTACCTTGCTTCTCACATTTTTGACATGCAATCCTTAACATCTTGTCTTGTATTTATACCATCTTCAACCTTAGAAACTTTCTCGAAGGTCGGCTACACACTCTACATTTTGAAAATTCAAATTTGGTCGGCAACTCAGCATTCCCCCGATGGATGAGAATAAGAACGGACCAAACCAACACTTAACCAAGACCCAAAACAACATCTTGGATCAATCACATGCTTCCTTAATTGATACTTATCATTTACATGACATGTAAACACCAGGTCATCCAAACCTAATGAAAACACCAATGAAATTTGAAGTGCATGCTTCTATAACAAGAAGATAACATGTGGATCACATAACATGCCTCACCATGCATTAGAACACGTCTTATATGCCTTTAGATTCATCTGCAACTACTGCAACAACCTTCATAAACAAAACACTTTCTATTAGCCCATCCAGATTGTACAAACACACATAGTAACTCTGAAACTAGTCTTCCAGAGCACCAAACCACGAACACCTTTGATAGAACATAGATAACACCATTACAAGCCTTCTAGATCTACAAGACTTGAAAAAAACCAACGGAGGACTATGAAGCAGATACATTTCTCCTAGTCCACAAACAAACAACTAGTCCAAACTAGTTCACAAACCGGTGAACTCAACTTTCACTCTTCATCAAACCAGAAGTTATAATCTAGGATATATCACCCAAGGATGCCCTTAAACAACACTATAGATCTGCACAAACATATGATCAACATAGAAGAAATGTGGAGCACATATCATAGCACATTTTGAACACATACAATTATATCTTCACTATTTATTAATTTTCTCAAAAGCACTTGGTAACTCATCATATCAACACACCTACAACACCATAAAGATAGCTCAATGTACTCACAACATCTCTACAGTATCTCAACTATATATGCACCACCTGTAATCACTTGTTTCCTTTCTCTACAACAACCTATATTGTGTTGATATTAATGGCAACATTAATGACAACACCACCATACTCATTCATACTTGCAAAAATTATCAATGCTATCAATGGTCTTGGTGGAAATCTATATAAAAGCGAAGTTGTGAAAAAAATATTAAGAACTCTACCTAAAGCTTATAGTCGTAAAGTTTCTGCTATTATGGAAGCTCAAAATTTGGATCATTATTATAGAGATCAGATGTCTAGTGCTTTGACTTCTTTTGATATGAGGGAGTTTGGTCAAGATACTATGAACAAAGAAACTACTTTTAAAATTTGTAAAGTGGAAAAGGATGATGGATTAGATCTAGATGATCTTGATGAGGTGGAAGAAAACTTTGTGAGGAGATTGAAAAAAGGTACTAGAAAATATAATGGTAGTCTACCTTTCAAATGTTTCAATTGTGGAAAGATAGGTCATTATGCATCTAAATGTCCAATCAAAGTTACTAATGACAAAAAAAAAGGATCAAAAGGGTAAATTTTTCGAGAAGAGTTATTATGTTGAAAAGGACATTAGTGTATCTGATGATGAAAAATCAGATTATCAAAATCAAGACAGTGATGAATGCTTGTTCATGGCTTTAAATGTTGGAACTAATTTTACTAATCTTGAAATATATATGAAGGAAAGTGCTTCGGAAATAAGTCACAACATTAAAGGAACTATGTTGACTATTTTTCATGCTAGAGAGGAGAAGAATTACTATACCATTGACAGTGGATGCTCAAATCATATGACAGGTGATAAGAGAGTTTTTTAAGCTTGAAATGTATGATGGTGGTCTTGTTAAGTTTGGTGATGATATATCTACTTAGATCAATGGAAAAGGTTCAATTAGTTTTGATGGAAAGCATAATAAAAATGATGTTTTTTTATGTCAAGGGTCTCTAACATAATCTTCTAAGTGTAGGAAAAATGTGTAGAAAAGGATATAATCTTGTGTTTCAAAATGATGGTTGTGAAATCAGAAAAGGAAGCTTTGGTATTTTGGTTGTTGCTAGAACAAAGACAAGAGGTAATGCCTATCAACTCAAATGTAATGGTGCAAAGTGCTTCATGTCTCAAACTATTGAAAGTTGGCTATGGTATAGAAGAATGGGTCACATCAATTTTGATAACCTAGCTATGATAAGTTCTATTGATGTTGTGAGAGATTTTTCAAAGATTACAAAGCCTATCAATGCAATCTACAAAAAATGTCAAGTTGGAAAGCAAACAAAGGAAAGATTCAAGACAAAATAATATTCTACCATAGATCGCTTGGAGTTAGTGCATACAAATATGTGTGGACGTACTAGAATTAGAAGCTCATGCAGTGATAGTTATTTCATGTTATTAATTGATGATTATTCTAGAATGGATTGGATTACATTTCTCAAAGAAAAATTAGAAGCTCTAAACAAGTTTAAAGTATTTAAGGTTATGGTTGAGAATGAAACAAATCTAAAAATCAAATGTTTCAGGTCTGATATAGGTGGTGAGTTGACTTCAAATGAGTTTAACAGTTTTTGTGAAGATCATAGAATAAAAAGGCATTTGTCAACCCATAGAACTCGTCAGCAAAAAGGAGTTGTGGAAAGGAAAAACAAAACAGTTCAAGAAGCAACTAGTACAATGATGAAGCTAATCTTTCAGATGTCTATTGGAGAGAAGCAATCCATACTACAGTCTACGTTCTTAACAAAGGTCAAGCAAGAGGAAACAGTTCAAAGACTCCCTATAAATTATGGTATGGTAAACCCCCTATTGCAAAGTATTTTAGAGTTTTTGAAAGCAAATGTTATATTAGAAAAGATGAAAACTTAGGAAATTTTGATGCAAGATATGATGAAGGAATCTTCCTAGGATACTCTACAAGAAGCAAGGCCTATTGGTGTTACAACAAGAGATTGAAGAATATTTTTGAGAGTGCAAGTGTCAAGGTGGATGAAGAACCACATCAAAGTTAAGTATTGATAGAAGGATATGAATCTAATGAATCCTCTTGTAGTGAAGAAGAAAAGGTTAAAGACAAAGGAAAAGAGTTGACAGTTGAAGAGGAAGAAGCTCTGGAAAAGAATCCTAAGACTCCTAAGTGTGTGCAGAAGAATCATTCAAAAGATCAGATCATTGGAGATAACAGAAAAGGTGTGCTAACAAAAAGAAAAGTTGTTATGGCAGAGGAACAAGTAAATATTTGTTTATTACCTGAGGTGGAACCAAAAACAATGACTAAGGCATGCAAAGATGAAAATTGGGTCAAAGCAATGAAGGAAGAGTTAGCACGGATAGAGAAGAATCTAACTTGGGAATTGGTCCCAAGACCGGTAGATAAGAATGTGATTGGCACTAAGTGGGTATTCTGGAACAAGTTGAATGAAGACAGAAAATTTGTTAGAAACAAGGCTAGACTTGTGTGTAAGGGTTACTCATAGGTTGAAAAAATAGATTTTGAGGAAACTTTTGCTCCAGTTGGAAGAATGGAAGCTATCTGGATGTTTTTAGCTTTTGCTACACATAAAGATTTCAAAGTATATCATATTGATGTGAAGTTTGTATTTTGAATGGTGAATTGGAAGAAGAGGTATACATTGAACAACCAGAAGATTTTTAGTTGTCAAAAGATGTAAATATGGTTTGCAGAATAAAGAAAGCATTGTATGGGTTGAAGCAAGCTCTCAAAGTTTGGTGTGCAGGGTAGATAAGTACTTGTTGATGCAAGGATTCAGAAAAGGTACTACAAATAGCAATATGTATTTCAAAGTTGAAGGAGAAAAAATCTTGATTGTGGTGGTATATGTTGATCACATAATCTTTGAAGGAAATGAAGATATGTGCATGAAGTTTGCAAAAGAAATGCAAAAAGAATTTGAGATGTCAATATGTGGGGAGATGAATTTCTTTCTTGGTTTGTAGATCAATTAATCATAGAAAGGTCTATTCATATTACAATCTAAGTATATTAAGGAGTTATTGAAGAATTTCGGAGTGGATGACTCTAAACCGGTATGTACTCCTATGATTACTAGTTGCAAGTTATGCAAGAATGATGAATCTCCTAAGACAAATCAGAGCAAGTATAGATCAATGATTGGTGGACTATTATATCTTACTGCTACTAGATCGGATATCATGCATTCAATTTGTCTTGTAGCTAGATGTTAAGATCCTAATGAATCCCATGCTGCACAATGAAAAGGATATTTAAATATTTAAAGGGCACTCTAGATTATGGTTTGTGGTATCCCAAGGATACTAACTTCTCTTTGAGTGCATATAAAGATGTAGATTGGGTTGGATGTGTAGATGGCAAGAAAAATACAAGTGGTGGTGCTTTCTTTCTTGGAAGCAGGTTGGTTTCATGCCTAAGCAAGAAGCAAGATTCAATGTCATTATCTACTATAGAAGTAGAATATATTGCAGCAATATCATGCTACACATAGATGTTATAGATGAAGCAAACATTGAAAGATATCAAATTTTTGTATGATGAACCTATTCTTATCGTGTGTGAAAATACAAGTGTAATCAATATTTCAAAGAATCCGGTAATGCATTCAAGAATAAAATATATCTCAATCTAGTATCACTTCTTGAGAGAGAGTTGCAGAGAATGAGGTGAAGTTGGAATATGTGCCTACTAAGGATCAGGTTGCTAATATTTTCACAAAAGCTCTTCCAAAAGATCCTTTTGAGTATCTCCGAGAGAAGTTAGGGGTTATTGCCCCTCTTTTCAACTAGATGCATAAGTGAGTGCATCTGTCTTGAAGCATTTCAAGATGTATCTCTTGGTCCTGGACTAGTGTTGAAGGCTACCTCTCAGAGGGAGTAGGTAGTAAGTGGTTGTTGGCTGGTGCAGCTGTCCCTTATAGGTGTTGCCTTTGAGGGAGAGAACATATAGATAAGTAATGAAAAAGGAGTAAAAGAAAGGAAACTATGTGCTGTCCTTTGCCATTGATGTCAAAGGGGGAAAAAAGTTGAATTGGTTGAAAAACCATAGTGCAGAAATGGATATAGTCTGAAGACCATAGAGGGAGAAAGTTGAACAATAAATGCTTGTGTAAGGGGGAGAAGCGTGCACTGATGTGTAGTATGTGTTGTTGTTGGTTGTTTTTATTGATGGTTTTTCATATCAAGTGTTTCCATCAATAACAAATGTGTATATTGTTTGAAGTTTGGAGATTGTTGGAAACTTGTGGTCATTGATGTCAACAAAGCATTGTTGCATTGATGTCAACCCCTAAGGAAGTAAGTGTGTTGGTTGCATTATGTTGTCATTAGTATAATCACTGGTGTCAACCTCCAATGCAGTAATGATGAGTAATGATTGTGGATATCAACCTCTTGTGTGGTTGAGATGTTGATGTGTTGAAGATGTGGAGATGGTGTTTGTGGTGCTTGGTTTCCAAGTACTTTTTAGAAAATTTGATTAAAAGAAAGTTCAATGTGACAGAGTGGTGTTGAGTGTTTTGCTCCACATTTCATGATTGAAGGTATGCTCATGTGGTTTGGGCGTGATTACCAGAGGTGTTTCAAGGTGTTATACTCAAAGTTTCACGTTCTAAATCATGTGGCAAAAGAAATTGTGTTCACTAGTATGTGAATTGTGAAGCATTGTTGTCTAGGAGAAATGAGATTGATCTGCATTTCATTGCAATGAAGTTTCTGGTGTTGCAGATCTAGGAATGTTCTTGTCATGTTTGTATCTACCTTCCCTTGAATTTTTAGGTGTTGAGTTATTCCGCAAAGTTGTATGATGTGTTGGATGTATATGCCAGTATGTTTGGTTGCACAAAATGAAGGTGTTCTTGAGTTTCAAATGGTTGCAGTGGTTATGCATAATATTCTGATGGTGTTGGAGTATTTTGAGATGTTATATGAATAGTGTGGAATGTTGATGTGTGGCCTGTGAGGTGTTTTCTGACCTTAAGAGGTGTGTTTGGTGTCGCTTGTTAGTGTTAGTGCAAGTTTGGCCGACCTAGCATGCTAGTGTTAATTGTGGAGGATAATTGTTGATTGAGGAAGTGTTGAGAAGCATGTTTATGTAGATTTGGGTCTCAATTAAGTAGTGGCATGGTTTGGCTTCACTTCTTTATTGTGTGGAAGTTTTTGGTGCTGACCTATGTGGTGTTACATGGTAGAGGTGTATGTGTTTCATTAAGGCTAACCTAATTAAGACTTTTTTAGGTTGTGGAGGGTATAAATGCAAGGTAAATTGTTGTGTGAAAGTAGTGTGAAGTGTGTGTGATGCGAAAGATGTGAAAGTGATCAAAAGTGTTGATCTAAGTGTGAGCCTTAATGCTTATGACTTCCTAATGTAGTGAACAGAAGGTGTTTGCATTTCAATCTATTTGATGTGTTGCTTGTGGTTCGGTGGAACTATACCTTCGACATATGAAAGATGCATTGCTAGCAATTCAAATTGGCAGTGAGCCATCCCTTGTTTCTTCTTTTTTCTAGGCAATGAGTTCCTTGGCACTGAGCCTTTCTTTATCATTTTGGGCAGTGAGCCTTATTGTATTTGGTGTTGTAATTCATATATTAGTGAGCTAATCCTCACCATGATTTTTCACTTCTTAAGTTTTCCATGTAAATTTGGTGTTCTTATGTGTTTAATGTGTTTGCATTACTACTTTACATGTTTACATTTTGTTAATGCATGTTAAGGGTTTAATGGTTGATAAGGGTTTAAGAACTAATGCATATCTAAATGTTAATGAGAGTTTCTAATGTTTTAACAAGTATACAATTGATTCACCCCGGCCCCTACCCCTCTCAATTGTCATATGCATCTAACAAAACTTTGACAATATGTCAAAGAAACATCCATGGGGCAAAGCATCAGTATTCTTATTGCTGAAAGAAACTGATTACAATCTTCACATAACTGTTGCTATTCAATTACATTATATTGATTTGTCTTCAAGGCAACAAGATATATAATATCTTCAAGATAGCAACCACCGTTAAATTTTGAAAAATCTAGCTTTGTTTTAGTGCTTTAATTGTTATTATTATTATCGTTGTTGTTTTATCTTTTCCATTAAATAAGAGTTTTGCATTATTCTTTAATTATTGTCATTATCCAACAATTATAACTTCATTGAACACTTATTTAGTAATTTACAAGGAGTGAGTATGACCATTGTGTTTACTTTAAAAGTTTGAAAAATGGTTTGATTATTATCTTGGTGTTATATGTTGCTGATATGCTTGTAGCAAGCAAAAGCATAGTTGAGATCAATGGGTTAAAATTTCAGATGGCTAGGACTTTGGTATGCAAGATCTAGGAGCAACAAAACAAATTTTGGGCATGGAAATACATAGAGATAGGGAACATGTTAAGCTTTGGTTATTGCAGCAGACATATGTGGAGAAAATCCTCATAAGATTTGGTATTGTGAAACCAATAACTATCCCTTTAGCTTCTCATTTTAAATTCTTTTCAAGTTTATTTCCTAGTAATAAAGAAGAAAATGATTATATGTTTAGTGCACAATATGCTAATGCAGTAGGAAGTTTAATGTATGCAATATTATGTACAAGATGAGATATTTCACATGTAGTTGGTGTTGATAGTAGATATATGGCAAATCCAAGTAAAGAGCATTTGGCAACATTGAAATGGGTTCTTTGGTATCTTAGAGGCATGGGTGATTATTGCATCACCTTTGATGGTTGCAATGGCTCAATTTGTGGTCATGTTGATTCAGATTTTACATGTGATTTGGAAAAAAGGAGATACATCAAGGTATGTCTTTACTTTTGCAAAAGGACCTATTTGTTGGATGTCAAAGCTTCAAGAAATAGTTGTCTTATCCACTACTGAAGCAAAATATATGGTTGTTGCACATGCATGCAAAGAGACAATTTGGTAAAAGGGTATTTTGTGTGAGTTTGGAAAAGTGCAAGACAAGGTGATTGTATTTTGTGATAGTCAAAGTTCTATCCATTTGGCTAAAGATTCAGCTTATCACAATAGAACCAAGATATTGCAACTAAATACCATTTTGTAAGACAAGTTATTGATGGGAGTGGAGTAGCTCTTGAAAAAGTTCATACACCAAAAAATTGTGCAAAGATGTTTACAAAACCAATACAATTAGAAAAGTTAAAGTGCAGTTCGGCTTCTCTTGGCTTGCAAAAGAAGTGATGAATGGGCATGGGCAAGTATCAGGTAATTTGTTGTCAAGGTGGAGATTGTTGGATAATGACAACAATTAAAGAATAAAGCAAAACTCTTATCTTATGGAAAAGATAAAGCAATAAAAAAAGATTAAAGCAATAAAACAAAGCTAGACTTTTCAAAGTTTGACAACGGTTGTTATCCTAAAGATATTATATATATCTTGTTGCCTTGAAGGAAAATCAATATGATGTAATTGAATAGTAGCAATTGTGTAAAGATTATAATAGTTTCTCTGAGCAATAAGAATACCGATGCTTTGCCCCATGGATGTTTCCTTGACATATTGTCAAGGTTTTACCATGTAAATTTGTGTCTTGTTTGTTATTCTATTATTCTGTTTAATCTTTCTTGTTATTTCTTCACAACTAACTTGTGTTGCAATATTATTTAAGTTGTGGGTTTTACATTTCCATTTCCGCAACAATCAATGTAAATTATAGTTTTGCCAAAAGGTTCAAATGAATTTTCTTGGTATGGTCATGAATGATCACAAGGAGATGAGAAGGCCTTACAGAATACCATGTTTATTTAGATCAGACCCTGGTTACAATTTCATCTCCACATTTTGCCAAACATATTTTAATTCCAAGAAAATGCATTAACAGTCCCATGGCTTAAAAAATGTGGATGAAAAAAATTGATTTTCCCCTGTGAGAGAATGGCAATAAGAGTTGATTGGGAAAGAATCGCAAACGTCGATATTCAGCAATTGTACAAAGTTAAAGCATGCAATGTGAATCACAATCAACAAACCAGGGGTGTAACAAAGGAGGATAAACAAATTCCAATTTCCAAAACTTGTGGGGTCTCTTAAATAATGAATGTATCCAAGATTTTATCAAATTGGCATGTTTATTGAAGCATGTCCACTTGACACTAGAAACATTTCACAGCCTGGTAATCAACCTCAGAATGTCAGGCCTTTTTTTCACATTTTTCTGTGCCCTCAAAACAGATTTGCAGCATTGACAAGTTGCTCTGTTTATTAAAATGCATTATTACAGTAATACATTTTTTATACAAATCATACAAGCTATTGATTATTCTAGATTCATATGTTGGCTACGTACAACACAAAACTAATGTAGTGAATGCTTGTATAAAAGCGCACACTGTTTAAAAAACATTCTGAAGATTTGTTGTGAAGCCCTACAATTTTTGAGGGCGTTAGTTCACCTAATACATCATACAGAACATCAACAAGTTTCACACTGCACAAAACACAGTGCTTTTGGGGAACAATGAGGAAATGAATAAACTTTCTAGGTATGGTTAAATTGTTATGTGTATTGAAAAATTTCAACAACTGGCAGAATCAATTATCTAACTGAAGTATTAGTTTACTTCAACAATGGTTGGACACTGTCGATACCCAGTCTACATGCAGTAATGAAAGATGTTCTTCAGAAAGATGAAACTGCCCTCAGTGATCCGCCAGAAAATATCACTTTTTTCAATAGGAGACAAGTCTTTGCATTTCATAGCACCTATAACTAGGTTTGCAAAAAAAATGATGAAAATTGTAGAATACCACTTCCCTTTGTTTAGAAAACAAATCTTAGCCTCTACTTTCTTCAAGAGACACAAAATTATTTCTTTCCTTCAGAGATTCATCAACTGGCATATCAGATATATCTGGATTACCAACTTCACGGCTTTCAGTTCTTCCTAAAGCAGCTTGTACCCTTCGAGTAAATTCTTCATCAGTAGGGGCTAACATATATCGGAGACTGAAATTAATACCATTTTCAATAAGGATTTTATGTCGCGGAATGATCCGAGAACTCAGAGAATAACTAAAGTACCTGCTTGATACAATTTCTTAGGCATTAGTTATCATTAACTCATAAAAAGGATTTTGGTTAAAGTCATCATAAACTTGAAGTTGATGTCATCAAAGCAACTATAAAAGAGAAATTCACCTTGGGAATTCAATTAAATCCTTCAATGGTCGAACCATGACTCGCTTCAAGTAACGGTATTTTGGTCGTATCACTGACAAATTGTACTTGAGCAACATTGGGAAATTGGCAATCATCCTCCCTAAAATTTGAGGAGGAATTCCGATTGCAAAGAAGAATTTTGTAACGACCTCAAGCTTACCTGATAAACTACATCCAATAAGTTCTGGCTCAGATGCAATTACTTTTCCAATATCTGCTTCAGGAACTCCAGCTACTTCTATAAGGAACTTTACCTGAAATTCATGAAATAGCAAGTAATCAAATAAAAGAAATATGCATGATTCAAAAGAAACAATGTCTAAGAAAGAATATTGAAAAACAAGGTTACATCAACTGATATAAGGTGTATCAACATCATCAAAATACTATTTTAGCACCCTACAAAACAGTCAACAAATCTTGACAAAAATTAAGCCACAAGTTACATACAAAGGGGAATGAAATAAATGAACTAGGTCTACTTCATCAACAAGCAATTGCTTTCAATATATAAAATTAATACTGCAAATACATCTCCCAAGATTCTAGCACAAATTCATGGCACATAACAACAGATTTACTTATCTGATTAAAATTAACACACTGCTTCAAAATTTTGGGGAGGTTTGTTTTAGTAAATGCACAGAGAAACTGAATTCCCATTGCCAACTGTCAGGATAAACAAGCACCAACTCAGAGATCTCAAAGGGTATGCTACGACATAACCACAAATATCTCAATTTGATATGATGAAGCACAAGCATTTGCCTTATTTTAAACCATGGTTTTTGTCTGTAGTACATCAAGGTATATGTTATTTATATGTAGCATATTGGCATTCATACATGCCACAACATCACCCCTCCCTTAGTTCTACCATCTTTATCCGCAATTCCTTGTAATGTTATTAGTATTCCCTTATACCCCAACCTCATTTTTTTAAGAATTATTTCGTCCGTACCTTTAGGATTCACTGTTATTGCATTCCTTTTTTCTCTCTAGATATTTATTTTCCCCCATAAACTTCATGCTTAACACTTTTATGAGTGTCTTAGATCGCCATCCATTTAGAGCAATTGTTTTCTAGCTTACTACAGATCAACCCTAGCCTTCAATTATCAAAGATTTGTCTTACTCATCACGGTAAATGCCTCCATGATTAGTAAGAAAAAAGACTTCAGAGTTGCAGCATTTAAAGAGAATAATTGACACATAAAACTATGAAATTAATATAATTTACTCAAAATGAAACACCCACAAAATTATCCCATTCATTAATAAATGCAAAAATACAACAGATTGTCATTTACTTTCACCATTTCATACATTTTCTACAATATCTTTTAGTATGCTGTTCTAATGAGCAAAGCCTGATTGCTGTTCTTACAACAATCCCCTAGTTAACAACCTAGAATAGTACTCCTGCTTGAGTTTCTCATATAATCTTAGCAGTGCTTCAACCTGAGTTGAGGAATAAGAAGGGATGAGACAAGAGAGACATTAAAAAACAGATGACAGAAAAACGTATTGTCTAAGACTATTTACCAAAGCCAAAATCTAAAAATTGATTGTTGAGCTGCAGTTGCTTTTATAGCTAAGTTGTTTGACTACAGTCACTTGACCCTAACTCTTGAGAGTTTAACCTGGTATGAAAGCTTCATTTCAGAATGCTCCTACAAAATAGTAAACTTCCATGTTAGCCCTCTCAAAACCTTGGGCAAAGAACCCCTACCTAAGGGCATGTGGCATTTTTTAACTGCTCCCTCTATGATTCAGATGTTAGCTCCAAGTGGGACCACACATCCCATTTTTAAATTACATTTTTGAAACAACATTTTAGAACCCAACTTATACTTCAACACATGGTTTAAAATAAATCATGGTAGTACCAAGTTTAAAGTGTGTGTCCACTTTGCACAACGCATGCATTATCATTCCTCAGCAAAAGATTGCACAGTTTACACCATTTATGCATTATCATTCTTGAAGAGGAGTTTCACCAACTGAAGGAGCATGGCAAATAGCCATGGAAGATGGAGTATCTTCTTGGGCAATAGAATCATGAGTTCAGGTAACCATCTCATCTATATAATCGTCCATATGAGAAATAGGATCAATTGTTTGAGACAGAACTACAACTTGAGGTGTATGATCATTTATGGATGAAGGTCATATGAATGCTGACATGAGTCCCTTCCAAATATTCTTGACCAAACTATATCCTTGATATTCATGTTCAAAGCCACAACTAAACTATTTCTCTAGAACTCCAACAACCAAATTCAAATAAACTCAGTTAGTTGGTTTCTAAATCCAGTTCCATCTGGAATGACATTGATATTAACATGTTTCTGAAACTGGTTCACATATTAACCCAGTTGCTCTATCACTTTCATTAAACATTTCATCTGTAGTCAGATCAATCGACACAAGCATACCCAAATCTTCTTTTCCTTGCATAGCTTTGATGGCCCCCTCCATAGACACCTCAACATCCAAGATCATTTTTCTTAATCATCTAGCAGGTCAAGAAGTCTGAGTAACAAGAGACCATATTTGAAAATAACCACCTATTTATTAATTGGCTAGTTTTTAAAATTTTAGTCATATTGTATCCAAGACTCTTGGTATTTTAGACTACATTATGCTTTTTCTTGTTCACTGTCTTGGCTGTTAAATTAAAGTGATTAACTGGATTAATACAGTGCTGAATCAGTTTCTAAAACAATATTAATATCAATTCCATTCCAGATGGGACCAGCTTTTCTTTTCTTTTCTATTGCTAATCATTTACAAATGATATACTCATATGAGCATCGACATGAGACCAATACAAGCTCTTGTGAGCACAACCATGAGTCTAATATCAGATCCTTTCGAGCAACAACACTAGAAACCACCTATGGAATACCAAGAGTCACAACTTAGGAATCCACTTATTTAGAAACCACCTCCACATTAGATGCCAACTATGGAAGACCAAGAGTCACAACTTAGAATTCCACACTAGATGTCCCATTGGGATTCAAACTTGGATCTCCACATTGAAAACTCAATGCTTTAACCAATTAAGCTCAATCCCTTGAACATGGGACCAAGTTTAGAAATCAACTAAGCAAATAAGATCAAGAACCATTGCTGAACATAGCCCCTGTTTCAACTCTGCCAATAACTGTTATTGTGCCTTTGTCCATATGAACTTTTCCTTTTCTTTGGCCCCCTTTTGTTACCTAGTTCAGAGGCCATGCAAAGTGAGAGAATCTGAGCACAAACCTTTTGCAAATATAGCTAGGTTCAAGAAGCTCCTAACTTTTGTGAGAGTTTTCAGGGACAATATGTCCCTGATCGACTTAAGCTTGTCTAGATTGACACACACACCATCTCTGTGGTAATGTAGCCAAGGTAGTGGATTCTCTCCCTTCCAAAAGAGCACTTCTCTACATCGGCATAGAGTTTCAATTGGTGTAGGATTCAAAGAAGCTATTGAAAGTGCATTTCCCATGTCTTATTGAATATGGAGATGTCATCCAAGTAGATGACGGTGTAATTAATTATTTATTGCAGCTCGTATTTAAGTTTAATTAGGTAATTTCTATTTGTTTACTTAGATAAATTAATGAATAAGAGTGCATGTCATCTCCTTGATTGATGGGAACACATGCCACCTCTACCTTACTCATGTTTTGATTGACAGTAGTTAGGTGCCACCTCTCCCTCATCAAGATGAGTTCTCTTGACATCACAGCTCCTACATGTTGAATCATCATCCAATTTTCTGAGCCTCACTCAATCTCTCTAGGACACTCATCATCTTGACTGGTAAGTCAAATTTGACAATTTGTTTTTTATTAATCCCTCAAAATTTCATAAAGAATCCAGCTATGTGGTTTATTTTTACCCTTGGTGAGCATATTTTTCTCAAATTTGTAAGATCTTTGTGCATTATAAATGGGTCTTTTATACCTTGTCCTTAGTAAAAACACGCTAAAGTGCCAAAACTACAGCTTCTTCAGGTAAAGGGTGTAGGGGTGTCATTTTTGTTTTCCAAATTCTTATTTGTTTCTTCTTTCTATGTTATCCAACATGGCTGATCCAACTCCTCAAATTCTAATGTCATTCAATTACTTTGTTTGGAAAAGTAAAATGCAAATAATCATACAAAGTACAAGATATTGGCTCATAATTGATGGAACAAAAACTGAACCAGCTAAAACAAAACATCTAAACAAATCAGATGAAGCATTTGGAACACTATGTTTAGTGATCTCTCCAGATCTTTTGTTTTATGTTGAGTCACTCTCTACACCTAATGGAATTTGATACAACTCTTGAGGGTTTGTATGGAAAGATTGATGAAATTCGTGGACATCAATTAGAAAATGAACTAATTAGTCTTAATCCTATTGACTTGAAAAGCATTCAAGTTTTTGTAACACATTTGAAGTCCCTTCAACTCAAATTAAAACAATGTCAAATTACTTAAATATTAGATGTATACCCATTTGTGTGATATTCTTGGCATGGGCATCAAAGCTTTTCTGGGCAAGAAGGATGTACCTATGCCAACATCTAGAGTGTTGGAATATATTTCAAAGTGAGAGAAAGTAGAAGAAACAATCACCCTTAGGTTAGGGCATTCTTTGGCATCTTGATCAAGGAAGCCCCCTCCTTCCCCATCTCTTAGCATTCCTAAAGTTGGTATGGCAAGCCACTCATTTTTGTACATGCATGGAGAAGATCCCATTACGCATAAGAGAATGAAGGGGCCATTGAAGAAGTCATTTCAAAATGAATCACAAGAGATTGTCAATCTACATATTGCAAGAGGTGTCTATGCTAATGGATTTCTTTCAATAGTATTTAGTCACCATGTTGGCAACAAATAGCGAGGAGGTTCCAAAAGGGTGCAAGAGCTTGGATTTTAGGAAGATGTGCAGCACTTTAGAGGGAACGGAGGTGAAACTTGTATACGATTCACTTCATCCCATTGGAGATTCATGGATCAAGACAAGGGTATCCATCATTTCCAATGGATGGAAGGATGCCAATAATCAACCCTTGATCATTGTGATTGTAGTGTCCTCTAAGAAGGCAATGCTTTTAAAAGATGTGGATTGTGAGGGGTAGATAAAGGATGCACAATTCTTGCTGACATATACGAGCCTTAGAAGAAGTGAGGCATAAAAACATTGTCTAATTCATAATGGACAATGCAAAAAAATTGTAGAGAGGCTGGTTTGTTGGTTGAGGCACACTATTCACACATTTTTTGACACTTTCTATTGTCCACTCAATCAACCTAATGCTACAAAATTGGGTTAAAAAAAATTGATTGGATCAAATAGGTGTCTATCAAGATTGAAGGGATCCAAATGTTATCACCAACACATGTTGTAGGCCATATTCAGATCATTCTCAAAAAAAGAGTTGTTGAAGATGAATGAAACAATAGAAAAATGTTTCACTTTAGTATTTTACTTTTTAAAATTTAAGTATATATACATTTTTATTTTTTTTAATAATTTGTTCAAAGCCAATTTGTTTCCAACACAATTGTCTTAAGATGTCTTCTGAAGATGTAGAAGGCACTTTCTAGCATAGTCATTAGCCAACTTTGATCCATATGGAGGCAATCCAACACTAAGAGAGAAGTAAATGTGAAGCAAATGATCCTAGATGACACTTGGTGAGATCATGTAGAACATGTTCTTAGTTTCATCAAGCCCATTTTGAGTATGATCTATTTTACTAACATGGATAAACCATGCTAGGGAGAGGAATATGATGGCATTAACTCAATGATTGACAAGATGAACATAATAAATGAGAAAGAGCAAGATTCTAAAGTAACTTTCTTCAAACAGGTGCATACACTTCTTGTTGAGTGGTGGAACAAAATACCCACTCTATTGTATCTTCTTTCCTTTGCATTGACTCAAAAATATTACAACTCCAAGATCATTTTATTGTCAAGGAGGGTGTCACCAAAGATGTGGAAGTCAGCCAACTTTTCTTGAATCGTAAGTTGGAGGATGTATTGTAATAAAATTACTTGCACAAGAGAAGAATATAATATACAATAAGCTGCAAATAATTGGTAATAATTGATAACAATAAGCCACTATAGAGGCACAACCTCCAAAAGAATAACAAAATTCACAATATGATGATAATAAACTAATCACTACTTCCTATATATACCATATTTATGTCATGGATGTCACCCAATGTTACACCCCATTGTGTATTCACCAATCACTATTACTTTTTATCAATAAATATGTTTTAATGAATGATTATGTTTTAGTGAATTTCAATGAATAAATGAGATGAATGAATATGCATTAAGATGTGATTGCTTTTTAAATGTTTTAATGATGCAAATGATATATGATGAATATGATTTTCATGTTATCGGCTAACTTCGTTCATGATGCACTAAGTTGGATGCAGTAAAGAATCGAGCCCTTCAGTGAGGAGAGAGAGAGTATCACCCAGGAGAGGAAGTTGGTATGGAAACCACTAATGTACCTACTTGAGTTAATGCACACTCACAGCTTTGGTTGGTCAATCTTTGTCAAGTCAGTTTGGGCTATGTGTCGGTAAGCGAACCTTGGTAATAGTTTTTGGGTTGATAGGAATGATTGGGTGATTGTCTTTGATTCTCTATGATTGTTTAGTTGGTTTGAGTCAGAGTGTTAGATCCTTGTATTGAAACGTGAGATATACTTTGCGTATTAAAATATATATAGATGGATATGTATATGTAATAAATGTATAAATATGTATATATATATATATATATGATAATTGATAACCCATATATATGAGCATATGTGCGCATGAGCATGCGTAGGTAGAAATACCTACATATACCCATACATAGATACAACATACATGAGAGTATTCGTATCAACACACACACACATATATTTTATATATCTATCGATATATATATATATATATATATATATATATATATATATATATATTGTAAGATATTAAAGTAATGATATGTATGAATACATTAATATATGTATATATGTACGTATTTAATTAAATAACATATATATACACATACGTATATATTAATATATATATAAATGTGTTAAAATTGATGAATGTATGATTGTAAATATATATATTAATACATTATAATAACAAGTTATTATAAAACCTATATATATATATATATTAATGCATTAAGTTATTATAATACATACATGTATATGTGTGTGTGTGTGTGTGAGATGCTTTTGATAAAGTAAGCTACATTTTTAGGGTGCAGTACCCTTTACACAAAGAGCGCAAAGGGTCAAAAAGAGACCAGAACCAAAATTACATCATTAAACCCAAACCAGAAAGCAATAGAAACCAAAAAACACACAGAGACGACAAATCAACAGTAGAGAAAACCAACCACCCAACACACAGACCCAACCACTACTCGGCTAGTCCCTCCCACTTTTCAATGAGAAGATTCAAGACATCATCACCCACCCATTTAGGTCCCTCTCCTCTAGTCTTCTCCACTTCCTCTTTGAGTACCTTGGAGAGAGTGAGCGGACCTGTGGATGATTTATATTGTGAAGCGCGTTAACCGAGTAAAATTTTGTTCAAGTTTGTCAACCCAAGCCTATAGTTTGTTGAAATCCTCGTCCTTGCCATTAGCCCCCTTAATCGCCTCCTCCTCCCCAGCCATGTGGTCCGAAGACTCAATGCTAGAGTCCTCTTTTATCATTTTGTTCAATTCTAACAAGTGGCGGGGGCCTTCAACAAACTCTTCTAATTCCTCAATAGTACCCTGCCGCTTACACGTCCGGTTGCCATCAGTCTACTCTGAGCTGCTAGATATCTCGTCAACAGGCACCTCTTTCTTATTTTTGGCCAGCTTACGAGACCTTCTAACACTGATTTGCTCCATCCCAATATCCACACTCGCCAACACCACAGTCACCTTTAGAATCTCTTTCCACAAGGCTCCCTCCCTTGTTCGTGTTCAGCATCTCCACATGACACTGGATGTCCTTTTTCCCTTTGTCTTAGCCGTCGGTTTGTTGTCCTTCTTGGTGGGGGCATTTTTTAACTCATAGAACACGACAACCGTCTTGGACTGGGCTAAACCCGCACCCCCCTTCTTCTTTTTGGTAGGGGGTTTGGATTTAGGAACATCTTTGGGTTCATTTTGCATAGAGGGATTATTCCTTTTTATTCTAGCAGAAGTAGCAAGGGGAGGTTTTTCAAGAGAGTGGTCAGAAGGTTCCTACTCTTCAAAACGAGCAGCACATATAGGCTTGGGAGGGCAAAGAGCCAAATGAAAATGGTAGAGCCGAAGAATGAGGCCCTGGTGTAAAGGCAGAGGAGGCGGCGTTTCAGGGTTCAAAGAAACGGCATCAAGGGTTTCCTTGATCGAGCTTTCCAGAGAGGAAAGCAAACAAAAAAGAAAACTTATAAGCATTTTGTTCCTAAAATGGTTAAGTAACGGCAAATGGTAGAAATAAAAGACTTTAAATCTCCCCTCTAAAGCAATATACTTCATGATAGCTAAGCAAACATTATCCCACAACTTTGGAAGCTCCTCCCTTTCGAACCCATAATGCTTTTTAACAGGCTTCTCATTCCCCTTGAAGAAAGCATTGAGGCTCTCTAAATCCTGCACCTTGGTGTGCACCCTGAGTTTCTGGCCAGTGTAGGATAGGCCCGTCGCCTTGGCGATAACCTCCTCATTAACTTCAAAGGAGATTCCGCCAATGGTGACTCTTCTTACATCCCTTTTGTCTTGAACAAGATTATGGCAATAATAATATGGTCGTTATGTTAGTTGTAATCAACTACCTTTCATGAGAATGTGAAAATTGGGAAAAGAATTTTTAATTTATTTGATATAAGTGCAATCATGAATGATTTCTTTATATATATATGTGTGTGTGTGTATGTTGATGTGTTTTATTTTAAAAAGGAAACAGAGAACGGTCTAACCCTATTTTTTTTAACAAGTGGATGCAGGATTGTCAACACCTCGAGGGAAAGGGAAATATCATCAAGGAGAGTCTGCAGTCTATAAAAGAACCAATTACCATCAAGTCACAAGTTTGGTGTAAGGTTGCTACGTGGTAGTCGTAACCTTGTGATATTATTGCACTTAATTAATTAATTTTAAAAACAAGTAATTGACTTCAACTTTGGTGTAAGAGCGAAACAAGTCGACATAAAGAGTATCATCGTTCTCCTATTGAAGCCACGTATTTAACTCTTAGAGCGCACCTTGGAGTAAGGAATTGAATTAAATATTAATGCCAATATTAATATAAACCTTAAGTCGTGATGGAGGGAAGAAAAGGTTCGTTTGTGTTGGGTGGCAGTAACCCCTCGCTACCTCGTCCTCCATGTCTTGAAGAACGCCCAAGAAAGAAACACATGCAGACATTTTTTCTTGGAGTCTTGGCTTGCATAGAATATAGGATGCCTTTCTTCTCATTTTGTACTCTCTTTCTCTCTTGGGGGTCAACATTCTTGGGTTTGATATTTCTGTCAAGAATTTCCATGGTCGAGCACCATCCTCATTCATTCGTCACTTAATTCTCAGGGGTGGGAAAAGCAATCTGCATTCTACAATAAGTCTGCCACAGTATCATTCTTTCGGTCAGTGTAGAATCATCGAAACATCTGTAGACATCATCTTGATTGTTAGGAGCAAACGCTAGGAGACCTATCAAATTTCAGCCCTGCATTTCCGGGCACTTAGATTGAGTGTCTTTAAATTTGTTAAATCTTAATTAAAGAATAGTCCATTACTTTGTTTATGAAGTCAATGGGTAATGTTGGTGTTTTCTTTTGGAAACACGTCCTGCCTGTTGCTTATTGAAATCAAATTCCTTGCAAACTCCAGTACCCATCTAGTGAATAATTTCTTCCTTACCTTTTGAACCAATCGTGGTCCCCTGATCTTGGAATCGAGATATTCTGCGTCTTTCTTCACCACTGTTTTACTTGAAATAGAAACCTTACTATGTTTTCTTTAGTTCTTGAATCAAGTCAGTTCAAGAATCTTTTACAAATGTCAATTTAGATGAAATATATATATTTTGAATTGAAGTATTCTTTCAACATCGACTAAGACTATCATACCTACTCTTGTGAGTAAGAAATGAACAAAATATCCCTGATTGTAGAACGAACTGAGCTGTCACTGATAATATAAACTCAAAAGTCAAATGTATCAATGCCGAGTAAGGGTGAGATGTAATGTCCCCATTTTGGCCATACGCTCTTCATTTGGATTTAGCCTATTTCTAAGAATCCGTAGGCTACTCAGTTGTGCTAAATCTAGGGTTTCCATTTTCAGTAAGTCTTGCTTCTAGCTCAGTTCAACTTTCTGTTGGTTTTGAGGTAAACTTACTATTTTTGGCAATGGCTATTTTTAGTAAGTCTAATTTTGGCAGTGGCATCATCAGCAGTTCAACTCAAGTCATCTTGTTATCCATCAGTTTCAGTTTGGCTTTGGGTTTGGTTTTCTTCATGAGTTGAGTTTATACTTAGTCAAATTTCATGTTTCTCAGTTGTACCCCACGCCTAGGAGTAATAACTTCATGTTGTTTTAAAAGAGGGGCCATTAAGGGGGTCAATTGTGCATTTAATGATTTATTAAATGTTTTATTGTTACAAAGTAAAGTTGGACGCCTAAAGGAGGTTGAGTAATATTTTATTATTTCAAAAAAGTAAAATGCAAAAAGGTGGTCTGTTGTGACCTTTTCACACATCGCCCCATTCAAAATGGGGACCCCCTAATTTTTGCTCCATTCCGGTCTTTTTGGCTTTGGTTTTTGTCTCTCTTTCTCTCCGTCTCTTTTCTATCTGCCTTCCGGGGATTTCTCTGTGATGAGCTCGAACGTGAAAATTTGGCCAAGTCTGAAATCAGGGTTTTGAACTTCCTTGCCACTTTGAGATCAAATCGGGCGAGTAAATTGAAAACAGAGCTTAGCATTGTTGTCGTGTGCTTCCACAAGCTCTCGAAATTTTCATCAAATTCGAGTAATTACTATTTTTAGTAAGTGTACAATTACAAGCAATCCGTCAGATTTTTGAAATTCGACAGTACACTGCATTCGGACATATCAAGTGCTCGTGTGCAAAATTTGAGCTGAAACAGACAACTTACTATTTTTCGCAGTTCAACTTCCGAAGCAAATTTCAAGGGTTATATGCGAGTTTTTCAACGCATGTCTGGAGATTCCTTCGGGTTTTCAGAGACCTTCGCGATGGTGTAACATGCAAAGTGAGATAACGACTTTCAGAGTTTAGCCTTCTGAGGCTATTTTTAGGGTTTGCATGTCAGGGTTTCTTTTGCATGTCGGATGATTCCTTATGGGTTTTTCGAGAGCTTCGCGATGATGTGACATGCAAACGGAGATAATCACTCAGTGAGGAACTTACTATTTTTAGCAGGTGCATCCCAGCAGCCGTTTCCCAGCACTTCAAAATCATGAGCTGATCGCAATACATCAGAAACAAGAACAAACAGAGACCATTTGATACGCATGTAGAACAAATTAGGATTTCCAGCTTCGGGGCCTGAAAAGAGGGGTTAAAAGTCAGAATTTTCGAAAACCGGTGTAAACCACTGCGATCAGCATCCTTCAAGCTATCTACTGGAAAAATTTGAAGTCAAACGGAGCACTTACTATTTATAGTAAGTCATTTTGGAAGTAGGCTAAAAATAGCAAATCAGTTGCATGCGCCAGTATCAATATGCAGGTCACGTGGTGAGGAGCACCCCATTCGAATTTCAAGTCAATCGGAGCTGTGGAGGTATCAGAAGCAAGCAGTTACTATTTATAGCAAATCACCTTCAGAAATGGGCTAAAAATAGCAAGCCAACTAAAAATAGCAGTGTCAACAGGGTAATAAGGTCGTGAGGATGCAGTGTTTGAAATTTCAAATCATTCTGAGCTTCAGAGATGCAAAATCGAGAGACTTACTATAAATAGTAAGGCACAGGGATGCTGACTAAAACAAGGAAAAATGGCTAAGTATTGGACTTCATCTTGCAGCTACCTGGAAATGCGCCCAAGTTGATGAAGAGGCATGGAGAAAATTCTAAGTTAAAAACTCGTCCTCCTGCTTAGCCAAAATGCCCCTATGAAGCATAAAAGTCAAAAGGGCCAACGTTTTTCATCCTGTAGCTATGGCTAAATGCGCCCAACTCAAGTTGATGAGGATGTGATAAAAAATTATAAGTACGAAGTTCGTCCTGCACATATAGCAAAATGCGCCTACCTTGAGAGTTGATAGCAAGAAAATTTTCTAAGTGTAGAACTCGTCCTCCACCACCCCCTAAATGCGCCCATCCTGCACATGGGTTGAAATGAGCCAAAAAAAAGAAGTCAAAGTGGTCAACATGTTTTATCCTTCTCCCATGGCAAAATGCGCCCAAAACAAGGCATGTAAAGACAAAAACAAAGAAGGTGAAGGGTCACATGCCAGGCGTGGGAACTTTCATCCACCACATATGCTCAAATGCGCCCAAGAAGGATGGCAAGTCAAAGGAGTCAAAGAAATTCGTCCTCCTCACCCATCTAAATGCGCCCAAGTTCAAAGGAGTCAACAAGTCAACAAAAGCTCGTCCTCCTCATATGCCTAAATGCGCCCAAATGAGGTCAAGTGAAGACAAAAACGGAGAAGTTGAAGAGTCATCCTTCATGCAAGCCAAAATGCGCCCAAGTTGAAGATAGTAAAAGTGAATGTAGGGTGGCGAATGAGGTAAAGGGTGAATAAAATACTCCAAGGCGTGGTGAAGACAAGATAAATGCTAGGCGTGGGCAATATTCTTCTTCAAGTGTTACATGCGCCCAAGGTGGTAAGTGCCAAGGTGTTAGAAAATATTGCCAAGGGTGAATAAGGTGCTAGGCGTGGTTTTAATCTTCTTCAAGTATGCTATGCGCCTAGGGTGGTGAAATAAAATACAAGATGGTGTCGATGAATATTGCTAAGGCGTTGGAGCTTCAAGTGAAAATATCTTTCAAGTGTGAAATAAAACGCAAGGTGATGAATAAAGCAAAGTTGCTAGGCGCTGGAGTTGCAAAATAATAAAATTTTTCCTAAGGCATTGAAGATGATGAAAGTAAAATATGATGTGCTTGCGGGAAGATCTTCTAAGTGAAATAAATTTCTCTCACAGGAAAAATTTTCAAAGTGATTCAAATTTTCTCTAAGGCAAAAGTATTTTCTTCCTTAGAAAATACGCCTAGACTCAAGGTGATGAATTTTCTTCTTAAAGCACAAGCAAGTTTTCAGGGATGAAGTCAGAAGATGATGACAATACAAGATGAATTCAAAAAATTTCTCAAGTCAGAGCAACAGGATGTTCACGGAGATAAAGAACGGATTTAAATTGGAGTAATATTTTTCTAAGGTTTAAAAATTTTAAATTTTAAATGAACCCGTTCGTTGGGTACCCATGGATTCGACGCGTTCTGGAGAAAATTTTCTTCTGGGTACTGGACATTTGTGATGATAGATGGATTTCTATGTCTTCGGCACTTCACCAACGCTTTTTGGGTGAAGAATTTAATCAGTGCTCAAATTGTGAAATTTTCCTAAGGAAATTTTTAAAATCTTCTAAGGCAAATTTGAATAAAATGATTTTTGAAAGGAAAATGATTCGAACGATGAATTCGAAATGAGTCGCCTAGATGATTTTAATCTAGTCCTTCACAGATGAATTTTCCAGAGCTGAAGAGAAGTAAAATTCAAATTCAAGTAACAGAGCTCCGGCTGATGAATTAGAAGATGAATTAAAAAAAAAAAATTGAAAGTGAATTTGAAATGTGGCAGTTAAAGTTGAACTTCTAGAAGGTTGAGATTCTCGGACAAGTGTCAGGAATACCAGAGGGAAAATTCGAATTCTTGAAGTGGAGTAGTGGAAATTTAATGCACTGACTATACTTAGCTCCTTCTAGAATTCGATTTTTGCTATAAGATTGAGAAGTTTCTCACTTCTTTTTCACAGCTGAGGAGAATTCGATTTGCTCTAAGTGAGTTGCAAAAGACTGGATTGCTGAGGCTTGAAGAAGTTCGAAATTTTGCTGAGGACTGGAGAGTTTGCTGAAGGCTGAAATTTGTGAAGTTGCTGGAGCTGAGAAAGTGCGCACTTGCTAAGTTATTTGCTGATTGAGAGGTGCGAATTTGCTTGAGTTGTTGCTGAAGCTCGATTTGTTGTTGAAGTTTGAAGTTGCCAGTTCAAGAGAGGGAATTTTATATTTGAAGAAGATTATATTGCTGAAGCTAAGGAGGACGCCTTGAAGTAAGAATTTCAAAGAGTATATTGAAGTGCGCACTTGCTAATTTGCTGAGTGTGAAGTACAAATTTACAAAAGTTCAAGTTGCTGATTGAAGTTGCTGAAAGTGGTAAGTCGCTGAAGCTTACTTAGAAGTCTTTTCTAAGTATTGAAGTTCAAAATCTGTTGAAGAGAAGAAGCTGAGGTTTGCGAATAAGAAATGTTATTGCAGCTTCTCAAAGTCGACTGGCAGCCCTGCAAAGTATTCTATTTATTTTTCTAAGTTAAATTACTGATGAATGTCTATTGTCCTGCAGATGGCTGAGGCAAGGGCGACTGGCAAAGATTACAATGGTGCATCCAGGCAAGCAGTTATAAAGAAGTTGAGCAAGACATTTACGCCAGAGTCAAAATTCATTTCGAAGTTGGGCAAGCTGACAGATACCAACTTGGGCTCCATCAACCTAGAGACTTTCAAAAACAGAATGTTGGGGATTGGTAGTCATCGACCTTCGACCACTTCGCACAACATTGTTCGAAGCGGATTATATGCAGCGGCTGGTTTCCCACCGGCCATTCAGTGTTCGGAGCTGATAATGGAGTGCGCCAACTGCTACGAGAAGGATCACAGATCGATCATGTCACCAGATGGCCAAGTGCTCGCCAACCTCACTACTGCTGCCATTGGTGAAGCTTTCGAGATCCCAGTGCATAGAAACATGGTTTACAAGTCCAGGGAACAAGCTGAGCGAATGTATGCTTCTACATTCGAGAGATGCACGGAGACGATCAATACTCACTGGATGAGCAATCCCAAGCCTTCTCGTACGAAGTTGCTGAAGCAAATCATAGCGGATGACTTGAAGTAGGAGTATTGTGATCTCATTATGATGCTGAGCAGAGTTGGTGGTTGCCCACATTCATTTATTTTCGAGCCATGGATGTTCTACTACATCAACCTCGTGCTGGAAGGGAAAAACTACGACAACTGGGCCGAGATGATCAGTGACAATTTGCATGAGCAGCTCCTGAGCCTGAGGAGGACGAAGACGTTTTATATGAGCTCTTACATCATCTATATGCTGGCTCATATGACGAGGTATAGGGGAATCTCATACAAAGAACCTATTGGTTGTGGCTCACACCAGTTTAAAATCCATGAAACTTGTTCACAGTTGCACCTGGCAAGCACTACTCACTACAAGCGTGTCAATGACGCCTTCACCATGCACATCACGAGATTGCTTCAGGAGCGGTTGCATCACAGGATCTCGAGGGAGGCCCAAGAATTGATTGAAAGGTATGGGTGCTGGTTTATACAATTTCCGAAGTTTTCTTACATAAGGCTGCAAGGTTTTTCATCATATCCATATAGGCTGCCTAAGTACCCAACCGATAGAATTTTAATGTTAGAGATATCTAGGCAATTGGTTGCCTACGATAAAATTCAGAAGAAAAAGAAGGGAGGAATTGACTTCCCAATTGTCATGGGCAACTCAGATGAAGTGTGTCCTTCAATACAGGCAGCTAGAGAGGCCGAGAGTGAGCTTCAATTTTATCACTTTTCCTATCACACCAGCCGACAGCACTATGATCCGCATAATAACATCAAATGGGTACTGTCAGAGGAATTTAAACACAAGGCAAATATTGAGGATTATTGGGCTGATGCATCAGATGAGATTGAAGTCAGGAAAAGAATGTTCTCTCGGTTGCCAATTAACATGATTAGGGAGTGTGAAGTTGTTTCGGTTCCAGACTAGGTGAATGAGGACATGGACGTTGTCCATCCAGATTATGCAGCAGTAAGAGATACTCCGCTTCCACTCCCGGATTGATCAGAACCAGAGGTTGCTGACTTGGACACACTTTCTATTCCGGTCCTGACATTTACCAGAGCATGGGTTGATAGGCGTGTGAGCAGATTGAAGAGTAGGTCAATTGCTTTGACTTACAATTTGATGGGAGATTACAGGACACCCACCACCGGCAGGAAGAAACAAATCACACGAGGTCCAGAATCCAGAAGGAAAGAGTCAGTTCAGCAGGAGCTTGTTCAACCAAAGCCTCCACAAGTTGCAATTGAATTGCCCACGCCATTGGAGACACGTTCTCCAAGCATACAGGAGGTTTCCTTGTTTGCTGATCAAAGGAATGCATTGAATCAGGTGCAAGTGGTACAGGAAAATAATCAGCCTCCACGGAGAGAGTCAGTTGGCCAGAGCGTCAACGCACCTAGTAGAGTTGATCAGCAAACTGATGAGGGGACTGCTACTGACCCTCAGTTTCAGCAAGAATTAGAGACGGCTTTGGAGGATGATGATGATATAGTTTCAGGAGACACTCAGCCACTTGAGGACGATGAGCCTCACCAGAATGATGTAGAAGTTGAACAAGTCCGAGAAGTAGAGGCACAAGAACAGCAACCATTTGACATACAGTATACAGTACCTGATTGGCTCAGAGAGAGGATGAGAAGGAGCCCCAACGAAGAGATTGATCCAGCAGTTGAGATGGAAGAATTTTTGAACAGGATCAGCACGCCTCCACAGAAGAAAAGAGCACGGAAGTTTTTGAAGATATCCACTGAGGAGGATGGCTCTCGCACTCTTCACGTAGCCATGCCTCAAGTTGATTGTGACCAAGATGAAGCAGTACCTGAGAATTATGTGGTCACAACTTTGGACTTAGGACGCCCCACAGGTGCACAGATTGTAGAGGAGTGTGATAACTCCTACCTCGTCCTCAAGGATAGATTATTCAAGAAGGAAGGAAAGTAAAAGAAATTGAAAAGAGAGCATAAGGCCTTGATTGGATATGTGTAGCAGTTGTCTCGTCCTCGTGGGCAGGAAATTCCAATGATAGAGCTTCCCCCTGAGATACCTAGAGCGTCAATCAGTGGCTTGTTGGAGTTAGGAAAGATGGCACAGGAGGCAGACAAGTGGGTCACGGGAGTTCGTGTTGAGACAGAGAAGTTTATGGAGGACCTTGCTTTTTCTTTTCAGCAGGCTTCCAGTATTTTGGCACGAATGGAGGTAGTTGATCATGCTTGGGGAGATGCTTCTGTTTATTAGAGCAAAGTAATTCAACGTCTTGAGGCCTTGAGGCATGTTCCTTTGCGATTGCTGATTGATGGAGGGGTCATTCAGGAGAATGACAGGTATGATTTTTCTAGATGGTATTCTTCAGCAATCACGGGACGTGGTTTCTTCGACGCAGCATAGGCAGATTCAACCAGGATACGGAAGGCTATGGCCAATATCATTGATGGAGTTCAGAATACTTTTGAGGCCATATTTGCTAGGCGGTTGATTCCAGATGAGGTGACTACAAATAATTTGAGGGGTAGGCTGGTGCCTTTCTTTTCAGAGGTGAAGGCCTTCACACAGGACGACTTTGAGAACACCTCCACTTTCTCCAGCTTGATTCAGAGCACGCAGGATTCCTTAGCTGCTTGGAGAAAATCTTGTGCACGGCATGAGACGTCGGTCACGGTGTTAGAGTTCCAGCTAGATTGTGTTCCACCCATTTCAGTTCAGGAAGTTGAGGCTGTACTTGGCAGGTTCGTTGAGTTTGCAGCCAGAGAGGAGAATGGGAATGCACTTCTGGACGACGATCTTCTAGAGGACTAATTGTGGGCATTGATTGCCTTTACTATTTTTGGGAGTGAGTGGGAATCTTTGGTCATTTATTACACCACTCCCCATTCTGGCAGTTTTTAGGGTTAGGGCTGAGGTGGCTTAATCTTAGCCACTCTTTTGATTGTAATCTTAGCCGTCCATTGGACTGGGCTACCTATAAAAGGGGGAGTCCCCCTCATTTGTACCTCATTAGAAATTAGACTAGCATTAGATTTGGAGATCAGAGTAGATACACTAGAGAGTAGGCATTTTGATAGCATAGTGTGGAGAAGAAAGAAAGTTTTCCCTTTGAAAACTTTTGTGGAGATTGTTGTGTAAAACTTTCATGATAATAGATCTTTTCATTGATGGTGGAATTCGTCTTTGTCATGGATTGCTAGCAAGGTCTCTTCATCCTTTCGGATCCAAGTAGCATAAAGTAGCGTAATTTTCATTTCATGCAAGTAGTTTACTTTGGATGTGTGGTGTTTTATTAAGGTAGCTTCATTTCATTCCATACCACTAGCAACTTGTTGATAATAAGTTTGTCTTGTGTGGTCTACTGGACATTATCTTGAGTTTAACTTCGATTGTGATTTGTATACTTATATGCGTCGTTCTGATGGTGTATGTATGCTAAATTGTAATTTGAACATCTTTTGCTATCCCTTTGAAGATTGCACCAATTTTACTGAAGCTGTCCGACGTGAGGCTAGGTGAAATTTGGTTGAAGTCTACTGAAATCAAGCTCCACATATCTTGCATTTAGGATAGAATATAAGCTTCTTAGACCCTACACTCATTTACTTTCCGCACATTTCTGATTAGCTTTAGGAAAACGAACTTATTGCCAAATCACACGCACAAAATCCCCTTCAAATCATCCACCTACTGTTAACTGCAAGAAGCTTGAACAATTGTGTAAGTCCCCTCATAAGAACACAGCAATACACATCAAACCAACTGAGGGTATTCAAAGTATTTTGGAACCTTGGAGTTGAACGTGTGATCTATCTCGCAATCTTAGCACACGGAATACTTTGATCAAGAGAGAACGGAGTAGCCTTCGGACAACTTTGTTCTTCTGCTGATTGGTGCGGTCACAAAAATCACATCAACACGTCCCTTTTGGAAGTTGAAGTGATTCAACTTCTTGGAATTTGAAAAGTTTTTGTTGCTTCATTTGCCAATTAAAGCTTATATATTGCTGTTGTTTGAAGAGCTGATTATGCATATTTTTGAAGAGCAAAGTTACACTGCTAGAATGAATCCAGAATCCGGCTAAGGGAAAGCTTAGCAAATTTACTCCATTCTTCGAGCCTGCAACTATGGTTCCCTAGGTGGTGGATTGAGAGTGTGCTTCATCCAGAAGTACATATTGAGCATTATTATGGAGTTTTGGTGAGATATTTCCAATTTTCATGTTGCTGGTTTATCATGGCTGAAAGTGATTTTTGTATACAGCTTTTAGTATGAATTTTATTTGGTTCTGGGTATTTGATCATTGCATTTCTATGATAGATGCGACCATATTTGAAGGTTATCAGAATTGAATTCCAAGTCTCAGATTTTATTAAGCAAAATTGCCCTTGCAAGGAGGTCGTACCTTTTTCGAAAGCATTGGGATTCGTGCATAAATTAATGGTTGAGTTTAGATGTTTTATCATTGTGAATTGGGCGCCAACCTTCTTAAGAGCTTTTGCAAGTTATATTTCATCTTCTGGAGGTATTGTGGAGTTGTGATTATTTTTGTGTTTTCAGTTTGCTGATAATCATTTCCAGATTGCTGATTTTTATATCAGTTTGCTTCAATATTCTGATTTTGGTTTCAAGATTCATTAATTGAGAGGATATCAAGTGGAAAAATCTTCTATTTCATTGTGTTTTGTAAAGATTGTAATAACACTTGAAAATTGTAGTTTATCATTGTAAAACTATAAACAATAGTACCGTTCCAATCATTTAATTAGCTGCAAATTCTTATGATTAATCTCTCATATATGTAACCCCTCGACAGTTTACCGCCAGTGTGGATAAAGAACATTCTAGAAGCTTATCTCTCTTATTTGCAGCTATTTCTATTCATTGTAAAGCTAGTTAGTAGTACTAACGGCTATTTCATTTTATTGCTGCAATTTATACTTGATTACACTCCCACAATTGAGTGGTTGAGTTTTAGAATAAACATCTTTCTTGTTTGTAATTTCCCCCCACGTTATAAGTGGTTGTGTGGACAGTATTCCCCCCACGTTAATAAGTGGAAGAGTGGATTTAAAAGCTGGCTTGCCGCCTAATAATTGTTGTAAACTCACCCACTGAATAAGTGGAGTATTCCCACCGCTTGTGGATGCCTGCATCAGCAGATGAATTGTACTTTCAGCTCTGTTTATGCCTAACGATCCTCTGACCATATGCTATCACCTCGCCCACATTGGGATCTTGGTGAACATTCTTGGTTAGAGTTATCTTCTTCGTTGATTTGCATTTTTTGAGCTAACGCTAATCAGTGTTTGGTTGCTGATTTGAATGTTAATTTTGGGAAAAAATTAAGGGGAATATTTCATGAAAGAGTTGATGGCATGAGAAACGTGTTCATAATCATTAAATCCTTGGCCAAGGTTATGATTCTTAGAATAAACAACAGTCATCCATCAAGAATCAGATATACCCTTGGTCAGGATGGTCATTCTAGTTAGGAGAAAATATTGAGAAAGACCGACCAGGGTGGTATAGATTCTTGACACCAGACTCAGATGGCAAGATGGTAATTGGGGAATCCTTTATAGTCTACACCTCGTGAAGGGTCAGGTTTCTTTAGTTGAAGAAACACGGGAGACCAGTAGGTCTTTGGTTGGGCAGAAAAGCCCTTGATGATTGTTTATCTTTCCCTCAAAGACTAAGACTTATTTTCAAGCATTCCAACAAGAAGCCTTCGGACTGTACTATCTCTTAACCCTCTCTCTCTCTCTCTCTTTACTCAAAATAGAATTATTTTATATTGTTTAATTCACTGCTATTAAAATATGTTCTATTCATTTTTTAATTAATGGAATAGTTAGTTCATAACCAACTGTAGTTTTCAGTTATATAAACCGTTAATTGTTCCATTTCAACTAAAATTGAAAAACTAGTAGTTATTGAATGTTAAAGTAGTTAATGCTCAAATTATTTATCTTTCTTGTTTGTCATATGTGTTGAAACTCTCGTTAGGAAAATTAGTTAGTTACTTTTCAGCTGAATCTGGAAGTTAGTTACCGTTCTTAAACTGTAGATAGCTAGTATGTTACAACTCTCTTGTCACTCCAAGAACTAGCAAACTATGCCAATAGTGTCACATCATGACACACCAAGCTCTCCATAAGGGGTGCCATTCCTCCCTCCATGCAGATGTGCCAAACAATAGGGTCTCTACGGAATTCATCGAAGGAACCCGCTCGGTCCGAACCCTATCAACTCTCATCTCATTCCACTAAACAATGCAACTTACCCAAAAAACTAGAGTTAGCAAATTTTCAAACTGGCAATGGGTAACCTTTATCACCCATTTATCGCCGTCGCCAAACCAATAAGGAAAATCATGCCTAATTAAGGCATCCAAAGCACCACACAAGTCGGTGGTCTTTTCCAAGAAAATTATGGTCACAGGGCCATAATAAAACTTTCTTAAGTACAAAAGGCTTAAGTTAAAAGCCATGCTAACTTTGATTGGGTGATTATTTGCTAAGAGTCTAGGGATAACTTTAGCCATACACACATGCCTAAAAATTATGGCCACGGGGCCATAATAAATCATTTTAAAGTACATTGAATTTAAACTAATATCCATGATGATCTTGATCGAATAATAAATAGCCAAAAATTTGAAGATATGCTTGGCCATATACACATTTCTAATGTCATGATTTGAATTATAATACTTTTGACAAGACTGCTCATAAAATTTTTGAAGAGCCTACCCCTTCTCTTCCATCATTTCAAACCATCGCCCAAAATCCCACCTATTCCTCTCCACATCATCCTTCTTGTTCCACATCATCAAAGGCCCAAAGGTAAGGAGCCACATGTACCTGCCTAGATCAGCAAAGTTGGATACCATCATTAATGGTACAATTTTTCTATTCATCAAGGATAAAATCTTGTATATTCACAGGGAGAGCCCCGAGACTTTTGAATAGGGTCCACGAGGAACCAAGGTTGGCCAAAGCATCCGCCACCTGGTTGCCCTCACGAAATATGTGAGTCAAAATCTTCCTTTCAAATTTAGAAATCAAATACTTTGTGTCCAAGAGTATGTCACGGATACTCCACCCATGACAAAGATCATGATTAATAGAGTCAATCACCATCTTGGATTCACCTTCAATATGCAGTCTCTTTATACCTAGAGTGACAGCAATTTCAATGCTCTTGGGCAACGCTCTAGCCTCCGCTATCATGGAAGTCTAAATACCAATACCACCAACATATCCTGCCACTAAGTTGCCATAAGAGTCTCTGATAATGCCTCCAATGCTAGCCATCCCCGAGTTCCCTTTTGCCGCCCCATCGAAATTAAGTTTATGCCAACCAATATTCGGGGGTTTCCAAATAGAGTTCAGTCTTGCTAGAGATTTACAGTTATCATAGGAGTTGGGCCCTAAATTTGTATTCCATGATTTTTCCATGTTGATCTCCCACACAGTAGGCACTTTGTCAAGGGGTTTCTAGTTGTATAAGGAGACATTCTCAGCAACCAGCCTGAAACCAATGCCAAAGACCTCCTTAGGGATTTTCTCAATATCTCTAAAGATCCAATTGTTCCTCTCCTTCCATAAACATGAACAAAGGATGGGAGGAATTTGACACCAAATTTCACTAGGGAGAGGATGGTGGAAAGGGGTTGACCAACTTTCAATAAAACTCTTGATATCACTATTCATGGTTCAATGAATCCCCAATTTGCCAAAAGCCAAGTTCCAAACTTCAGTAGCAAACAAGCAGTGGAGTAACAGGTGGCCAATCGACTCCTCATTATTCTTGCATAACATGCATCTATTTGGGATTTGAAATCCCCTTTTCCTTAAGTTATCCTGAGTTAGAATCCTGTTGTGACAGGCCATCCACCAAAAAAAAGTTAATTTTTGGTGTTAAATTTATGTTCTAGACCTATTTCCAAAGTCTGCTCCTATTCCCCTGTTCCGAAAGCAAACAGTAAGCCGACTTAATAGAGAGGTTGTCCTTATGTTCCTTGACTCAATAAAAAGCATTCTCCATAAAAGAAATGGGGATTCTAGTTAGGGAAAGGATGTCCTGCAAGGACCTAGCCAAAAGCCTTGATTCCGAGGAGGGGGGTCAGCACAATTCTATCATTTTCCACTTCCTAGAACCATGGAGACCACAAAGATAGTCACTAACATTCCTACCGAAAAACAACCTCGCAAGCCACATCAAATTCTTGAACTTAGATTGTGAAAGGAGCATATCAGTCAGCCATGGATCCTCCTAGAACCTAGTGCAGTTGCCATCTCCTAACTTCCATCTTAGACCAGAGTGTAATAGCTTATTCATCTTGCATATGTTATTCCAAACGAAAGACCCACTAGGGTGTTCATTCAAGAGGCACCTAACAAGGGGGCAGTTGCCAAGGTACTTAGCATTCATAAGCCTACACCAGTCCTTCTTGTTCCTTAGCTGATCCCAACGAACCTTAGCAAGCAAAGGTTTGTTGGTTGGCTGGATTTTCCTTATACCAAGCCACCCCCAGATTTAGGAAGGCAAACTTTGTCCCAACTAATAAGTGCCAACTTCTTTTTCTCCTTTGTGCCAAACCAAAGGAAGTTCCTTTGAATTTTCTCAAATTTCTCTGCTATGTATCTAAGAATTTTGAATATAGAAAGGAAATAGACCGAGATCCCTTGGAGGGCAGTAGTAAGGAATTGTAGCTTACTAGCATGACTGAGGATCATGCCTTTCCATCCGGCTAGCTTCCGTTGAACTCTCTCAAGGAAAAAATTCCAGAAGTTGGGAGTAACTTCTTTAACAATGAGCGGAAGACCTAGGTACACCGAAGGAAGGGATGCACTCACACAACCCAGAACTGACGTCACCCTTTCCTGCAAAATAGGAGTGTTGTTAAAGAAATAAATCATGCTCTTGTTGTAATTTATACACTAGCCCAAGCAAGCAACATAGTTGTTAAGGCAATTTTTCCATTTCCTTGCTTCCACAACCGAAGCTTTCCCAAACAAGATGGTATCATCCATAAATTGTTGAATGACAATCGTGTTAATGGGTGTTTTATGACCACATGAACACAGAATAAAGTTTCCAATGGTCACTCTGTCCTTTCTTGATCAAAATCTCCTGCATGCTAAGATTGCGAAAGATCATGCATTCAACTCCAAGGTTCCTTTATGCAGTGGAGGTAGACTCAGTTGGCTTAATGTGATTTGCTGGTATTTCAAGGGGACTTACACAATTGTTCACTCAAAGAGAGAGATTTTCCGGATTTGGAAGATTTGTCAATGAAGCTCAAGTTTCCTAAGCTACCCAGAAAGTACTGAATTTGAATGGTTGCAGGGATTAAAAATGCTATAATCTACTCTAGGTGCGGGGTGTGGCGATCAACTCTCACAGACTTCAACCAAGCTTTGCTTTGCCTCAACTCGGACAACTTCCACAAAATTGGTGCAATCTTCGAAGGGGGGGGAACTAGAGATATTCAAATTACAATTCAACATGAAGACACCATCACAACAATGCATAACATGTAAATCATAACTGAAGTTAAGTTTAAACTATTCCAGTTGACCACACAAGGCGAGCCCACCATCAGCGAGCCTGCTAGTGGTATGGATTAGAAAAGCTTGCTCAAATCAACCACCACATTCCACAACTATCTAATTGCATGAAATAAAATCTATTTTACTCTATCTAAGTTCTACTTTAAGATCCTATGTTAATTGGAAGGATGAAGATACCTTGCTAGCTACCCACAATAAAAGATGAAATCATAAGTAATGACAACTCTTTATTAAAGTAGTGTTCACAACAGTCTCTTACAAAGCATTCAGTTGAAAACTTTCCTTCATTTTCCTATCAATCTATGCTATGCTATGTCTCTCTCTCTTCCTTCTATGCTATCAATTCCTATCTATCTCTATCTATATGCACAAATGAGGGGTATGCCCCTTTTATAGTTGGCCCAATCCAACGGACGGCTCAGATTCAATTACAATGAATGGCTCAGATCGAGCCACATAAGCCTTAGTCCAGATTTTCCCTAAAAATTGCCAGAAAGTGGAGTGGGGATAATAAATGAGCACATAATGCCCAATCTCTCCTTTTGACCACTATGGGCATTTAATGCCCACCATCTTCTAGAAGATTCTCATCCAGAAACGTGTTCCCATTGTCTTTCTCTTTAATTGCAAATTGGATGAATCTAGTCAACACTGCCTCAACCTCCTGAACAGAGATGGGTGGAATATGGTTGAGCTGAAATTCGAGCATCGTGACCACCTGCCCCTACCGAGTGCAAGATTTTCCCCAAGCAACTAAGGCATCTTGAGTGCTTTGAATGATGTTGGAGAAGGTTGAAATGTTCTCAAAATCCACCTGGGCAAATGACCTCACATCCAAAAAGAAAGGCTCCAATCTGCTCTTCAAGCCATCTGTAGTTACCTCTTTTGGAGTCAACCTTTTAGCAAACAAGGCTTCAAGTGTGTTCAAGACTCCTTATATATTTCCCATAGCCTTTCTAACTCTAACTGATTTTGCCTATGCTGTATCGAAGAAGCCTTGACCTGTGAATGTTGAAGAATACCAACCCGGGAAATCATATATATTGCCCTCCTGGATCTCTCCTCCAACCAGAATCTATGTGGGCATATGCATCAAGGCTGCCAAGCGAGGAACAATTTTATCTTGATAAATATGGGTTTCATTCCAGGCTTGATCAACATTATCCATGCGCGTAAGAATACTGGAGGCCTGCTGAAAAGAATAGGCGAGATCATCGATGAACTTCTCTGCCTCAACGCAAATATTGCCAACCCACTTGACTGACTCCTGAGCCATCTTCCTCAAATCTTCCAAACTACTAACTGATTCTCTCAGAAACTCGGCTGGAAGGTCAACTGTTGGATTCTCCTGTCCACACGGATGTGCTAAGTGATGCACATAACCAATCAACATCTTATGTTCTCTTTTCAACCTCCTGTACTTTCCTTCCGTCTGGAGTAGCCTATCCTTGAGAGCCTGATAGGAGCTATCACATTCTTCAATTATCTGAGCTCCTGTGGGGCGGCCTAACTCCACAGTAGTGACCACATAATTTTCAGGGACAACCTCATCTTGGTCACACTCTTCCCTAGGAACAACCACATGAAGTGTGTGAGAACCAGACTTATCTGTAAATATCTTTGAGAACTTTCTGGCTCTCTTCTTTTCTGGTGGCCCACTGATTCTGCTGAGGAATTCTTCCATTTTGATTGTCAGGTCCGTCTCCTCCTCAGGATCCTTTCTCATTCTTTCCCTGAGCCAATCTGGCACTACCTGCTGCGGATTACAAAAAATAAGCGGTTGTTCCTCTCTTGCTTCCTCTTCATGCACTTCTTCTCTAACAAAGTTTTGTTGAGGCTCCTCAGTCTCCATCTGCTGAACATTTTCCCCTAAACCTTGAGCCTCCTGCCCTATAGCAATCTCATCCTCTAACGCTGTCTCAATCATCTGCTGGAAGCGGGTGTCCGTTGTCGTCTCCTCTTCTTCCTGCTGATTTTTTCTCCTAAGAGCATTGACACTTAAACTATCTAGCTCTCTAAGAGGTGGCTGGTTAACGTCCTGAAACTCTTGCTCCTCATTCGATCTATTTCTCTAGCTCCCAAACAATGACACCTCCTGTACACTCAAAGAGCGAGTCTGTGATGGCATGGGTGATGCTTTCTCTACCCTTTGAGGCACCAGCTGGACTTGCACTTCCCTATGTGGTTCTGAAGCTTGGGCGACCTGTTTTCCTTTCTTAGCTGTTGGTGGCCTCTGGTCACCCATTAAATTATAAGTAAGGGGGATTGATCTACTTTTAAGTCTACTCACGTGCCTTTCAACCCAATTCCTTGTGAATGTCAAAACCGGTATGCATAATGTGTCTAAGTCCGTAATCTCCGGTTCTAACCAATCAGGTAGTGGGACTGTTATGTTTCTTACTGATTCAAAATCGGTTGCATAACATTCACATCCTCATCTACTTGATCTTGAACTGGAATAATCTCACATTCTTTAATCATCTTTAGAGGTATTCTGGTAAACATTTGTCTTCTAACTTCAGCATCATCCACTGCATTGGCCTAGAAGTCCTCAATATGTGTCTCGTGCCTATACTCCACACTTTGTACCATTCTGATATTGTAATAAGGATCAAAATCCTGCCTGCTAGTGTGGTATGAGAGGTGGAAGAACTGCAGCTCGTCTTTAGCTTCTTTGGCCGCCTGCAAGGATGGACACCTTGTTTGAATTTCCCATGGTGATCAGGAAGTCTAACCCTCCTTTCTTCTTCTTTTTCTGAATTCTATCATAGGCAGTGAGCTGCCTAGATTCTTCTAACATTACCATCCTATTTGTGGGGTATCTTGGTAATCTATATGGATATGATGTGAGCCCCTGCAGCCTGATATAGGTGAACTTTGGAAATTGGATAAACCAATATCCATATTCTTCAATCAGTTCTTGAGCCTATTTTGATATTCTTTGTTGAGTCCTCCGCTGAAGAGTCCTGGCTATATGCATGGTGAACCTTTTGTAGTTGGAGGTGTTGCTCAGGTGCAATTGTGGTCAAGCCTCGTAAATTTTGAACTGTTCAAGACCACATCCAATCGGCTCCTTGTAGGTTATTCCTCTGTACTTAGTCATTCGAGCCAACATGTATATCACGTATGAGCTCATGTAGAACGTTTTAGTTCTCCTCAGGTTCCTGAACTGCTCATCCAGATTGTCACTTACCATTCTTGCCCAGTCAACACAGTCTTTCCCTTCCAGCACAATCCCAATGTAGTAAAACATCCATGGCTCAAAGATGTATGATTAAGGGCTTCCACTCACTCGGCTGAGCATCATTATGAGGCCACAATACTCCTACTTCACATCATTCGAGATAATCTACTTGGGGAGCCTGGTGCGAGGAGGCCTGGGCTTCTGCATCCAAACATAATTTATTATTCCAGCACATCTCTCAAAAGAAGAAGCGTACATCCTCTCAGCCCTCTCCCTCATTTTGTATATCATCCTATCGGAAGTAGGAATTCCAAATGCCTCTCTGATGGCCTCAGGAGTGAGATTGGCAAACAATTTGCCATCAGGGGAAACAATGGTCCTTCGCTCTGGCCTGTAGCAGTTGGCGCACTCCATGATCAACTCTGGACATTGGATGGCTGGTGGAAAACCAACAGCTGCATAAAGTCCACTCTTCATAATTTGATGTGTCGTGACTAATGGAGGATGACTACGTAGCCCATACATTCAACCCCTGGGTGCTCCAAGGTTGTACAAACCAAGATTCGTATCATTTAGCTCTCCCAAATTTGATGTAAGCTTGGATTCAAGAAGAAATGTCTTGCTCAACTTCTTTATCACCGCCTGCCTAGATACGTTGGCTTTGCTTGACTCAGCATTGGCAACCCTGCCTGCAGCTCTGTTGGACCTTGTAGCTTCAATCATCTTGCAAAATAAAAGGTAGGCATTAAAATTTAAACTCGAAAAATAAACAACCTTGGGATGGCTAAAATTTGAGGCAAATTTTGAAAATGAGGAGCTTCAGCATTAAAATTCTAACTCCAAACCTCAACACTTTTTCCAGTAGTATAACTTCTAGCACTTCGAAAATTTTCACCCAAGCTTGCTGATTTGACCTGCTCACTTCAACAGCTTTACCTCAATGCCTTTTATTCTCACTCTCCGGGCCACAACTTCGCACATGCAAATGGTGAGGAAAAATAAAAACTTTGCGGCTTAAATAATTGTGTGTGAGAGTTTATTTTAGCAAGTTCATTAAATTTCTCCTTCCACTACTTGGTAATTTCTAACTTTGGAGAGGTGATGGGCGAGTTGTCACCAAGACGAGTCCCAGTCGTGAAACTCTTCCCTCGTTGAAGATTCTTTCCCATGCAAAATTCAAATTTTCCCCTTTTAACTACTCGTTAACATTTCATTATTTTAAACGTTCATAGGGGAATCATTTGATTTACTTAAAATTTCCCTTTTAGCTCTTTGTAACACTTGGTTATCTCAAACATTCATGGGGAAAATTATTTAACTCTTTTAATATTTCCAACTTTGAAAATCTTACCCCCCTTTTGATATTGAAAAATAATCCCACGCTTTGGAATATTTTTATCTTCTCACTCCTCTTGGGCGCATTTGAGGGGTCTACCGTCTTGCTTCATTTTTCCCACCTTAGAAAATTTTCCCTTCTCAACATACTACCTTGTTACTTCATGTTTTCATGCCTCTTGTTCACCTTTGGGCGCATTTTGAAGGTTGTATTCATGTTTTGTGTCAGAAAATTTCTATCCAGCTCACTTCCCTGGGGCGCATTTAGCACCTTGTCTGTCAAGTTCATGCCTTAGACAATTTTCTTACCCAACCTACTCCCCTTTGGGCGCATTTTACCTCTCCATGTTGGGCTCATTTCCATCTTGATGCTTTCATCTTACCCTCTAAGGCGCATTCCTCATCTTGAACTGGGCGCATTCTTTATCTCTAGCTTGGGCGCATTTTACCCCCTTAGTGTTATAGAATTCGTGCCTTAGAAACTTTCTACACTTCTTCCTTGAGCGCATTTGGAGCCTTGTTGTCATTGTGTTGGGCGCATTTAGAAGGCTCTTGTTTTGATTTACGCCCTAGAAAATTTTCACCTTCTCCTTGAGTTGAGTGCATTTAACTATGTGTGTTGGGGGCGCATTTAGGAGGGTCATATTTCAAGTTACACGCCTTAGAATATTTTTCACCTCCATCCATTCCACCTTGGGCGCATTTACATCTTCTCCTTCAAGGGCACATTTTATGCCTCTTGTGTTGGGCGCATATAGAAGGGTGTCATTATTGCAAGCTAAATGCCTTAGAAACTTTTCTTCATCTCATACTCCTTGGGCGCATTTGGACCCTTGTGCTTTTGATCTTCAATGCCCTAGAACATTTTTGACATTTCCTCTCAAGGGCGCATTTGGCGTCTGATGCTAAGGGCGCCTTTTAGAGGTCTCTTCATTTTCTATGCATTAGAGATTTTTAAGCTTCTTCTTCTTCTAGGGCGCATATTGCCCTTGGAGTGTTCATTTCAAGCTAGGGCGCATTTGAAGAGGGGTGTTCTAATTTTATGCCTTAGAAAATTTTACTCAATTTCTTCTCTTTTGGGCGCATTTGACCCCTTGTGTGCATGTTTCATGCCTTAGGCATTTTTCCCTTATGGTGTTTGCTTTGAACACTTAGTCAATTTTCAACATGCTCACCCTTGCTCTCCATTTTTAGCAACTTCTTAAGTTTTCGTGATTTTCATGAATTTCTAACTTCTCAAGACTTGATTTTCGCTCAACGTGGCTCTCATCATATGACTGACCTGTTCACACTAGCCTTTTGCGCCACTTGCTATTTTTAGCCCTGTTTTGGAAATGACTTACTAAAAATAGTAAGTATGCGGAATGCGCTCAAATTTTACCAATAGATTCCTTGAAGGATTCTGATCGCAGTGGGATACATTGGTTTTAAGTTTTTTTCGAGTTTTTCCCTTCATTTTAGGCATAAAAGTAGGAAACCCTAATTTCATTGCATACGCTTTTGTAGACCTCCGTTTGATGTCGTTTATGTTGCGTACCGCTCTGTTCTGAAAACTGAAGTTATGGAGTTGTTCTGGTGACAACCCTGCAAAAAGTGGACCTGCTAAAAATAGTAAGTTCTCAAAATTCATTCAAATTTTGCAGGTAAGCACTTTAAAGGGCTCTAAACATGATGTAGCAGTCGAATTTTTAGAAGCCCTGAGAAAAAGGTACCAAATTGAGTACTTACTAAAAATAGTAAGTTGTCAGCATTTAGTGAAATTTTAATCAGAACCTACCTAAAGCCTCCTGATTGCAGTGTTGAGCTCAAATTTCAATTTGCTCACTCAATTTAACCCCAAACTAAGCTTGAAAGATAAAAACCCTAATCTAACAAAATGTACTCCAGACTTGGCCAAAATTCCAAATTGGGCCAAAAGATGGGTACATCCTTGGAAAGATAAAAGGAATTGAGAGAGACAATCACGAAACCACCCAAGACCAAAGCCAAAAGATCCAAATGGGACAAAAATTAGGGGGTCCTGTTGTGACCTATTCACACATCACCCCATTGCAAATGGGGACCCTAGTAGTTTGCTTTTTAGGGCTTTGCCGTTGCGCTTCAGTTTCATTTGATCTCTGTTTGGGGGGTTTAGAGTTTGAGTTTTTGAATGGTCACCCGATTCAAGTGAAGAATTTGAGCCTAAATCAGTGTGCAAACATCATCAGAATGCTTAGAGTGCCTAAGGGACGTAGATCGACTGTCGTTTCAGTCAATTCTAACATCTACTTTTTGGGGATTGTCCCTCCGAACCCCCTATTTTTTAGGGACTTCATTTTTGGCATTTTTGGCCTATTCTGGACTTCCTATTTTTTAGGGACTATTTTTGGAAAAGTTTCTATTTTTGGCAGGGTTTCCATCTTTGGAAAGTGCTCGGATTTCAAAAAATCAGTCAGAAGTCCCAAAAAACCAATGAAAAATCACGAAAATCAATAAAAAGGAATGAGAAATGGGCACATGGCGAAATAACCAGCATAGAATTCATGGCAAAATTTGCCTAACTGTGGAAAATGGCACCCAAGGTAATGGCTTGAGACTTGGACAAGTACATCATGGAGAGCAAGATCAATGGCATGGACAACAAGCAAGTCCGCCATAGGAAGAAGGCAACGGCTGGACACCTAGTAAAGTCCGCTCCAAAGAAGATGGCACAAGGTAAAGGAAAGTCCGTCCAGCTCACAAAGCAATGGCACAAACCAAGGCAAAGTCCGCCCAACATAAGAGGGAGATGGCATGAGATGAAGGTAAGTCCGCTTCAAGCCAAATGGCTAAACACTAAGCCAAGTACACCTAGCACAACAAGACATGGCACAAACATGAGTAAAGTCTGCCCCATGTAGAGTGGCTTGAACATAGGCTAAGTCCGCCCTTGGAAAAATGTGAATGGCTCAACACTATGGAAAGTCTGCCCTAGCATGGAATGATAATAAGGTAAAGTCGGCCCAACATAAAATGCATGGAAAAAACACTAGTGAAGTCCGCCATACTTAGAAAAGCTGGAGAAAATTGAAAACATTTGCCTAAGTCTAAACATTGGAACATTAAAATGTCAATTTACATGCTTAGATGCTAAAGAAATTCGCCAAAGACTTAAGGAAATCATGAGAAATTATGGCAAAATTCATTGGAAAAGAAAATTCTCCTTAGGCAAAGACAATGGAAAAACTTAGAAAAAATCAAATTTTCCTTAGGATAAAAATAAAAACGCCATAATTAAAATAAAGGGGTTGGAAAATGACACATGAAAATAATTATTTTTATTTTTATTTTCAACACCCAAAGAGATGAAATTTGAAATTTTCTCTTAAGACTCAGATTTGGAAAAGGACAAAAAAGACTTCACTAAAATAGCGCCAGACTTAGCAACTTTCCCGGAGACTGATGCTGAAGATTAAAATTTGCCATTCGGAAGCTAAGTGCAAGCCAAGTTCGAACTTGATTTAATGGAAACAACTGGATTTTGCTAAATGGGTCAAACTTCTCATCTTTATAATTGAATTTGCTTCTCATTTTTTAATCATTCATCTTTCGAAAACAAAGTTGTGAGAAGAAATTTTGGCTAAGGCAAGAAAGTTGTGAAGTTTAAAGCAAAATGAAGGAAGAAAAGCGAATTCATACCAGCTAGCACTGCAATCTTGTCCATTTTATTTTTTCCAAAGTATAAGGCAGATTTACTTTCTTCACTTCATTTTGGCACGAGAAACTTCATTCATCTATTGGATTTTGCTAAATGGGTCAAACTTCTCATCTATAAAATTGAATTTGCTTCTCATTTTTTAATCATTCATCTTTCGAAAACAAAGTTGTGAGAAGAAATTTTGGCTAAGGCAAGTGTTGATGTTAGCAGCGTCTGTAGCATCCTTCCAGCAATATCATTACTTTGAATAAATTAGATAATAGCTATAAGCTATCTAATTTATAAGATCTCAAAAGGCACGACTTAAAGACATTTCGATTTGCTAATGAAGATAAATATTAAATGAAGAGTCATCATTATTTGTCAAAAATTAAATATTTATCAAGAGGCACGATTTCTATCAAAGCCGACTTTGTCTTAATGGCGCGATTTTTTAAGAAGAAGTCTTTTCTTTGAGGCCGACCAGTTTGGGAAGAATCACGTCTTTCCATCTAGAGATGTATATATACTTGTTGCTATTGTTCACTATGATGATCGATTTCCAAGCAAGTTCGAATATTTATTTTATATCAAGTGCGAATTCTTCTAAGAGCAATGCGGATTCTTCTAAGAACAGTGCGACTTCATTAAAGGCAGAATTGTATACTGTCAGGCGCAGATTATTATCTGCTTCTGTATATTGTGTAGGTGCTGCAGGATTGGCCTTGGTATTGGCCTCATTGTAAAGAGAATTGTTGCCTCTATTTATATATATAAGTGAGATCTTTTGTTGCTGGGTCTTTCTCCCTCAAGAGGAGGGTTTTCCCAGGGTATCTGCTGTGTTATAGTGTCTGAATTTGAATTAATTTTCTGTGCACTCATCTGATCACTAAATTTAACATGGTATCAGAGCAGGTTTGAAGAAGATCGTGATTAGATTTGTGCTTTCACAGCATTATTCTATTCTTTGTTGAAGGTTCTTGTCTATCTTCATATCATTCAAAATGGTGAACGGATTGAAGATCGAGGATAGACTCGATGGAGCTTCAAACTACACCTCATGGAGATTCCGAATCATGCTTACATTAGAGGAGAATGATTTGGTTGAATTTGTAGAGACCAAGGTTCCCGAACCTGAAGAGGAAGAAACGAAGCTGCAATGGAGGAAGAAAGATATCAAAGCAAAGAAGTTGCTAGTTGACTCCGTTAAAGACCACATCATCCCTATTGTTTCCAAGTTGAAGACTGCGAGGGAGATGTTCAAAACTTTGGAAGAAATGTATGAAATCAACAACACCAGCCGGGCTCTTGCGCTGAAGCAACAACTTCATCATGTGAAGATGACGAAAGGAGAGACCGTGATCGCCTACTTCATGAGGATTGCAGAATTGAGAGATCAGCTCTCCACAATTGGCCATATGGTTGAAGATAAAGATTTGACAATGCTTGCACTCAATGGCTTGCCATTATCTTGGGAGTCCTATATTCAAGGAATTAGTGCGAGGTCTAAACTCCCGAAGTTTGATCGTTTGAGGGCTGATTGCATCCAAGAGGAATCAAGGTTGATGGCTAGAGGTGTTGGCCCAAGTTCTTCTAATCAAGAAATCCATGTTCTTGCAGCCCAAGCTTCGAAGAAGAAAGGAAAAGGTGGAAAGAAGGGTCACTTCAAGAGGAATCATGATAAAGGAAATGATGATGCTTCCCCTTCCAAGAAGAAGCGAGACTTGTCTAAAATTCAATGCTTTAGGTGTGACAAGTTTGGTCACTTTGCCAAACATTGCCCTGACAGACCTAAGCATCAAGCCTCTGTTGCAGATGTAGAGAATGTTTCTCCTCAGAAGGATGAATATCTGTTTTGCTCAGCCTTGTCAAGCAATGTTGCCACCGACACCAACACATGGTTGATTGACAGTGGTGCTTCTCGTCACATTACCGGGTTCAAGGAGCACTTATCAAGCTTGGTGAAGAAAGACTCTTGGAACAAGTTATCATTGGAGATGATGCTAGTTACACCATGAAAGGGATTGGGACCTCTACTCTCCATTTGGATTCAGGCATCACACTTCAGTTGAGCAATGTTCTTTATGTTCCAGGGATCAAGCGCAATCTCATCTCTATTTCAGCCCTAGAAGATAAAGGATATCAAATTGCCTTCTCAAAAGGCAAAGTTCTTGTATGGATGGAGAACTCTAGCTTCAAGGATGCTCAAATTATTGGAGTTAGACATGAAAGTCTTTACAGGGTTTGCACTCGTCCTCTACAAGCTTTGGTTCATGATACTTCTTCTCTATGTGATCTTTGGCATCGAAGATTGGCGCATCTACACTTCCGTGCCTTGCCTATTATGGAGAAGATGGTGACAGGTCTACCTAAGTTCGACAAGGAGCATGAAGGCACTTGCAAGGGATGCGCTCTAAGTAAGAATGTAAAAGCCACTTTTCATAGTAGTGAAAATAGATCTAAGAGTATTTTAGATCTCATTCATTCAGATTTATGTGGTCCTATGTCTGTTCCGTCTTCAAGCGGATTTTTGTATTATGTACTGTTTATTGATGATCACTCTAGGAAAACTTGGATTTATTTCTTGAGGTCTAAAGAGTCTGAGGAAGTATTAGCTAGATTTAAGGAGTTCAAAGCCTTAGTAGAAAACCTTTCTGGTAAAAGAATTAAGGTCCTTAGATCTGACAATGGTGGTGAATACACCTCTGGTAGTTTTCTACACTTTTGTATTAATGCAGGGATTAAGAGGGAGTTCTGTGTTCCCTATAATCCTCAGCAGAATGGTGTTGCAGAAAGAAAGAACAAAACAATCATGGAAGCAGCAAAGGCCATGATTCATGATCAAGATTTGCAGACTTTCTTATGGGCAGAAGCCTCCAGGACAGCTGTATATGTGTAGAACAGAAGTCCTCACAAGGTCTTGGAGAATATAACTCCGGAAGAAGCCTTCACAGGGAAGAAGCCTGAAGTCAGTCACTTAAGAATCTTTGGTTGTCCTGTTTATATTCATGTTCCGAAGGAGAAGAGATCTAAGTTGGAGCCTTCTGGCAAGAAGGGCATCTTTGTGGGCTACAGCGAGACATCTAAAGCCTACAGAATTTACATTCCAAGACAAAAGTTGATTGAGATCAGTAGGGATGTTACCTTTGAGGAAGACATTGCATTTAGGAGATCCAAGGGCACTCACATGGAGTTCAATAACAAAGAGTCTCCTCAGGATATGGAAGTTGACCATACTCCTGAGATTCAGAGGGAGACTGTTGAACCAAAAGAAGATGCTGATCCTGTTGAACCCTTGGAACCTACTGATGGGCCTACTGACATTGTCATTGGAAGAAAGAGACCTCTATGGGCTAGGCGTACTATGCAAGAGGCAGAAAGCTTTGCAGCTCCTAGAGGCACATTCAGAGAAAGTAAAAGGCCTCATAAGTTCTTCAATTATGTTGCCTTGATGAGTCAGATTATTGATTCAGAGCCTTCATGTGTTGAAGAAGCATCCAGTCATCAGGTTTGGAGAGATGCAATGGCAGAGGAGTATCAATCAATTCTGAAGAATGATGTTTGGGACATTGTTCCTAGACCTAAGAGCAAATCAGTGGTATCTTCGAAATGGCTCTTCAAAATCAAGCATGCTGCAGATGGGAGCATTGAGAAGTATAAGGCAAGATTTGTGGCTCGAGGGTTTTCTCAGAAAGAGGGAGTTGATTACGAAGAAACATTTGCTCCTGTTGCTCGTTACACTTCTGTTAGAACTATCATTGCCATTGCTGCATCGAGAGGATGGAAGATTCATCAGATGGACGTGAAGACAGCTTTTCTCAATGGCGTAATTGAGGAAGAAGTTTACATCGAGCAACCTGATGGTTTTGAAGTTCATGGGAAGGAGTCACATGTGTGTAAGCTGAAGAAGGCCTTGTATGGTCTTAAGCAGGCTCCTCGTGCTTGGTACGAAAGGATTGATCGGTACCTATCTAGTCTAGGCTTCTTGAAGAATGATGCTGATTCAAATATCTATTTCAAGGTAATCAATGGTGATGCATTAATATTGGTTTTATATGTTGATGATTTGATCCTTACTGGAGAAGATCACCTGGTTCTCGAGTGCAAGAAGGAGTTGACTTCAGAATTTGAGATGAAGGACCTTGGGCTCATGCATTACTTCCTTGGTTTAGAAGTCTAGCAGAAACCAGATGAGATGATTCTAAGCCAAGGGAAGTACACCATTGATATACTTAAAAGATTTGGCATGATGGATTGCAAATCCATGTCCACACCTATGGAGACCAACTTACATAAGTTGAAGGAGGCTGCAGCTAATTCAGACTTGGTGGATCCTACATTGTACAGACAGTTGATTGGGTCTTTGATGTATCTAGTTAACACTAGACCTGATATTTGCTATGCAGTGAGTGCACTTAGCCAGTTTATGTGTGATCCGAGACAGATACATTTGGTTGCAGCTAAACATATCCTGAGATACTTGCGTGGCACAGTTGGATATGGGTTGAGGTATACTTCAGATGTAGACTTGGAGTTACATGGCTTTACAGATTCTAATTGGGCAGGGTGTGTCACAGATCGGAAGAGCACCTCTAGTTGTTGCTTCAATTTGGGTTCTGCTATGATTTCCTAGTGCAGCAGGAAGCAGTCATCTGTAGCATTGAGTACAGCAGAGGCCGAGTACATTGCAGCTTGTATGGCAACTCGGGAAGCAGTGTGGCTTTGTAAGCTTCTTATAGGATTGTTTGGACAATCAATGGAGCCTACCATCATCCATTGTGATAATCAGAGTTGCGTGAAGCTTTCTGTCAATCCTGTGTTTCATGACAGAACGAAACATGTTGAGATCAAGTACCACTACATCAGAGATATGTTACTGCGAAAGGCTGTACAGTTGAGGTACATCAGTGCTGATGAGCAGATGGCAAATATTCTCACCAAGCCTCTCTCCAGGATAAAGTTTGTATACTTTCGAGATAAGCTTGGTATGGTGGAGAATCCAGCCTTGACTGAGAAAGAGTCTCAGTATCAGTGAGCCATTCTTTGAGTCCTCTGCGAGAGAAGTTCGAGGTGAAAATCCTCGTTTTTATATCTCTTTTACCATAGTATGGTTGTAGCCATTATGGTAGATATCGTGTTGAGGCAATATCCAATATCACGTTGAGGTGATATTTATCTTTTATCATAGTATGGTTGTAGCCATTATGATAGATATTGTGTTGAGGCGATATCCAATATCACGTTGAGGTGATATTTATCTTTCACCATAGTATGGTTGTAGCCATTATGGTAGATATCGTGTTGAGGCGATATCCAATATCATGTTGAGGTGATATTTATCTTTTACCATAGATTGGTTGTAGCCATTATGGTTGATATTGTGTTGAGGCGATATCTAATATCATGTTGAGGTGATATTCTTCTTTTCACATTTGGTTGTAGCCAATGTGATGGACATCACGATGAGGTGATATGTCTTGTGTAGCTGGAAGTATACTCCTTAGCTGAGAGGGAGTGTTGATGTTAGCAGCGTCTGTAGCATCCTTCCAGCGATATCATTACTTTGAATAAATTAGATAATAGCTATAAGCTATCTAATTTATAAGATCTCAAAAGGCACGACTTAAAGACATTTCGATTTGCTAATGAAGATAAATATTAAATGAAGTCATCATTATTTGTCAAAAATTAAATATTTATCAAGAGGCGCGATTTCTATCAAAGCCGACTTTGTCTTAATGGCGCAATTTTTTAAGAAGTCGTCTTTTCTTTGAGGCCGACCAGTTTGGGAAGAATCACATCTTTCCATCTAGAGATGTATATATACTTGTTGCTATTGTTCACTATGATGATCGATTTCCAAGCAAGTTTGAATATTTATTTTATATCAAGTGCGAATTCTTCTAAGAGCAGTGCGGATTCTTCTAAGAACAGTGCGACTTCATTAAAGGCAGAATTGTATACTGTCAGGCGTAGATTATTATCTGCTTCTGTATATTGTGTAGGTGCTGCAGGATTGGCCTTGGTATTGGCCTCATTGTAAAGAGAATTGTTGCCTCTATTTATATATATAAGTGAGATCTTTTGTTGCTGGGTTTTTCTCCCTCAAGAGGAGGGTTTTCCCAGGGTATCTGCTGTGTTATAGTGTTTGAATTTGAATTAATTTTCTGTGCACTCATCTGATCACTAAATTTAACAGCAAGAAAGTAGTGAAGTTTAAAGCAAAATGAAGGAAGAAAAGCAAATTCGTACCAGCTAGCACTGCAATCTTGTCCATTTTATTTTTTCCAAAGTATAAGGCAGATTTACTTTCTTCACTTCATTCTAGCACGAAAAACTTCATTCATCTATTGGATAAATTCTTTCATTTCCAGCATAATCTTTCACAAAGTTTGATTTGTCACTTGGCTGGAATATTTTTCAAGTAACTTAATTTTAATTTCTGAATTTTAATATTTTCTTTGTACATTCTTGCAGATTTATTTTCAAGAAAATACAAATGAAGTTCACCAGTAAGGGTTCACAACCACAGTCCAAGATCAAATCCAAAATGGGAAAACATTGTGGACACCGACCTTGGCCATGTAGAATTTGATGATTTTAAGAAAAGGATGTACGGAAGTGATGGATTTTTACGTACGCCAATTGCAAGAAGGATTATGCGCAACGGTATTGTTCATGCAGTTGGATTTCCGCCAACAAAAGAATGTCCAGAGCTCATGGTAGAGTGTGCATTGCATTATAATGCACAAGAAAGACAGATAAAGGCACCTGATGGAAGAGTACTGGCATATTTGACTGAGCCAACCATACAATAGACATTTGGAATTCCAGCTTACCACCAGACATCTTATCGAACGAGGGATGATGCATGAAAACTTATGAAGATCAACAAGCGCTCTGTGCATCAAATATGAACAAGTCCTGGTTGGAAAAGCCTAGACCCACTACCAAAAAGATGCCCAAGAAATTGTCCAGAACTGATTTTAAAGAAGAATATGGAGATATTGTCTTACTGTTGAACAGAATGGTGGGCAATCCTCAGGGTGCGCCCTTTGAAACCTAGATGTATTATTTCATTGATGAAATAACTTCTGGGGTGAAGATGTTTAACTGGTCAAGGATGATTAGTGACAGTCTCCACGAGCAGTTGGTCAACCTGGAGAGAACCAAAGCCTTCCATATGAGTTCTTATGTCATATATTTGCTTGCAAAGACCTACAGATATGTTGGCCTAATTTGCAAAGGCATAGTTGGTAATGGCGAAGGAGAGTTCAAGTCCTACGATTGCTATCCGCAGTTGCAATTGAAGGAGAAGTCACACTTCAAACGGGCGCATGATGCCTTTCTTATGTATGTCACTCAAATTATCCAAGGTGAAACACATCAGAGGCTCACCCATGAGGCCAAAAGTTTGATCGGCAGATATGGATCCTGGTTCATCCAATTTCCTAGATTTACATACATCAAGATTCAAGGATTCACAGGTCGCCCATACAGACTACCAATCTATCCTACCAACAAAATGGTTTTGCTAGAAGTTCTGAGGCAATTGGAGACATATCAGAATATTAAAAGGACCAAGCAAAAGGCCTCCATTACTTTCCCTTTCTTCATCGGCAATATGGAAGAATCATGTCCATTGGTGCAAGTGGCAAAGAATGCTCGATTGGAGATACAAAGATACCCGTTCATATCCTACAAGCCCAGAGTTGACTTCGATCCACTTCATCACATTGGAACTGTGGACGGAGCGAAATATAAACACAGAATTAACTTAGAAGACTTTTGGGAAAATGCCACTGATGAATATGACATAAGAAAAAGACTGTGGTCAAGGTTGCTGTTGGATATGATAAGGACGACAAAACTCTTCCAAGTACCTGATCAACTGGATGATAATGGAGTATACGTGCAGCCGGGCTTTGATGAAAGGCAGCCGCTTCCTCCTGTGAGGTGGTCTGAGCCTAAGCTTGGTGACCTGACAACATTCATGATGCCTGTATTCAAATATTCCCAATGGTGAATGGATTAGCAAATGCAAATTTTGCAACAAAGGAAAGTGCCATTCACATATGACTTAATGGGTGATGCAGAGTCTTGTTCTTCAAATGTCAATGCATTTCATGGAGGTGAACCAACAGACACTGCCAACCTGAAAAAGAGAAAAGAAATTAATGACTCTGCAAAGCAGAACAAGAAGAAAACAACAAATGAAGGACCCGCTCAAAAGAAACAAAAATCCAAGCCCCTTCATTCGGCTACATCTAGAAATGTAGATGAAATATTGATCATGGAAGAAGAGTCATGAGAGCAAGTCAGAATTCCCTCGCCATTTTTGGAAAGAGATATGGAGCCAATGCAATTGGAAGATGATGATCATCCCTCTCCTTCAGGCACGGAGATTCTAGAGTCGAACAATGACATGGATATCATGGATGGAGAATTTGAAGAGGGAATGATTTCCACTCTCAACGGAATCCAAGAGGACCCATCCGTGCAAGAAATTCAAGATATGCCAGAAGTTCAAGATATTCAGGACATCCAAGATCATCAAGAAGATGAAATTGAATAGTCAACCATCCCAGATTAGTTGAAAGAGAAACTAAAGATAAAGGCGCCAATAAATGTACCAGAAGAAGATGATACTGCAGACTTCTTGGCGAGGCTAGAGCAGACTGCCACAAGAAAGCTAGCCAAGAAATTTTCTACCATACAGAGAGATGAAGCTGGTAACCAAACAGTGCATATTGCAGTACCTACAGCAGAGAAATCAAGAGATGAGATTGCCCCAAATGAATATGCCATTACAACTATTGATATTGGTCCGACAACAAAAGGACAAGAAGTTGAGGACCTGGATAATTCTATTGCCACCATCAAGACTAGGTTGGAGAAAGAAGTGGCGAAGAAAAAGGAATATAAAAGAGAGATTGAGCATATGAAAGAATATATCTAGCATTTAACCAAGCCACTCAATCAAGGTGACCAATCAACACCTCCACTTCCAAACTCTTCACAGGAACCGGTCAGAAATTTTGAAGAGGGGTTGACTACAGCCAGAGAAACTAAAGAATGGATGGCAGGAAAGAAAGAAGAGGCAATGGTATTCGTAGAGAAGTTGGCATATGTTTATGAGAAAACTTCCTTTCTGCTATCACGAGTTGCAAACTTAGCAAAAGCATGGGATGGCCTCCAAGACATCCAAAATAAAATTATCCCATGTCTTCGAGAAATAAAGGGCATTCCAAAGTAGAGATTGATTGATGAGAAGATTATTGAAGCAGGAGCTACATATGATTTCAGCAGCTGGTACTATGCACTAATCTCACGAGAAGTCCTAGAAAGAGAAAAGGAAGATGGCGCAAAAATTGAAGAGCAAGCAAAGGAGATTCGAAGTAAGATTTTCCAAATGGCTACGGATGTGCTTGACAAAGATTTTGTCTAGAGAAAACACTTGCAGCTAGAAAATTTAAAGGATAAAGTTCAAAGAATTTTCTCTACTACTTCCAGGCCAATCATGAAGGAAAATTTGACCAAACCATTCAGCTTCCTAACCGTCCGAGACACTTTCTTGCTGCATGAATCAGAATGGATGATCACCTTTGCAGAATGTGCAGAAAGTTTAGACTTGCTAGAGTACAAAGTTAACGCGCTGCCTAACAGTACCATGGAAGAAGTCAGCATGATCATGTCTAGGTTCACCGAGCGTAGTGCTTTGCAAGTGGATAAAGATGCAATTCCCAGTGCATGAAGTTCTCTGCAGTTAACTGATTGTTGTTTAGGCAACCCTAATTAGGGTTTAGTTATTTTGAATTTGGGCCATTAATCTCATTTTGATCTTGTCTTTTCATTGTACTCGAGAAACTCTATATAAACCCACCCCCCGCCCCCTCACTCTCTCATTTTTGGATATATAGATAGATAGCATGATATAGAGGATTAGAGGAGATAGAAGAGATTGTAGAGCAATAGAGCATAATAGATAATAAAAGAGAGTTTTATGAAATTGTTGCTAAAGACTATCTTGATAATAAAGTTCATAATGCATAAGATGCTTTGAATCCTTTCATTGTTAATGGTTGCATGGTTGCATATTTCTCTTCCTCGTAAAGCAGATTTGAATTAGAATTCTATTTGAACGCATGTTAAGGGAATGATAGATTGATAGTAAAGATTAGTGAAACTTAGCTCATACTTTCTTTGAGTGGATGTTTTTCATTCAATGTGTAAAGTTAGACTGAGCTTTTGATGTGGATGCTTCAATGTTTACTTCGAATAATGTTTTTTCTATTGATGGTATTGTTCTAAAATATGCTAACCAATTTTTTCAATAGATTTTTTACACACAATCAACACTTTGCCAATTGAATTAGCGTTAGCATAAAAAACTGAAATCCAAGCTTGAAAGAACTCAATGCCAAGAATGCACACTCAATCCCAAGGAAGGATAGGTGTTGTCATATGGCAGAAAAAATAAAAACAATACTTGAAATGAGACAAACTCAATGTCAAGAATGTGCACTCAAGATCCCACTGAAGGCGAGGTGCTAACATATGACGGAGTTATTAATTGAACTGAAATAATTAGGCGGATAACCAACCATGAAGATACATCTATCTAATTCATCCGTTGTGGCGGGCATCCACTTAAGAGTGGGGATTCACCACTTGAGAAAGGGTACAAAGAGATATCAAATGTTCATTTTTTCACACTGGCGGTAAACCATCCAGGGGTAATTAATATGGAATAGAACAAGTAATTGCATAGACTTAAAACGGTTGGATTAGTACTACTAAAATCTCAACCTTACAATCACAAATCTGCAAATTACTAATTACAATGATAGAGAACATACTTAAGAAGAGAAGAATGAATACCAGCAATGTTCTTTTGCTCTTCCAATGATAAAATAAAGACCAAAACTGAAATCATATGAATCTGATATAAAACAGTGTTTTCTGGAATTCTGATCAGCAAACTAAAACACCATAAAATGTTCATAACTTAATCAAATTACCTCCAATTTACATGAAACGAAAACCAATGTGCTACTAGAGGATAGGCGCCCAAGTTCAGCTGAAGAAACAGCAACAAAAACTCAGCATTTAATTTCCTTTGCACAATTCCCAATGTCCAGAATGGTATGGCCTTGAGCAAGGGCGATTTGGCAAGTAAAAATCAGAAACTTCAAATTAAAATCTGCCACTTTGCAAGAAGGGTCGCCATAGGTCTACAATTGCATAGCAAAGATACCCATAACAGAATAAAATTTATTTCAAGAGCTGCTAACAAAATACACTTTCAGCTGTAGATGCATCAGCAACTTCAAAATTGACAGAACTCCAAAATTCTTCAACATTCGAACTAAATGTGCTAGTCTGGATGAGAAGCAGTCCCAAAACAAACTAGGTGTTATCTTTCAAACACAAAATTGGATAAATGCTAAGAGGTAAGCATTCCTCGAAGCTAAATTCATGTAGTCATTCCGACAGCATAACAATATGATAAGCATAATGGATCTCATAGCTGGAGTAAAGCATACATTTTATAGAAGAGTAGAAGACACTTCAATTTCTCAAGAAGGTACGCCAAGAGTCACAAGAGACTCTTCAAATTTCCAAAATTCAAATAATTCTTCAAGAGGCGTCCCTTTTGAAGGAATACAATTTTCACTTTATTTTTAAAACATAACTCCTCAAAGTGTGGCGTCACTTTTTCCTCGAGGCATAAAGACATTAAAAGATAATAATAACCACTCATGAAGGCGTCCCCCTTCAAGACCACCTTTTAAAACAACTTGAAGTTATACTCCTAGGCCAAGGGGTCAACTCCAAATTATAACATTAATGCCTTTATTCACCAAAATAAAACCTTTAGAAGCCAGACCTGAATTGCATTAAATGCTCCAACTGAAAATGAAGACCTGAAGACTAATAATTGCATATTGCCAAAATTAGAATTTACTATAAATAGTAAACACCTGAAATGCCATAGAACCTCTGAACATGAAAACCCTAATTTTACCTCAAACGAGCCTACGGGCTTCTGGAATAGGCTGATGAGTGTCAGAACAGATCACTAATGAGAAGGGGACATGTTGTGACCTTTTTCACACATCGTCCCATCGCAGATGGGGACCCCCTAATTTTGCTCCATTCAGGACTTTTGGTTTGGGTCTTCTGGTCTGTCTCTCTCTGTCGATCTTTCTTTCTATCTAGTGTACTTACCATTTGACCTAGGTTTAAATTTTGGCTAAGTCTGGAGTGTTTACTAGTAAATTAGGGTTTTACATCTTTAGACTGCTTTGAGGTCAAATTAAGTTGGATAATTGACTTCCAAGCCTAGCACTGCTATTAGAATGCTTCCAGCAAGCTTCCCCTAAATTTTCACTGAATTCTGCCAACTTTCTATTTTTAGTAAGTGTCAATTTAGGGTTTGTTTTCTCAAGATTTTCACATTCTGGCAACTGCACTACATTCTGAACACGTTGAACTCATCACTGGCAGAATTTGAGCAGAAATGGACAACTTGCTATTTTTAGCAGTTCAGCTTCCAAAGCAAATTTCAGGGTTTGCACGTTGAATTTTCAAATGCATGTATGGAGATTCCTTGTGGGTTTTTCGAGACCTTCTCAGTGATATGACATGCAAGACAGGACGACAACTTTCAGTACTTGTCCTTCAGATGCAGATATTAGGGTTTGCATGCGAATTTTCTCAACGCATGTCGGCATAATCTTTCTGGTTTTTCCGAGAGCTTCGCAACGGTGTAACATGCAAGCAAAACTGGTTGCTTTTCAGAAACTTGCTATTTTTAGCCAGTGCTTGCATGTTGATGATTTTTCTGGGTTTTTTTGGGTTTTTCAAGATCTCTCGGGCAGTTTGACATGCAAAATCATCTGGCAACCAGTTGGTCACCTTTTCAGCCACTTTCTATTTTTAGTAGGTACCACTTTGGCAGCTACCCAACACTTCAAAATCACGAACACTGTAACATGCAACCAAAATGGAATTGAACAGAGCTCGTTCGAGGCACATGCAAGATGAATTAGGGTTTCGAGCTTCAGGACTCAAAGTGAGGGGTCGAACGTCAAAATTTCCAAAATTGAAGTATCCCACCATAATCAGCATCTTCTGAGGAGTCTGCTGGCAAAATTTGGAGGCAATCAGAGCACTTACTATTTTTAGTAAGGCGTTCCCAACACGAGCTATAAATAGAAAGTCAGCAGCAGGCGCCGATGTCAACAGGCGGGTCACGTGGTGAGGAATGCGTCATTCAAATTTCAAATCAAACGGAGTTGTGGAGGTATCAGAAGCAGGCAGTTACTATAAATAGTAAGCCACTCCAGAAACATGCCAGAAATAGGTCATCACAAGTCTCAGTATGAACAAGATGAGGACCCCTTGGCGCGAATTTCAAGACAAACGGAGTTGCAGAGGATGGAAAATCAGACACTTACTATTTTTAGTAGACTAGAATGGAGGAATTAGGGTTTCCCAAATTCAAGGATGGAACACAAAAGTCGAGCAAATACGGCATCCAGCCACGATCACCACATCTCTGGCATTCAGCACGTGAAATTTGAAGACATTCTGAGCAGTTGCTATTTTTAGTAAATTGCTAAAAATAGCAGGTGCAGGGCCCGGCAGCTCAATCACATCCCGAGATTCGAAACAAGGCAAAATCAGGGCTTTCAAGGGTCAAAAGCCAATTCAAAGCACAAAATTTGAAGAACTTTCTAAAAATAGAAAGTTGGGGCAAGCTAGGGTTGGCATGAACGAATCACTCTAAATTTGGCAAAAGGCAAGAAATTTACTAAATCTGATAAAATTTGGAGTCCAGCCAATAAGGAACGCCATTAAAGCTTGAAAGTGACTCAAAATTTTCTAAGTGTTTGAAGAATGAAAGTTCACCCTCCTCAATGCGCCCCCAAACTTGGAGAAAATCTTGAAGATTTCTAAATTGTTCAAATTTGAAGTAGCCCCTCTTATTTGCACCTAACCTTGAAGATGAGGCAGGAAATTTGGTGAAGGCATTGAAATTAAAAGCTCAAGCTATGATTTGCGCCCAAGTTAGATGAATGAAGGAAAATGTTCTAAGTGTCAGAAACTTGAGGCTACCACTCCCATTTGCGCCTAAGGTCATGGCAGGAGTATAGAAATTTGACTAAGTCACTAAATTGAAACCTCAAGGGGTCAAATGCGCCCTTGAAGAGAAGGTGAAAACTTCAAAATTGTTCTAAGTGACAAAATTTGGAAGTAGAGGGCCTTGGATACGCCTGGACTTGGAAGGAGCATAAAAAAAAATTTCTAAGGCAAGTAAATTAGAAGTGGGAGGTCTTATTTGCGCCCAAGGTCATGGCAGGAAAGTGAAATATTGTTAAGTGTTGAAATTAAAAGCTCCCCCCATCAAGTGTGCCCCCAATTGAAAGCAAACCCCTCCCAAAGCGCCTTGAAGAAGATCTTTTCTAAGTGTTCCCAAATTAAAAGCTCAAGTGGTCATTTGCGCCTAAGGTGAGGAAGGGCCTCCAGAAATATTCTAAGTGAGAAAATTGAAAGTTGACCATTGCATATGCGCCCAAGAGCATCAACTCCCAAATGCGCCTTCAAAAAGAATGTTGGAGAACGAAATTTGTCCAAGTCAAGAAATTTGATGCTCATGGTATGAAATGCGCCTCAAGCTTGAAAGTCATTCAAACTGAAAGTAGGCATACCCATATGCGCCCCAACAAGGAAGGGAGGTAAGATTTTTCTAAGTGTCCAAGATTTAAAGCTTACACTATGATATGCGCCTGGCCTTGACGAGGATGGGTTAGTAAATTTCACTAAGTGTTGAAACTTGAAGTCAAGAGGGTGAAATGCACCTTGCAAATTGAGATGACTAGAAATTTCTCTAAGTGTTGCTGATTGAAAGTCTCCCCTAGTAAATGCAACCAGCTATAGAGAAGGATTTGAGAAGTTTAAATTTGAAGTGAGAGCCCCTCTTTGCACCTTACCTTGGGGATCAAAAAATTAATCTAAGGCATTCAAAATTTGAAGCCCAATACTCCAGATGCGCCTTCAAGAGGAGTGAAAAGAATGAATACCTTCTGGAGCACAGGATCTTGTATGCATCGCCAATTTGAAGTCCAACATACAATATGCACCTGGGAGGAAAGAAGTGATTAAAGTGCTATGTGTTGAAATTTGAAGCTTCCCCTGCAATATGCACCTTAAGGAGATGGAAGGGACTCGAAATTTATCCAAGGCAATAAAATGGAAGCTCAACTACAATATGCGCCTGGAGAAGGAAAACGCATGAAGTACGCTCAAGAACTTTGAAGGTTAAGGTATTGTTTAAGTATTTGAAATCAAGAGTAAAGGGTCTCAAATGTGCCCCAATATTGAAGCTCAACTTTCATATGCGCCTGGAAAAAGAAAGAGGAACTTGAAAAGTTTTCTAAGTATTTCAAAGCTGGAAGAACATGGTCATATGCGTCCAACTTTGGAGGGAGCTACGAATTTTTTCTAAGTATTTTTGAATTGAAAGCCAGAAGGTTGATTTGCGCCTAAGCAAGTAGAGGTTACTAGAGATATTTTCCTAAGGCGAATATTAAAGGATAAAATTAAAAGGTTGATTTTCGCCTTGGATAGAAAGGGGTGATGAATAAATATTAAAGGTTGGAAAATTAAATGTTCCTTCTTGATCACACTTGGCGTGGAGATTTTTACAAAATTCAATGGCATTTAAAATTTTCAAAAAGGCGTTGGAAGTAATTAAAAAGTTCTCTAGGCGAATGATCTTAATTTTGCTCGCCCAAGTCAAAGAATTTAATTAAAATTTAAATTTAATTATTTTCCAAAGTTAAATTAAACGTTCCCCTTTAATTTGGACACAAAGTTTTAAAATTTGGGAGATTTTAATTGCGGGGAATTTATTTTGGAGTTATTACGGACGGAAAATAATTATGCCTAGCCATTTTAAAATACTGACAATGATTTTTCACAGACACTAGTGAAATGAATAAATTTCTTGAATGAAATTAAATGGCAATAAGATTAAATTTTAAATTTTAAATTGCCATTTTAAAAGCGGTGATATTTTTAAACTGAAGTGAATTTTAAAGTTTCTCGAAATTACTTCAGTCAGCCGAAAGTAACTAGCAGTCGGGAGGGAAAATTTAAATTTAAAACGAGGAAAGAATCTCCTGGATTAGCAAATTGCTATGACGACTGAATGATGGTTGGGAATATTCTCTTTCAAAATCGGAAAATTTCTAAGTCATGACGAAGTGAATTAATGGCATTTGCTAAAACAGGCGCCAGCTTTCAATTATAAAACTTCAAAGATTTTCATTTTCTATTCACAAAATTCGAAGCTAAGATTTGTGTTGAAGAGCTGAAAGTTATCGTGAGCTGTGAATTTCTGAAGCTGCTGAAGTTGAGCAAATTATTTCTCCAAGTTGCTGAAAGTGAGTGTTGAGAAGAAGCGAAGTTTGATTTTTCGAAGTTGCTAAATGCTAAGAATAAAATCTGAAGTCAAGATTGCTGAAGTTTATTTTCTCCGGAGAGCTGAAATTTGTTGTGGCTGCAGGTTGCTGAGAGTTTAAAAGTTTTAAATTCCGGAAGTTTTAAATCTCTTGAGGTTTGAATCGGAGTTATACCGCTGAAGTTTAAAAATTTATTTTCCTTTTGCAACCAACTCCATTTGCCAGCCATCTCGAGAAGTTTTTATTTTAAAAGTTTGAATCGTAATGTTTGCTTTTTCATTTTGCAGATAGTTGAGAGTCGAAGAGCTGATGTTGCTGGAACAAACAAGGTTGGAGCCAAAGCTGGAAATGCTGAAGTCGGCAAAGAAAACGCTTCCAGGCTGGCAATCATCAAGAATTTGAAGAAGTCCTTTATTCCAGAGTTGAAGTTTGTGTCGAAGTTTGGAAATTTGACGAACACCAAACCTGGTTCTTTCAACCTCGAGACTTTCAAGAGAAGGATATATGGACAAGGTGGCAATCCTCCGACAGTGACCTCGCATAACATGGTAAAAAGTGGGTTGTATGCTGCAGCCGGTTTCCCGCCAGCCGTCCGATGTCCAGAGCTCATCATGGAGTGTGCAAATCATTACGACTCGGACCGCCGAACAATTGTTTCTCCAGAAGGCAAGCTACTAGCTAATTTCACACCGGATGCAATTGGTGAAGCTTTCGGGATCTTGGCTACAGATAAGATGTATAAATCAAAGGAGAAAGCTGACAAGATGTATGCTACATCTTTCGATAAATGTGGGAAGAGAATCAACACCACTTGGATAAGGAAGCCAAAGCCTCCAGGCGCCAAGCTGCCAAAGCAAATCATCTCAGAAGAGCTAAATCAGGAGTACTGCGACATAATCATGATGCTCAGTCGAGTCAATGGCAGCCCGCAGGCGTATGTGTTCGAGCCGTGGATGTTTTTCTATATCAGCGTGGTGCTCGAAGGAAAAGTGGATGTGAATTGGGCACAAATGATAAGTGATAACATCAACAAGCAATTCAAAAATCTAAGGAGAACGAGGACATTCTATATGAGCTTGTATATTATCTACATGCTAGCTCGGATGACGAAGTACAAGGGACTGGCATATCAGGAGTCGATTGGATGTGGCTTCAATCAGTTCAAGATTCATGAATCTTGTAGGCAGTTGCATCTCACAAACACTCCTCATTTCAAGAGGGTGAATGACGCCTTCACAATGTACCTGACGAGGACTCTTTAGGGGAGATTGCAGAAAAGAGTATCTCAGGAGGCACACGAGTTCATCGAAGAATATGGGTCTTGGTTTATCCAATTCCCCAAATTCACTTATCTAAGGCTGCCAGGTCACCATTCGTATGCCTACCGACTGCCGAGGTACCCTACCGACAGAATGATCATGCTCGAGGTATCCAGGCAACTTGTGGCCTATGATAAAATTATAAGAAAGAAGAAGGGAGGTTTGCACTTCCCTCTTGTTTTGGGAAATTTGCTTGAGGAGTGCCCTTCGTTGCAAGCAGCTAAGGAGGCAGAAGAAGAATTGCAATTCTATCAACTCACACTCCATACCAACCGGTAGGACTTTGATCCTCAGGGAAAGATTGGAACTGTACAGGGTGAAGAGTACAGGCACAGGACTCACTTGGAAGATTTTTGGGCAAATGCACAAGATGAAGGTGAAATTAGAAGAACGTTCTCCAAATTGCCCCTGAAGCTGATCAGAGAATGCGAGGTGGTCCCGGTGCCAGATCAAGTCGATGAGGATACCAGACACACACACCCGGACTACGAGTCAATAAAGAATACGCCAATCCCACCCCCGAATTGTGCTGAGCCAGAAATTGTAGACTTGGACACCTTGTCTATGCCTGTCATGACCTTTACGAGGAGTTGGGCGGATGGGTATGTCCACAAACTGAAAGGAAGATCAATCGCTCTCTCGTACAATCTTATGGGCGATCGGAGGCCACCAGTGTCAGCAAAGAAGAGGAAGCAAATTGCCCAAGCTTCAGAGCCGCAGCAACAAGAAGAGCCAACTCAGCCTAAACCTGAGAGATCAGAGGAGACGTCACCTACTCAGTTGTTGGCTCAATCCTCTAGCGTGCATGAGGTCTCAATGTTTGCAAATCAGAGGGGTAGAGTGAATGAGGAGCCGGAGGTTGAGGAGCCGGAGGTTGGAGAAGTTAACCAACCGTTGCCAAGAGAAATGGACAGTCAGAGCGCCAATGCTCCTAAGGTTACCAATCAACCAGATGAGGGAGGAGAAACAGAAACAGATATCCGCTTTGATCGTGCCCTTGAAGCAGCTTTTGACGACGAGGATATTGCGGAACCGGAGGTTAGAGCTCATGAGGAAGACAGTCAGCATATGGAGACGGATGAACCTCGACCAAATATTGCTCAGGAGGAAGTTCGTGAAGTAGAGGCAATTGAAGAACAAACCCTTATTGTTTATGATGCTCAACGTAATTGGCTCCCACGTGCAATAAGGAGAGATCAGGAGGATGACGCTGACCTGGCAGTGGAAATGGAGGAACTTTTGAATAGAACAAGTCGCCCAAGAGGAAGAGAGCCAAAAAATATTCCCAAATGGAAACTAATGAGGTTGGTTCACACACTTTTCATGTGGCCATTTCGAGGGAGGATTATGCCTTGGGTGATGTAATGCCAGAGAACTACACTGTCACCACGTTTGAATTAGGACATCCTTCCGGAGCACAGGTTGTTGAGGAGGCAAAAAATTCCTTCCAGGCTTTGAAGGATAGGCTGGCGCGAAAGGAGGGAAAGTATAAAAGATTGAAGAAGGAGCATAGGGCGTTGGTCGAATATGTGCAGCATCTATCACGTCCTTGTGCTCAAGAGATACCAATAGTGGAAGTTCCGCCTGAGCTGCCATGAGAGTCAATTGGTGGACTTGAGGAAATGAAGAGGGCTATTCAAGAAGGAGACAAATGGATAGGTGGTGTTCGTGCTGAGGCAGAGAAATTCATGGCCGATCTCGTCTCCTCTTTTTAGAGCACTTCTGGTATCCTCTCGCGCTTGGAGAATGTCGAGCAGGCTTGGGGTGACACTCATATATTCCAAGACAAAACCATCCCTCGCCTCACTGCTTCGATGCGCATACCCACACAAACTTTGGTCAATGAAGGGGTGATCCAGGCTGGGGATAGGTATGATTTCCTTGGGTGGCATTCGGCTGCATTCACAGGCAAAGGCTTCTTCGACATGGCAGCAGCAGAGTCTTCTAAGATACAAAGGGCAATGAGGAACATTCATGAGGGCATCATCAATACATTGGATGCATTATTCGCCAAGAGGTTTACTCCAGAGGAGGTAGAGGTAAACGGATTGAAGGCAAGGTTGCAGCCTTTCTTATCCGAGATGAGGATGTTTTCTCAACTTGACTTCGAGAACATCTCCACGTTTTCAGCTATCATCCAGAGCACGCAGGAGTCTATTGAGAGCTGGAGGAGGTCTTGTGATCGGCAGGAGCAAATGGTGGCTATTCTTGAGTACCAACTCAATCTTACTCTGACGATTTCAGAAGAGGAAGTTGATGAAATGCTGGCCCGGTTCATCGCTTATGCGATCAGAGAGAAGGGCAATGGAAACAGAGTCTTGGACAAGAATCTTCTGGAGGGATAGTGGGCATTAATTGCCCCATGGTGGTCAAGGAGGAATCTTCTATTTTTGTGCTTATTAATGACGCCACTCCTCCACCTTCTGGCGGTTTTTAGGGCGAATCTTGTCTAGGGTTTTTGTGGCTCGATCTGAGCCGTTCATTGTACTTTGATCTGGACCATTCATTGATTTGGCTAGCTATATAAAGGGGAGTCCCCTCATTTGTACACTAGCTAGATAGTCAGTTGGATATCAGATCAAGTTAGAGAGTAGACATTTTGAGAGTAGAATAGTTTCATTGCATTATTTGAAGGAGAAGGGGAATTCTCCCTTTGAGAATTTTTGTAAGAAATTGTCACGAAGGCTAATCATAATAAAAGAATTTCATTGATGGTGAACTCCACTTTTGTCATGAGTAGTTTGTGAGGTTTCTTCTTCCTTCAACTTCAAGTAGGACTTAATTTTCATGCAAATAGTTAATTATGGGTGGTTGTGTTTGATGTGAGTTTCATTAGTCCATACCACTAACAATCTTACTGATGGTAAGTTTGTCCTGCGTGGTCAACTGGAATGCTTTTATACTTAACTTTGGTCAAGATTCATGTGTAGCTATGCATCGTTGTGATGGTATTTGCATCGTTGAATCGTGATTTGAACATCCTTTTCTCCCTTGAAGATTGCACTAACCTTGTTGAAGTTGTTCAACGGGAGGCTAGACAACGTTTGGTTGAAGTTCATTAAAATTAAGCTTAACACTCCTTGCATTTAGGCTAGAGTTTAGACCTTCTAAACCTTGCATCCATTTTAATTCTGCACACTTTTGGTTAGTTTTAGGAAAACTCACACTTCAAAGCTAAATCATTCGCACGAAAATCCCCTTCAAAGCATTTATCTACTGTTTACTGCAAGTATCCTAAACAATTGTGTAAGTCCCCTCATAAAAACAGCATTTCACAATGAACCTACTGAGGGCATTCCAAGCATTTCGGAACCTTGGAGTTGAACGTGCAATCTATCTCGCAATCTTAGCACACGAAATACTTTGATCAAGAGAGAACGGAGTAGCCTTCGGACAACTTTGTTTTGCTTATTGGTGTGGTCACTAAAGTCACATCAACACGTACCTCTTAGTAAATGATGCCAACAAACAATATAAAAAATCAAAAGCACTATTCTACAATTCTTCAAATCTCCTATGTGATATTGCTCTCAAACCCTCTGTATAACCTCATCAATCTGCACAAATAGAACACCTATACGATGCCCTTGTGTATGCCAAATTCAATAAATATTTCACTACTTCAAAAGGCTGCAACAATGGAGAGTTTACCATTCTCCAATGGCTAACTGATTCAGAAACCCTTGGCTTCCTCTCTTAGACAAAAACTCATCAACACCAATGCTCAATCCAATAATGAATATTTTCCCCAAGGTTGAATTATATAACTCTCAAGGAGAGGTCAATTCTCTCCAAAAAGCATTTAAAATATATAATAAATGTTATTTAATTCATATCATTAAATTTTACCTCTCAAAACCTTGGGATAGGCGTCCAATATTTAATTGCATAATTGGCCCCCTTTTAATGATGAATTGACCCCTTTTAAGTTATAAAATTAAATTATAACTTTATAATAACCCCCTTTAATTTTAAAATATTAATTGGGCCATTAAACTTTAATATCTCCTTCGATATTTGCATATTTCGACAAACCATCTTAAACTGGGGTCAACTTTGTGAATCTCCATACGACAAAGTGCCTTACTATAAATAGTAAGGGTCCCTCTCATCCATCTCCTGATTTACTATAAATAGTATGGTACTAGAGCCCCTGTGAACGCCAAACGAAAGCCCAAATTGATGATCGTTGAACTATGGAGATGATGCAAACCTCAAAAGACCCCCTAACCAACCTCCTTAGCCTACGAGGGTCAGAATTATAGGCTAAACCACCCGCAAATGTGAGCATGCTAAAAAGGGGACATTACATATTGTCTTTGCCTAAGGAGAATTTTCTTTTCCAATAAATTTTGCCATAATTTTTCATGACTCCCTGTGTCTCTGGCAAATTCCCTCAGCATCTAGACATTTCTTTTGATATTTTAATGTTCCAATGTTTAGACTTAGGCAAAATTTCGATTTTCTCCACTTCTCTAGGTATGGCGGACTTGTCAAGTGCTTTGGACATATATTTATGGACTTGGGCGGACTTGGCAAGTGCTTTTGACATCTTACCTCCATGCTAGGTGGACTTGTCACATGTTTAAGCCATATCTTATTCTCTTCATAGCGGACTTTATCATTGTTCAGGCCATCTTCATGGGGGCGGACTTGACTCTCCTTTATGCCATGTCTTGTTGTGCTAGGTGGACTTAGCAAGGTGTTGTGCCATCCTCTCTTAGGCGGACTTGGCATATGTTTATGCCATTCACTTTTTCTCAAGGGTGGACTTAGCCATTGGTTGTGCCATTTAGTTTCTCTTGGTGGGCGGACTTTGCTCATGTCCAGGCCACTTTCTTGGTGGGCGGACTTTGCGTAAGTTCTTTCCATTACCTTGGGGCAGACTTTCCACTAAGCCAAGCCATCTTATCTTCTAGCAAGGGCGGACTTTCTCATTGCCCATGCATTCCTTTGTTCTCCATGGCAGACTTGTCTTAGTCTCAAGCCATTGCCTTGAGCGCCATTTTCCATACTTAGGCAAATTTTGCCATGAATTTCATGCTGGTTAATTCACCATGTGCCCCTTTTCTCATGCTTTTTTCATTGATTTTCATGATTTTCCATTGATTTCTCATGATTTTTAATTTATTTTTCAAATTTTTTGAATTTTTTTCAAATTTTCATGCGAAAACATTAATCCCTTAATTAGTGGGTCCCGGGCACTTTCCAAGGATGGAAACCCTGCCAAAAATAGAAACTTTTCGAAAAATAGCAACTTTCCAAAAATAGCCACTAAAAAATAGGAAGTCCAACATGGGCTAAAAATGCCAAAAATAAAGTCCCTAAAAAATAGGGGGTCTAAAGGGGAAATCCCCAAAAAGTAGATGTCAGAATTGGTTGAAACGATAATCAATCTTCATCCCTTGGGCCCTCTAAGCATTGTGATGATGTTTGCACACTGATTCAAGCTCAAATTCTTCACTTGACTCGGGTGACCATTCAAAAGACTCAAACTCTAAACCCTCAAACAGAGATCAAATGAAACTGAAGCGCAACGGCAAAGTCCTAAAAAGCAAACTACTAGGGTCCCCATTTGTAATGGGGCGATGTGTGATAAGGTCACAACAAGTCCACATGGTTTCATACCTCGTATAGCTGATAGCCTTCCAAGGCCAGTTTAGAGGGTTGAATATTGTTGGAATTTTGCATGGGAAGCGAGTTCATATGCATTTCTCACAGCTAGAGTGTTCGTAGTCAAACTTAGCGGTTTCATCATGCAACACTTCCATTGAGAAGAATCAAGAAAAGCGTCAAAAGCATCAAGTTGTAGAAGAAACAAAGATCATCACTCCAGTTACAGAGCCGCCAAAGTTACCAATCAATGAACTACTAGTTGAAGTGTGCAGATATTTCTAGGATTACTCAAGTAGCTGACAAGCAGTAAACTGACAGTCGAGGCACGTGACGATCTCTGGATGATGAGGTAGTTAACAACTTATTGAAGGAGTTGATTGTTCATAATCATAGCCAGTGAACTACTAAGTCAGGACGTCCCACCTTTTTAAGATAGACATTAGACACAACAGTTAACTTGATGCCTTTTTCCAAGTTAACTCGTTGTTTCACCTTTTGTGCACGTCTATTTTGGAAATACCTATGTACATAAGGAGTTCTAGTTTAGTGTAGAATCAGTTAACTAAGATAGTTTTTCCAGTTAACTGTTAAGTTATTTGCATGTAGACATAGAAATAAATCTTGCATGTGGCAAGAACTAATGTTAACTCAAGGAGATCTTAGGGTTCCCTACTCCTTTGAGGTTCTATAAATAAGAGCAAGCTTGCTCATTATTGTTTAACTTTTGCTTGTAATAACAAATTGTTGTGCCTACCTTGCCTACAATACTGCTATTATGTATTAGTTAACTTTGTGTCAGAATAAGATTGTATGCTTATGGCTGCAAATCATTGTTCAGTTTATTGTTTAATATAAAGCTGATTTGATCGTCTATTGTGTGTTTGTTTCATCATGCAATTTGTTGTCCCAAATTTATTATTGTTGTTTCAATAATCTTTCTTTCAATCTACACCTCGAATAGAGTGTTTCACCTCCTTGGGAATTTAGAGATAAAGATTGTCGTTTAAATGTTGTTTCTAGTAATCTTCTTTTCAGCCTACACCTCGGATAGAGTGTTCCACCTCCTTGGGAATCCTAAGAACTAACTTGTCGTTTCATGTTTGTTTCCAATAACCTTTATTTCAGCCTACACCTCAAATAGAGTGTTTCACCTCCTTGGGAATCTTGAGATAGAGTTTATCGTCAACCATTCCCAATTGCTCCTAGATCCTCTTGCTCTATTTTTCTTGAGGAAATAGGATAGATTAAAAGTTTGCCTAGTTGTAGTTAACATCTGTAGAAACCAGAGAAAACCTTAGCTGCAATGTATTCGGTTTTATAACCTTGTGCCTCTACCAGCTGAGTCAAAAATATAGGAATTTAGATTACTTTACTTTTTACGCATATCAGCACAAGAGGGAGCTTCCCCTCCTAATTTGAAGAGTAGTTAATACTATGCATAGCTGTCCGTTTCCAATACGCACTCCAGAGATGCGAATTGAAATGCCAACAATAATTAAATAATAATGATAAAGGCATCAATACTAATAAAGAGGCATATTAATTATTATAAGCAACGGCCACATTAGGGTAAAAGGCAGCAATTATAGTTAATGACTATTTTATGAAAGGAAACGAATGAAAGAAAGTACCCCTTGCCCAGCGATATGAAGTGGTGCCTCCCTGTAAAGAGAAAGGATGGGTATAAATAGAAGGAGAGATAGCGGAGGGAAAAAGGCATCGAATGGAATGAAGGAATGGGAATAAGTAGAAAGGGAGTAACAGCAGCAACAGTCGTTCACTTGCTTATATTATTCTATCCACGCTCCACCATGATAGAGGGAAAAAAAGATAGTCACAGGCAGAAATTATTAAGAAGACACAGAAATTATAAATAGCCCGATTGATAATAAGGAAGCAACGATTTCCTTAATCAAGGGGCACAGTATTTCAGGTTTTACAGAAGGGAATTATTGTGGAGAATGGAGGGATAAGGAAAGAAGAATATATTCTAAACAGAAAATCATTTATAAAAAAATATTCTCTAAAAGTCAGATCATGGTGGCTGGGAAAATAAAGAGTGATTTCTGCAGATCGAACCAAAGCAAGGTTGTAAGTATTTTCTGTTTTCAAATAATTAGTTAGAAATATATTAAGGATGTAGATAATGATCTTAGTAAGTATTTTATGATTAAGATAATGAACAGTAATGCATTATGAAATGAGAATTAAAATAATAGAATATGCTTATGTATTTAGAAAAAGAAATCTGTTAATAACTTAATACATTATGAATTTAGATGTGGATGATTGGCAAATAAATAGGGAATTTAAATAACAGTTGGTGGTTGATAAATGTATCTAAATATGATTGATAAATATATTTAAATATATGATGACTGATAAATGTATTATAGGTGATTAATAAATACAATTTATACATAATAATATATGTCTAATTGATATTATTTATTATCATCATTCTGCGAAATTCATGTCACTATTGTTGCTAGTATGTTATTTTGAGTTGGACAACTAATGATGTTATGATGATATATTCTATCATAATTATTGTGTGTGTAACCATATAAAAAACCATGGAAGAAAAGAAAAGAAAAGGCTAATTGCATCTCTGCACCCTGGCAATATTGAAGACAACTACGATCTATCATACTATGGAAACATAGAATAAGAAAGGAAGGCATCGCGACTGGATAAAAGGAAAAGAAGTTTTACTGACCTAGTGACTGTGAGGATCAGGGAAAGCTCCAGCAGATCACACCCAGATAAGTGTAAGTATAAATGCCTACATAAATTTGATTCCCCCTATATTGCTAAATGTGAAATGGTGTATATATTATTGATCTCTTTATGGACTGATTCAATATATAAGATTAAAATATGGACTGCATTGTGATAATCTAATTGTAGTGATAAGGAAATTGAGGACCTACGAGGAGGGGAAACAGCGTGTGGATCACCCTTTATGTACCCTACCCATATGGATGGCAAGGGTCACATGGGCCAAGAGGGGTGTACTGCTCTTGGGCTTAGAGGGAATGACTGCCCAGGACACCCTACTGTGGTTGCACCCTCAAATCCCCTACATAATTAAGTAATAATGGTTTTGATAAGGGGAATGGTGATAGGACGCCTCACTAGGTACCCCACCAATATGGATGGCAAGGGCCACATGGGCCAAGAGGGGTGTACTGCTCTTGGGCCTAGGGCAGAGGGTTTCTTGGGCACACTATTAGGCCATTAGGTCCATGGAAGAATGAACTAGAACATCTAAAATGTATGTTATTATGATATTGTCTCTATTCATAAATATCTACTAACATATTTGCAGGTCTAAACAGGTAGTTGTATCCCTAACCAAGTTCTCTTTGATTTTCTTATATGCATTCTAATTAATATTATCTTGTAAATATTATCTAACTCTATTTTGCAAGGTCCCACTCACACTATAAACATTCCCAAACCCAAGGTGATCACTTGAAATTAATAAATTAGGGCAGATTTAGGGTTATCCCGAAAAGGGGACATTACACATATTCATTCCAAAGAGTGCAATTCTCCTTTTATTTCAAACTATATGTCGTGCATACTCTCTTCTGAATGTTGCACTTCTCATCAAATGAAGGCAGCATCATATCAATGTTAACTCTGAATCCATATCCTCTTTGTTGAGAGATTTCCCCTATGCATAGGAATCCTTGCCTCTACCTCTAGTTTGTGGCCCCATTATGATGTTACAAAAATATTTTTGATAGTAACTTACACAAAACAAATCAAAATAAGTTGAAATTGTTATTGTAACTTACCGAAGTATAGAAATCACTCGGTTTAAAACATCTCCAAAAAATTTGCTGTTTTGCAGTCTTGGGTACAAATTTGGTCAGAACCTAATTTTGCAATAACTACTTCAAAAATGTTTGAAATGACCTCAAATATAGTTGTAGTTGCCTCAATGTGTTCTTGATCAACCCTCCAAATTTCAAGAAAAAAATCACAAAATTGAGAGAGATGCCTTTTACAACCTAACCTCCAAAATTGAAACAAAATATTACCTTGTTTCTTGCCTTCTAGATTCTAAGATCATGCTCTAATAGCACTTGTTATGAAATTACTTGCACAAAAAGAATATATAAGGACATAAGCTTCAAATACTTGATAATAAGTGATAATAATAAGCCAATTTGAGGGGGCTATCCTCCAAAAGTCTCCAATAAGAACAATATGATGATAATAAACTAAACACTACCTACTATGTATACCACATGTATGCCATGAAAGCCATCCAAGCCAGCATAACTACCTATATAAGGCTAGATAAATGATCATATAGCTTAATTAAAGGTTATGCTAGTCACTAGTCAGCCACATATCCCCATGCATGATATAGGTTAAGAGCTAAGTTGTCGGTTTCAATATGGGTGCGGGTACAAGTACTAGTACTCGATACGATGGTACATCAGTTTCTTTTTCCTTGGGTATGGGTATGGGAATGTTCAAATTATAAATTATAAAATACAATGATACACATAATTGCCAATAAATAGAATATTTAAATACCTCATTCATAATTTGGAAAAATGAATTTACTCGTCTCAAAATGTCATATTCATATTCTTCTTCAAAAGCATCAAGGTCAACATTTGGTTCAATTTCATTTGAACCACATGATGAGCACTTAGTTATACTAAGAGGGCGGGGATGGGGGGGCAAGGAGGGGAGCGAGGTTGGGGCGGTGAATCAATATATGATAAAACTTTTCTTTCTCTACTTAATCAAACACAAAATACTCAAGTAAGATCCAGCAATTTAGAGCACAAAGACAACACACGATTTTACATTGAAACCCTTGTGGGAGAAAACCACAGCAAAATATTGCTTATATATTATATTGATCTTCTTCGTCTTCTTGTAGGCTCCAACCTACTTTACATACAATTCTTCTATCATGAGCATCAACCCATGGGAGACTCCAATCCCCACTTATAGAATCAAAGGCTCCAACCTACTAGAGACTCCAATCTCTACATAAACTGAGCTCCAACCCAGCAAGAGGCTCCAACCTCTATTTGATAGGCTTCAACCTATTAATTCTTCTATGGCTGATATGAATAACTCCTTCACACAAATCTTATCCAAATCTAATCACTCTCTCCCTTCACAAATCCGATTACAAATATAAATATATACTTTCTCTTGATCTTCTTTAATAATTCTTCATAATATCTTCTCAAAATAAATCGGATTTATTCTTCATATTCTGCTCTCTCTCTTCACTAAAACTCAGAAATACTCCATTGATTGCTTACTTCTTTAACCCCTACTACATTCCTTTTATATACCTCATCTAATGCCCAAGAGAGGCGTCTATTCAAAGAGCCACAATAACTTGTCAGTTGGCCTTATCTATTCAAGGGAGGCGACTCTTTTATATACTAATATCCTCCTTAACATAGGCATTTAAAATCAAAGGAGTCGGCCTTCTTTCAATATACTTTATTTGACCTTCATTAATAGCTGCTCCATCTATTAATTGTTGTCTTCATTTATTAATTGCTGCTATTAACTAATTCACTGCTGCTCTAATTGATGGTTAATGTTCACTTTAATCTTGCTTACTGCCTTTTGCTGCTGCCTTATACATCTGCCTTTTAACACTGCATTTTTGTTAGACTTGCCTCACTTTAACTTGGCCAATTAATATGTATTTATATCTATCTTTTGCCAAGATATGATCAGCCACAATGAGATGTTTTTAGTCTTCATATTACCAAGAAAAATGTCCATCATATAGTTTGCCTTGTATATGATAAAGGCACCAATATGACTTGGAGGTCGGCCCAAATGATGTAAATATTAGTTTAAACTTCAAGTTACCTATTTGGAGAGAGGTCGACCAACAAATATGACATTTCTTCTTGATAGTCGGCCATCATTGAATATATTAAGTTGATTTTATCTTGCACAAACATGAGCAAGGTCGGCCAACATTCTTCAAGGAATATAAGGTAAGTGTAAGTGCAGCCATGTAATCGATTAGTGGCCTTTGACCATTACAACCTTCATACAATTGCAACTTTTGACATCAATGACAACAATATTTCCAACACCACAATCAATTGGAGTGCCACTCCCACTAGTTGTGTCACGTGTGAAAGTTGCCTCATCTATAGAGACTTCGACAAGTTGTACAATTATAGCATCTAAATCGGCACACTCAAGACTTAGATCCTAATTCTTTGTCACACACTCGTATTCAAGTGTCTTATGTGACAGGAGACAAAGGTTGGAGTTTACATAGACCAAATCCTCTACTGTTTTTGCACTCAAACAGTTGCGGTTAACCAAGTGGATGAAGGAGTATGTACTCCAATTCCGATCAGCTAAAGAAGAACTCACAACCTATTGAATTCACATACAACATTTAGTATTTAATTTTATAAATACAAAACATAAAATATAAAATATAATATATAGTATAATGGCATCAAATGAAAAATGAGAAAAGTAAAAAATAAAAAGCTACATACTTCGGAGAGAATTTTAATTCCAACTGGTTGTAAGTAAATGGATCCTTGACTATGTAGATACCACCAATCATGAGCATCTTTCATATATTTGTCTCAAATAGTGGAAACATCATGATTCTTTGAAGATATCAAGTGGCCAAACTTGCTCAAGATACTTTGCATATCATCTAGAAATATCCCTGTGGCCAATAGCAACCTCCTCATCCCTATATGATGGCACCCTCCTCAACAATGAAAGTGTAATGTCCCCAATTTAGCCCTATGCTCTTCAGTTGGATTTAGCCTATTTCTGGAAACTCATAGGCTAAGCAGAATTGGAAATTAGGGTTTTCACTTTTATAGGAGGTTTCAGATGCAATTTTGAAGGTTTGCATGTGAGAATTTTCGATGCATGTCTGGTAGAGCTTTATGGGTTTTTGGAGAGCTTCAGGATGAGGTAACATGTATGTTGAGAAAATGACATGCATTTCTCTTTGGTCCCTCACATGCAGGAAAGGTTTTTGGGCTTTTCTAGGTTTTCAGAGATCTCCAAGGAGGTGTTACATGCATCTAAATCTGACAACCTTTCCAAGCACTTACTATTTTTAGGAAGTCATGTTGGCTACCAGTATGTGCTCAGGAGGCGTTTGGGAACACTTACTATTTATAGTAAGTTATGTTTGTTGCTTAGTTAGTGTTCAAATGAAGTTTTGCAAACTTACTATTTATAGTAGTTTGCTATTTTTGGTAGGTCTATTTATAGCAATATCATTCTAGTAGCAACTCAATCATCTGCAGTTCACATTTCTATTTTGGGCAATAAGGTTGATCCGTTTGGATGTTGGCTTCTTCTTCCCTCTTGGAGTTAAGTTTCAATACTTAGTAATTTTCCAATGCTGCTTTTTGGACCCCGATGCCTAGGTGATCAACTTTAAGTTGTTTTAAAAGGGGGCATTTAATGTGGACGCCGAAGATGAGTATATTAAATATTTAATGATGTTTTAATTGTTCTTTGTGGTGGGCGCCTAGAGAGGAGATATTAAAGTATTTTCTAATATTTTAAAAGAGCTTTGAGGAGATGGGCATCCCCTTGGAGAAGCTAAAAAGTTTTCTTTGGGGAGTTTCAAGTTGATTCATTTTCCAACTAAAGAGTGTATTTATTGGTGCCTAGCTCATTCATTCATATCTTTTGGAAAACTTATAATGTTATGCTGCTGAACTGAGTCCAGACTTTGCAATGGGGGTTGTGTGCCTTCTAGCTTTTTACTACCATTCTTCAGGCCTAAAACTATGGCTTTCTAGATGGTGACTGAAGACCATGCTTCATTCAGGAGTGTGGATTGATGTTCAATTTTTTATTTTAATTACATGCAAGTTGCTAGTTTATAATCTGTTTGTACTGTTGATGTCTATGGCTGAAGCAAATTTCTCTTCGTAGCTTCGCCTCTGAATTTTATCTGGTTTTGGGTAATGGCCCATGCTGTGCAACTGTGGAGGGTGCCCAAGTTTGCAAGTTTGCAGATTTTAATACTAAGGATTGGATTTTTGGTAGCAAGTCGGCCTCCTTGAGGGGGTTGTACCATTTCTTGCTTTCTTTTGAATTCGTGCCAACTGTCAATTGTTGTTTCTAGCTCGAATTTCCTATTGGAGAGTGGATGCCATGTCTAGAGGCCTCTACTGACTGTTGAACGAAGTCTTTCCAAGCTGTGAGTGAAGAGCTAAGTCCATTCTAGTGAAATTCTTCATTGCTGGTCTCATTTTTTGTATTTACTGTTTCTGATCAGACTTGTTTAGTTTCATAATAATGCTGGTTTGAGCTTCATTTCTATGTCATTTCATATTGTAATTGTTAGAAATTTATTACTCTAACTCTTGGTGGGCTTTGGAAGCATATTTCTATGTATTTGCAGCTGAAAACTATATTTTTGTAAAGTTGGTTTAGTAGTACTAACAGCTGTTTTACTATTGCTGCAATTCAATTTTGTAATTTGCTCCGACTGGAGAAGTGGTTGAAGCATTTTATTTCCAGCACTTTAAATTTAATAATTCCCCCGACTGAATTAGTGGCAGAGCGGATTCATGGTCGGCTTGCCACCTAATAATAATTGTAATTAGTTGCTCCCGCTGAATAAGTGATTGAGCTCATGGTTGGTTATCCGCCTACTTACATTTTCAGCATTTATTTTACTTTCCATGGTCGGCTAGCCGCCTAGCAAGCATTGTATTTCTTTTCAGTTGCTAACGATCCCTGACACCATATGCTATCACCTCGCCCACATTGGGATCTTGGTGAACATTCTTGGTGAAGGGTTACTTTCCAAGCTGGTTAATTTTGGAGCTAACGCTAATCATTGGTGTTTGTGTTGGTCAAAATTTGAAAAAAATAAAGGGGGAATATTACAAAAAGTATCTCTTTTCTATAATACTTTGGCAACAAAGCAAATCCTAAAAGATGTAAGAGGGTGGTCATCTTGATCCAACGGTCAAGGATAATCTTTTGCACACTTTTGAAAAATGTTTTTGTTGGGTCGTGTTCCTTGGCTTCTATTATATTTCTTATTTTCTCCAACATGGAGTCCATTCCATCATAAATTTCACCCAATCATGAGCAATCAATATCAGCATACCTAATCATGCTGATAATGGACTCAATGAAATTCAAAACAACTCCACACGAACCCACCACTCATCATCTGGGATCGATGCTTTTACTTTTTGGGCTATTTTTGTGCTTGACTACCTCCATACACTCCACACATTGTTGATGACTATAGAATTCAAGGCCTCTTGCACCTTCACAAATCATCTTAAGATGATTGTGTGAGACGCAAATCAAGTTTCAGCAACCTAACATGGTATAAAAAATACATGTCACATATCAACCATTACAAAAAAAAAATTAAAAATAAGTGTAAATTACCTTCAACAACTCTAACTTGTAGAAGGTCCTGAAGTGCCTTGTGACATATGATGATTAATCACAAACATTTGGATCTCCTTTCCCTCCATGTAGATTTGTTTGACCTACTCAATTTGTGTGTCAATCTTTTGCAATACCAAATTGAGTGAGTGGACTACACATGCTGTCCAAAAAATGTGACCATATGTAGCCTCCACTATAGACCTAGTTGTCCTACAATTTTTAGATTTGTCTATTATGACTTGGACAACATTTTCAAGGCCCACCATTTCAATTGATTCTATGAGGATACTGGCAACGAAAGTTGCATCTTTCATTTGCTTCTTGTTGTGACGTTTTTCACACATCGCCCCATTGCAAATGGGGACCCCCCTAATTTTGGCTTTGCTTTTTGTTTGTTTTGTTGTTGTCTCTCTTTTCTACTGTCTATCTTTTCGGGATTGAGCCCGTCTTTGAGCTTAAAATGTGAATTTTGGCCAAGTCTGAAAATTAGGGTTTCGTCGTTCCTGGTCAATCCGAGGTCGAATAGAGTCAGTAATTTGAAAATAACGCTTAACATTGTTGTCAGTGTGCTTCCAGCAAATTTTCATCCGATTCTGAGGTACTTACTATTTTTAGTAAGTCTGCAATTCAGGGCAATTTGTCAGCATTTTTGAGATTCCGATCATCACACGGCATTCAGAGTACACCAGACTGCTTGCATGCCGAATTTGAGCAAAAAACGCATAACTTACTATTTTTAGCAACCGGCTTCGCACGAATTTCGTGGGTCCGTGATGCGAGTTTTTCTTTGCATGTCCGATATTCCTTCGGTTTTTCGAGACCTTCACGATATAACATGCAAGTCGATGATCACTTTCAGATTCAAATTTCTCCGAGGCTATTTTAGGGTTTGCATGTCGAGCTTTTCTTTGCATGTCGGGTGATTCCGATGGTTTTTCGAGAGCTTCACATGGTGTGACATGCAAACAAGGATTCTCACCAAGAAGGAACTTGCTATTTTTAGCAGTGTATGTTCCTACCGCTTCCCGCCAGCTTCAAAATCACGAGCTGATCGCAGCGTAAACGAGAGCAAACGGAGATCTTTTGATACACATGCAATACAGATTAGGGTTTCCAGCTTCGGAGCCTAAAAATAGGCATCAAAAGTCAAAATCTTCGAAATCCGGTGTAAACCATCGCGATCAGCATCCTTCAAGCTATTTGTTGGTGAAATTTCAGGTCAAACGAAGCACTTACTATTTATAGTAAGTCAAATTGGAAACGTGCTAAAAATAGTAAATCAGCTGCATGCACCAGTGTCAGCCGACAGGTCACGTGGTGAGGAGCGCCTCATCAAAATTTCACGTCGATCGGAGCTTGGGAGCTATCAGAAACAAGAGCTTACTATTTATAGTAAGCCATCTTTAGAAACAGGCTATAAATAGCAGGGTGACTAAAAGTTGCAGTGTTGACAGGTTGACAGGGTTATGAGGATGCTACGCTCAAAATTTCAGGCCATTCCGAGCTTCAGAGGCGCAAATTCAGAGAACTTACTATAAATAGCAGGGTATGAAATACTGGCGAGGAATGAGAAAATTTGTCTAAGTCTGGAACTTCATCCAGGAGACATGGCAAAATGCGCCAGGAGAGTAAGAAAGCATGGAAAAATTCTAAGTATGGCGTTCATCCTGCTCAGGGGTCCAAATGCGCCCAAGGCACCAAAAGTCAAAGAAAGTCAAAGGTTTTTCATCCTGTTGGCATGCTGAAATGCGCCCAAGGGAAGCTCATGGAAGTTGAAAATTTTTCTAAGTGTTTGATATCCACTTGCCCCCCCTAAATGCGCCCATCCTCCTCCTATCTTCATATGCGCCCATGATGCAAAGGCAAGTAGATGGCGTTATAAATTCATCCTTCACCCTTGCCTAAATGCGCCCAACAACAAGCTGGTCAAGGGAAGTCAAAGGCATCTCGTCCTTCACACATGGTGAAATGCGCCCTCAAGGCAAAGATGTTCAAGCTAGCAGCATTCAAAAAAATTTCTAAGTATAAATATCCACCTCCACTGGCAAAATGCGCCCAAGGCAAAATGGTCAAAGGAAAGTCCAACATTTTAATCCCCCTCATGCATCAAAATGCGCCCAAGCTCATCCTGTAGCATAGGCAAAATGCGCCATCCTTCATGCATGTGCAAATGCGCCCAAAGAAGTCAACATGTTTCATCCTGCACATAGGTGGAAATGCGCCCAAAATGCAAGGGAGTCAACAAGTCAAAGCTTCTCATCCTCCTCAAGGGGCAAAATGCGCCCAAATCATGCCATGTGAAGACAAAAAAGCGGAAGCTGAAGAGTCATCCTCTTGACATGCTGAAATGCGCCCATGTTGGGGTGTAAAAGGTAATTAAGGGTGGTAAATGAGGATGGAAATATTTCTAAGGCGTGATTTTAAAATTCCCTCTCAAAGTGTGATATGCGCCTAAGGTTATAGGTGTTGGAGATTTTTCCTAAGGCGTTGAAGGCGTGGTATGTGTTAGAAAATATTTGAAGGTGGTGGGAATGAAATGGCAAGTGCTAGGCGCCTCAAGTAGAAAGTGAAATATTTGCCTAAGTGTTAAAGATTTCTCAAAGGCGTTGGGACTTCAAATGAATATTTTCCCAAGTGTGAAATAAAATCCAAGATGGCTAGAAAAATAAAATATGCTAGGCGCCTTCATAAAAATTTTCTGAGTGAAGTTGGTATTTTTCACAGGCAAAATTGATCGAGCTGGATTTAAAATTTTCTAAGGCAAAATTTTCGAAGTGATTCAAAAAATTTCTAAGGCACAAAATATTTTCTCCCTTAGAAAAATGCTTAAGTCTAGTGAGATGATGAATTTTCCTGAAGCGTGAACGGAATTGTCAGAGATGAAGTCGGTGAATGCCAGCTCCACAGGATTGATAAAATTTTCCAAGTCAGAACAAAATTCTCAGAGGGGATCGAAGAACGAGAATAAATTTGATGAAGGAATATTTTCTAAGGTTCAAAATTCAAGAAAATTAAATGAACCCGTTCGTTGTACACCCATGGGTTCGATGCGTTCTGGAGAAAATTTTCTTCTGGGTATCGAAGATTATCGATGAGGAGTTGATTTTAAGGTCTTCCACAGCTTGCCGAGGATTTTGGGATGAAGATTTTAAATGGACACCAGGTTGATAAATTTCCTAAGGGAGACGTGAAAATTTTCTAAGGCAAATGTGAAGAAAACGTATTTTCAAGGTGAAATTCTCCAGACGATGGATTTGAAAGGAATTGCCTAGGTGAATTTGCTTAAATCCTTCGTGAGGATAGTTTACTTGAGCCAGAAATGAATAAAATCGAGGTTATCAGAGCTCCAGCAGGTGAAATGAAGTTCTCAAGGATGGAAATTTGTCTAAGGCATGAACTTGAACTCAAAGTTGGCAATGAGCGCTTGGAAGTTAAGGCGTGAGAGTCAGGTAAGTAAGTTGAGTTTATATTGTGAAGTGTTCTAATGCTTCTCTCCTTGCTTGTTTTGCAGGAGAAATGTTGAGGCCAGAGCACGATGACTGGAAGTGGTGGAAGCACGATGAAGATGAGTTTCACATGAAGAAAGAAAAAGTTGCAAGAAATTGGCTAAGTGTTAAGACTTAGTATAACTCGAAGTGACGAAGATGAAAACCCTCAAGTGGAAGAAATCAAAGAACAACGCCAAGAAAGAAGATCGAGAACAGTGTGAACGCGTCTACAAATGGAATCTTCTAGAAGGATGATGGTGGACATTATGGCGATTTATTACCCCACTCTCCTCTCGTATGGTTTTAGGGCAATATTATTTAGGGCGAGGTGGCACGATTACCACTCTATTGATTGTAACCCTAGCCGTCTTTTGGGACTTGGCTAGCTATATAAAGGGGGAGTCCCCCTCATTTGTAATGGATTAGAAAGTAGACAAAAGAGAGGATCGTGGTAGAATTAGAGTAGAGGGACAACTTAGAAGTAGCTTAGAAGTAGATTGATAGTGTAGTTTGGAGAAGAAAGAAAGTTTTCCCTTTGAAAACTTTTGAGGAAATTGTTGTGTAACACATTTTATGATAATAGATCTTTTCATTGATGATGGAATTCGTCTTGTCATGAAATGCTAGCAAGGTTTCTTCTTCCTTTCGTATCCAAGTAGCTTAAATTCATGCATGTAGCTTACTTTGGTGTGTGGTGTTTTACTAAGATAGCTTCGCTTTATTCCATACCACTAGCGGCTTGTTGATGATAAGTTCGCCTTGTGTGGTCAACTGGACATTACCTTGAGTTTAACTTCAGTTGTGATTTATATGCTTATATGCGTCGTTGTGATGGTGTATGCATGTTAAGTCATAATTTGAACATCTTTTGCTATTTCCCTTGAAGATTGCACCGATTTTGCTGAGGCTGTCCGACGGAGGCTAGGTGAAATCCGGTTGAAGTCTATTGAAGTGAAGCTCCACATATCCTGCATTTAGAATAGAACATAAACTTCTTAGGCCCTACACCCTTTCAATTCAAGTACTTTCTGGTTAGAATAGGAAACCCGCACTTCATAGATAAATCTTTCGAGCATTTGAATTCCTTTCTCCACAACAATTCTGTAAGTCCCCTTGAAATACCAAAGAAAAATCACATCGAGCCAAACTGAGCCTATTCGCATTAAAGGAACCTTGGAGTTGAACGCATGAACTTTCTTGCAATCTTAGCATGCGGAATACTTTGATCAAGAGAGAATAGGGAAGCCGTTGGCAACTTTATTCTGCGTTGGTGCGGTCATAAAAAACACATCAACAGAATTGGCGCTAGAAGGAGGGCGAGCTTCGAATTGTTCCAGAGGCTGGAAGGAACCAGTATGAGCTTTGAAATTCCAAATCAGAGATATGTTAGATCTCTCCTATGTCAAAAAATCCAAAAAAAAGTGAAAAGTTGAAAAATTCAAAAAAACAAAAAAATGGAAAATCAAAAAAGAGATTTCTTGAAGGATGGGCACTTTTCATGCTCTCAGGACAGTCTTACAGACATTGCTCAGATTCATGAAAGATTGAATGCACAGCTGTGGCCCGAAAATTTGTCTAAGTTTGCTTTGTCGGGAAGATGTCGAATTCATGAGACCTCCCAGCACGAAGAAATCAGTTGCTTGACATTCCTCTCAAGGATAGAGCTTGTTCTCCAAGAAAAAATTTTCTTTTGGGATGTTCCCAAGCCAGGAGTATTGGATGTAGAACCTGACGATTATAACCGTCCAGAAGTGGTGAATGAGGCTTTCGCAAGATTCATACTTAGGATCCAAGGTCAATTGGAACTTGGCAATGATCCCTTGAAAGGTGTTTTGCTCCCTCGTTGGTGTCGAATTCACAATGCGCCTCATCCAGAGTTCACTTGCACAACATGTGAACTAGCCATCAACTTCGCCAGAAGTCGCCTCGGATTACCAGCGCTACCATATGGATTATTCAAAGACAAAAGATGGATTGAATATGCTACACAAACGTTTTCAGCACCAAATCAAGAATGTACCTCAACATCACCCAACAACAAGGAGAATGAGTCACAACAGGATGATGTGATTGAGCTTAGGGAGCAAGCAGATGAAGATTGTTCCTACATCCCGCTAGAACAAGAAGCAATTGGAGCAAAGATCAAAGAAGCCGTGAGATATATCCAAGCAAGAGGAATCACCCAAGGCAACTGTCAGTATACGGAGATGAATGATTGTACAAGATTGCAAGCTATTGAAGACCATCAAGTGCCAGAAGTGGACTTAGCTCGAAGTAGAGATGGAGGAGAACGTGGCGAAGAGGGAAGTGATTCCAATACACTTCAAGAAGGGATACTCCTTGATGAAAGAATTCAATCATGCATGAGTGAGATGGAAGAAATGATAAGCAGCTTAAGGCAAGATGATGTGTTTGACGGTCAATGGGCTACCAAGATGGAGGCAAAATATGAAGGGCACTTCGCATCAGCACTTGATCCATTATTCATAGCCATGGAGGAATTGCTGGATGAAATTGAAACAAATGAAACACTGCTTGGTAAAGAGATAGAATATGAAGAGCAATTCGGGTTGGGGCTTAAGCCATTGTTAGAGATTCAAAAGGAGCCAGCGCATGAAGTAATCCAAGTTTCCAAGTGCTCTTTCGAATTGATTTCCCGCCCTGCTCCTCCCAGTTTGGATCATCTCCATGTTTTGGATGCAAGAGGTATGGTTCACCATCAACTTCGGCCTCCTGATGAAGCAATAGATGACAGGCAAGAATGCATGCCAGCGAATGAAGACCACCAGGTTGTATCTTTCCCTACTGTTGGCTACCAAGAATATCATTTTGATTATGGAGATTTTGGAAAGAAAACTTGTTTATGGATTGATCATGGTCCAGATGAGTTGCCACAGTTACTAATCTTTCCTGAAGTTTTGCTTGAGTTTGAGATTTGTATTGTGGAAGAATATTTCTCCGAGTTTAAGGATAAGTTCGCAAAGCTTCGCACTATTACTACTGCTTTGCTGTTACTGAACATCCTGAGAAATCATGTTAGGAGTTGTATATATTTTTGTCCTTTGAGTCTTGTCCGTTCGAAATGTTGTCCTATTAGAGTAGGTTTTTCTTTTTGTTTTTGCTTGGCTTGGTCTGCTTTACTTTCCTTAATTTAGTTGTTGCTTAGTTGTTGCTTTCAATAAAAGGGGATCCCATTTGTAGGGGGGGGTGTTGTGTTGTTTTCACCATACTCCAGTACAATGTTGAACAATGTTGGTCCATTTCTTAGATAATTATTCAGGAAGTGCTTTAGAATCTAAGGTTGTTCTTTCAAGTTTTATCATTTGGTTAGGATTTGTACTTGACTTGGAAGGGAATCATCTATTGTGTCTTGACACCAAGTCTCGCGATTACTATATTTCACACACATGATTAATTGCTCTAAGTCATTAAGGTTTCTTAGGAGAAGTCTCGGCAAGTGAAAATCTTACACCTTGCTTCAGCGCCACTACAATTCTCAAACCCATTGGAGGCTTCATTGCCTGCCAACCAATTGAGGAATTGACAAAAAACAAGAGAAAAAGAAAATGAAAAATGAAAGAGAATATTGTGAAATATTGGTTTTGGGAACATACGAGTAACTCCACCGGGGCTATGGATGCCCGGCCGGCAGTGGAGCAATATTCGTGAGAATTGTAGCGATAACCTCGTCGGGGCTATGGACGCCTGACTGGCAGCGAGGCAATGTCCAGGATGCTTTTGAAGTTAAGATATTTATTTAACTTGCTGGGACGGATTCTGGGAACTTCAATGGTCTTTTGAGCTGGAACAAACGCATATGCACACACTTGTAATCAAAAGATGAGGTGCCTTGATCCAATTTAGGATTCCTCTTCCCTTTTAAGTATGTTCCCCAGTCAATCGATGGCTTGGAAGGCATTATCCAAAGGTTCTGAGTACGGAATGGGTTTTGTCTTTGAAATGTTCAGGAACATTTATTCGGGTTGGGGCTAATGTTGTGACGTTTTTCACACATCGCCCCATTGCAAATGGGGACCCCCCTAATTTTGGCTTTGCTTTTTGTTTGTTTTGTTGTTGTCTCTCTTTTCTACTGTCTATCTTTTCGGGATTGAGCCCGTCTTTGAGCTTAAAATGTGAATTTTGGCCAAGTCTGAAAATTAGGGTTTCGTCGTTCCTGGTCAATCCGAGGTCGAATAGAGTCAGTAATTTGAAAATAACGCTTAACATTGTTGTCAGTGTGCTTCCAGCAAATTTTCATCCGATTCTGAGGTACTTACTATTTTTAGTAAGTCTGCAATTCAGGGCAATTTGTCAGCATTTTTGAGATTCCGATCATCACACGGCATTCGAGTACACCGACTCGCTTGCATGCCAATTTGAGCAAAACGACAACTTACTATTTTAGCAACCGCTTCCGCACAATTTCAGGTCCGTGATGCAGAGTTTTTCTTTGCATGTCCGATATTCCTTCCTGGTTTTTCGATTTCGCTGATGTAAACATGCAAGTCGAGATGATCACTTCGTGATTCAACCTTCCGAGGCTATTTTAGGGTTTGCATGTCGAGCTTTTCTTTGCATGCCCGGTGATTCCCGATATTTTTCGAGAGCTTCACGATGGTGTGACATGCAAACAAGGATTCTCACCAAGAAGGAACTTGCTATTTTTAGCATGCTCCTGTCGCCCCAAAGAAAAAATCACGAGTGATCGCAGTGCACATAAACGAGAGCAAACGGAGATCTTTTGATACACATGCAATACAGATTAGGGTTTCACCGGAGCCTAAAAATAGGCATCAAAAGTCAAAATCTTCGAAAACCGGTAAACCATCGCGACAGCATCCTTCGCTATTTGTTGGTGAAATTTCAGGTCAACGGCACTTACATTTATAGTAAGTCAAATTGGAACGTATAAAAATAGTAAATCACCAGATGCACCGTTGTCACCGACAAATACGGTGAGGAGCTTCATCAAAATTTCACGCCGACGGAGTCAGAGCTATCAGAAACAAGAGCTTACTATTTATAGTAAGCCATCTTTAGAAACAGGCTATAGCAGCAGCAGGACTAAAAGTTGCAGTGTTGACAGGTTGACAGGGTTATGAGGATGCTACGCTCAAAATTTCAGGCCATTCCGAGCTTCAGAGGCGCAAATTCAGAGAACTTACTATAAATAGCAGGGTATGAAATACTGGCGAGGAATGAGAAAATTTGTCTAAGTCTGGAACTTCATCCAGGAGACATGGCAAAATGCGCCAGGAGAGTAAGAAAGCATGGAAAAATTCTAAGTATGGCGTTCATCCTGCTCAGGGGTCCAAATGCGCCCAAGGCACCAAAAGTCAAAGAAAGTCAAAGGTTTTTCATCCTGTTGGCATGCTGAAATGCGCCCAAGGGAAGCTCATGGAAGTTGAAAATTTTTCTAAGTGTTTGATATCCACTTGCCCCCCCTAAATGCGCCCATCCTCCTCCTATCTTCATATGCGCCCATGATGCAAAGGCAAGTAGATGGCGTTATAAATTCATCCTTCACCCTTGCCTAAATGCGCCCAACAACAAGCTGGTCAAGGGAAGTCAAAGGCATCTCGTCCTTCACACATGGTGAAATGCGCCCTCAAGGCAAAGATGTTCAAGCTAGCAGCATTCAAAAAAATTTCTAAGTATAAATATCCACCTCCACTGGCAAAATGCGCCCAAGGCAAAATGGTCAAAGGAAAGTCCAACATTTTAATCCCCCTCATGCATCAAAATGCGCCCAAGCTCATCCTGTAGCATAGGCAAAATGCGCCATCCTTCATGCATGTGCAAATGCGCCCAAAGAAGTCAACATGTTTCATCCTGCACATAGGTGGAAATGCGCCCAAAATGCAAGGGAGTCAACAAGTCAAAGCTTCTCATCCTCCTCAAGGGGCAAAATGCGCCCAAATCATGCCATGTGAAGACAAAAAAGCGGAAGCTGAAGAGTCATCCTCTTGACATGCTGAAATGCGCCCATGTTGGGGTGTAAAAGGTAATTAAGGGTGGTAAATGAGGATGGAAATATTTCTAAGGCGTGATTTTAAAATTCCCTCTCAAAGTGTGATATGCGCCTAAGGTTATAGGTGTTGGAGATTTTTCCTAAGGCGTTGAAGGCGTGGTATGTGTTAGAAAATATTTGAAGGTGGTGGGAATGAAATGGCAAGTGCTAGGCGCCTCAAGTAGAAAGTGAAATATTGCCTAAGTGTTAAAGATTTCTCAAAGGCGTTGGGACTTCAAATGAATATTTTCCCAAGTGTGAAATAAAATCCAAGATGGCTAGAAAAATAAAATATGCTAGGCGCCTTCATAAAAATTTTCTGAGTGAAGTTGGTATTTTTCACAGGCAAAATTGATCGAGCTGGATTTAAAATTTTCTAAGGCAAAATTTTCGAAGTGATTCAAAAAATTTCTAAGGCACAAAATATTTTCTCCCTTAGAAAAATGCTTAAGTCTAGTGAGATGATGAATTTTCCTGAAGCGTGAACGGAATTGTCAGAGATGAAGTCGGTGAATGCCAGCTCCACAGGATTGATAAAATTTTCCAAGTCAGAACAAAATTCTCAGAGGGGATCGAAGAACGAGAATAAATTTGATGAAGGAATATTTTCTAAGGTTCAAAATTCAAGAAAATTAAATGAACCCGTTCGTTGTACACCCATGGGTTCGATGCGTTCTGGAGAAAATTTTCTTCTGGGTATCGAAGATTATCGATGAGGAGTTGATTTTAAGGTCTTCCACAGCTTGCCGAGGATTTTGGGATGAAGATTTTAAATGGACACCAGGTTGATAAATTTCCTAAGGGAGACGTGAAAATTTTCTAAGGCAAATGTGAAGAAAACGTATTTTCAAGGTGAAATTCTCCAGACGATGGATTTGAAAGGAATTGCCTAGGTGAATTTGCTTAAATCCTTCGTGAGGATAGTTTACTTGAGCCAGAAATGAATAAAATCGAGGTTATCATAGCTCCAGCAGGTGAAATGAAGTTCTCAAGGATGGAAATTTGTCTAAGGCATGAACTTGAACTCAAAGTTGGCAATGAGCGCTTGGAAGTTAAGGCGTGAGAGTCAGGTAAGTAAGTTGAGTTTATATTGTGAAGTGTTCTAATGCTTCTCTCCTTGCTTGTTTTGCAGGAGAAATGTTGAGGCCAGAGCACGATGACTGGAAGTGGTGGAAGCACGATGAAGATGAGTTTCACATGAAGAAAGAAAAAGTTGCAAGAAATTGGCTAAGTGTTAAGACTTAGTATAACTCGAAGTGACGAAGATGAAAACCCTCAAGTGGAAGAAATCAAAGAACAACGCCAAGAAAGAAGATCGAGAACAGTGTGAACGCTGTCTACAAATGGAATCTTCTAGAAGGATGATGGTGGACATTATGGCGCATTTATTACCCCACTCTCCTTCTGTGGCGGTTTTTAGGGCAATATTATTTAGGGCTGAGGTGGCACGATTCTGGCCACTCTATTGATTGTAACCCTAGCCGTCTTTTGGGACTTGGCTAGCTATATAAAGGGGGAGTCCCCCTCATTTGTAATGGATTAGAAAGTAGACAGTAGAGAGGATCAGAGTAGAATTAGAGTAGAGGGACAACTTAGAAGTAGCTTAGAAGTAGATTGATAGTGTAGTTTGGAGAAGAAAGAAAGTTTTCCCTTTGAAAACTTTTGAGGAAATTGTTGTGTAACACATTTTATGATAATAGATCTTTTCATTGATGATGGAATTCGTCTTGTCATGAAATGCTAGCAAGGTTTCTTCTTCCTTTCGTATCCAAGTAGCTTAAATTCATGCATGTAGCTTACTTTGGTGTGTGGTGTTTTACTAAGATAGCTTCGCTTTATTCCATACCACTAGCGGCTTGTTGATGATAAGTTCGCCTTGTGTGGTCAACTGGACATTACCTTGAGTTTAACTTCAGTTGTGATTTATATGCTTATATGCGTCGTTGTGATGGTGTATGCATGTTAAGTCATAATTTGAACATCTTTTGCTATTTCCCTTGAAGATTGCACCGATTTTGCTGAGGCTGTCCGACGGAGGCTAGGTGAAATCCGGTTGAAGTCTATTGAAGTGAAGCTCCACATATCCTGCATTTAGAATAGAACATAAACTTCTTAGGCCCTACACCCTTTTCAATTCAGTACTTTCTGGTTAGAATAGGAAACCCGCACTTCATAGATAAATCTTTCGAGCATTTGAATTCCCTCACTAACAATTCTAAGTCCCTTGAAATACCAGAAAATCACATCGAGCCAAACCGAGCCTATTCGCATTAAAGGAACCTTGGAGTTGAACGCATGAACTTTCTTGCAATCTTAGCATGCGGAATACTTTGATCAAGAGAGAATAGGGAAGCCGTTGGCAACTTTATTCTGCGTTGGTGCGGTCATAAAAAACACATCAACACTTCTCACAATCCACTACCTTCAAAAAAATGCCCCTTCAAGGGACACTGCTATAACATTTATCAATGGTGTATTTTTGCAATCTTTCTATCCATCAGAAATGATGGACACACTGGTTTCGGGCCATGTATCCTTAATTGTGCTTGACAATGTCTCTACTAAAGCTTTCTCCTTCGCCAATAAGGTGGTTCACACCTTTTCAAACCTAGGACTAACATAATCATAAGTTTAATAGAAAAGGGCCGTCACCATATCCCACCAATAAGGTGATCTAACAAGGTTGAAAGGAAGTCCATTGACATAAATGAGCAATGCTTTGATCTACAATCTCCTTCACTTCATTCTTGAAGGCCTTCCCCAATGGGCCTCTTTTTCATGAAATCGAAACATTCTCTTCTACAAAGGATGGTGGCATTGGCATGAAAGGATGTGAGCCAGCTGATTGTGGTAAGCCACTAGGAAGTTTGTACAAGCTTTTCTTGGCAAGAAGATGTGCAAGAGTCTTTGATCTAATACTGACCATGTCGATATCCTCTTGTTCTTTAATATAAGCCAATATTTGTTGCTTTGACAACCCTTTTTTATTTGGCCATAGACAAACTTTTATTCCCTATAAAAGAATAGCATAGAAATGAGCTTTCACTCAAAAGTATGAGCTCTTATTGTCGTGCCCCCAAAATTGCAAAGTATAAAGCATTAAAATGCAAATAAATAAAGTAAATAACAATATAAGTATTAAAAAAATATATCAATATTAACAATTTAAAAATTATTATAATTATAATCCTTATAATATATAAATATTAAAATATATATAGAATTAATATAAAATAAATATATTTTTATAAGAAACATATAATACATAAATACTAAATATGATAATATATATGCTGTAGAATGCAGCGATTAAATAGTTTACAAGGGGCAAAAACAAACAGCAATCATTATTAATTATAATGGAATGATTGCATTTAGGAAAAAGGCAGCGATCAAAAGGCAGGCAGTGATCCATACCCTGTAGAAAGGCAGCGATCGTTATGGATTAAGGAATCACATCTGTCTAAAAAGGATGCTAACAAAGGGACGTCACTCTCCATGAAGTCATCTCCCTCCACTCAAGTTATAAAGGGAACATAAAGAGGGGGATCTTCAAGGAATAGATGGAGAGTTTTAAGCAGATATAAAAAGACAAAAACAGAAGAAACAAATCTGCATACAGGGAAAGCAACAACTATAATTGATATGCACAGCAGGGAACATATGCAGAACAAGAGATATATACAGATCTTAAAGAAATAAATAACAGGTTGAAAAGAGATAGAATAATTATCAATAAACAAATATATAGATATATATATATATGTATTATATTCGATTATGCAATAATGATGCTTGCAGCAATTATTGAGTCTTATAAGTACTTATGCTTCTTTAATATAAATGGGGAAAATAGATTCTTATTCGTTGTGTTACACTTTAAATGAATAGATTGTATATATGTATTTATGTATGTCCTTATCCTATGATCAATCAAATGTAAGGTTGAAGGAAGCAAGTTAGGAGGATGTAGTCTACGGGCTCCCCCATGCTAGGTAGCCCACCTCAAGGGTGGAATTGTCCTAGTTCGGACGTTCTTGCCACTTGGGACCAAGGGGTGGGTGGTGTTGGTTGAACGCTCGTGCTCTTGGGCTTAGATGGGTTGAATAGTTTATAGGCACCCCTTTCAAGGATTTCCTATCAAGCCAAACTATGATTGGTTGTTAGGATGGATTCAAGGAATTGCAATCATACAAGGGATGGACAAGACAGCATGGATAGGAAAAGCAGATACAAGTGTATCCACTAAGTAGCCCACCTCAAGGGTGGAATTGTCTTGGGTCGGATGTTCCTACTACTTGGGGCCAAGGGGTGGGTTGTCTTGGTTGAACACTCGTGCTCTTGGGCATAGATGTATAGCTTCAAGCAACCTTATCATGCTTCTCATCCAAGTCCTATTGTGATTAAAACTTCCACTATGCATTATGGATATTGGTAGTTTAGATAGTCTTGGAATAGTTATGTATTTTAAATAGATAAGGCATTTATTATGTTCTAATCAGATGAATTATATTTCCAATATTATCTAACATGATTGCAGGACCTAAAACCAAGATTTATCTTGTTTGAAGCATTTAAGTGGTAAGTTATAACCCTAACTACATTTAACTTGTGATTCTAGGGAAAGATTTAGGGCAACCTCAAAAGGGGGCATTACACTTATATTCTTTTCCACATTGGCTACAAAGCCAAAGATAACCCCCACCACTAGGCAGTTGTTGAATCAATGGCCAAAGAGTTGATGACGCATCAAATTTCAATGAACTCTCTACATTTGGGGCAATTGAACTAGAACTATCAGCCTTTTTGTATGAACCTAAAATAAAAAAACATTACAAATTAACAATACTACAATTAAAACTTTAAAAAGAAATCGACATTATAATCCCTTCTTATGCATAAAAAGTTCAAAAAAATATTCAAACCAAAAAAAAAAATTAAAAACTTGATATTTTTTTTTTTTAACTTGAAAAATCTTCAAAAAAAACTATTGAAAACTTGAAAAACATAAAAGATTTACTCACCTTTGATGGTTAAATCTTCTTTGTGCAGCTATTTCTAACCTATTGGTGTAGGTTCAACTCCCCCATAGCCCTCACCTTCGAAAAGAAATGAACCAACTTTCAAAACCCTGCAATGGCAGCTTGGAGGAAAAAAATACAATTTTTGGCCTTTTTGTGTTTGTCAAATGAGTTGCAAACTTGTTAAAACCCTCACTTTAGAGCGACCAATGACAATGGGAAGTGTTTTGTTTAAAAAAAATCCTTTTTAATGTTTTAAAATGTTTTTTAAGCCCCATGGGCCACAAGTACGTTGAGGTTCTGCCAGGTCCACCCCTAGGTATGCCCAGGGTATCGCTTGGGTGCCTACAAAGAACTTGGGGCACTTGAGCGATACCCTAGGCATACCCGAGGGCAAACCAATAAGGGACTTGGATCCACACAAGTATGGCGAGCAAAATAGAGGGACCCGATAACATAGGTTAAGAGCATTGCATGTGGCCATTGGTGAATTTGCTAATTTTTGTAGCCTCCACAAATTCTTTCCACTCTTTCTAAGAAGTATTTGAAGGATGCTCACTCTTAGTGGTACCTTCATGGCCAAACATTCAAATACCTATAGCCTCTTACAATCAAAATTTTATCACAAGTAAGCTTTTTAACTGATAAACTCTGAATTTGGATTTTTCCTTTTCGAAATGTTCTTTTCTAGTTTGAAGTTTGATTCATAATTTATTAACTTTAAAAACTAAGTTTACCTCAATAGGTTCCCATTTCACCTTCATCCAAGTGGAATTGGAGTACACACTCCATCCACTCAATAAGCACAACCAATTGGCATCAAAAAAGGCAAAGGAGTTAATTTACATGCATTCCAACTTATGCCTTCTTTCACACAAGCAAACTAACTACAAGTAAGTGATAATAAAGTTGTGGGATGTAGAGCTAGAGGAAGCCTGACTTGGATGTTACTGCTACTCAAAAATCTTTATTTTTAGAGAAGTCAAATAGTCAGCAAAGTTTTAGTGCTAGCGCCACTCCTAGCGGTTTTCCTAATCCAGCTCCATCATGTAATGTCATTGTCACTGATGATGTTGATACTCTTTTTGAAGAGCATGTGACAATGAATGGTTTTATTATTTGATTATTGAACAATAAATATCTATCATAACATTTGAGTTTGACTAATTGACATTAAAGTAGTATTCTTAAACTTGATGGTTGTTTTGTTTATTCTATACATGTTATGTGGTTATTTGAGCTTAATTCCTATTTTTAGGCTTGTGTGTGTGTGTGTGTTTTGTATGGATGCCCCCAAAACATATCCAACCTCCACAAAACCCAATTCCTTTAACAGCAAATCAGCTAAAAATGTCACACTTGCCAACCAAAACTTAGTTGCAAAGGGAGAAAAATGTTTCATCACATTATTTATATGCCTCCTCATTAGTTTATGCATGGTTCTACTATCCCTAGCCATATAAGTGTTGCTTTCCAATCAATAATATTTTTTTGCTAAAGAGCTGGCTTCCACCAAAACTAAGTTGTTTGGGAAGGAGAAAAGACTATTATGGATCTGAGATTTTAGCACTGAATAATCCTGTTAGTGAACTTTTTACCTAAAACTACAGCATTCCTATCATGACAATAAACCCAGCATAGTTCAAATAAAGTCCAGTGCATGTGTAACAAGGTGATCCCAAAAAGAATGTAATTTCAGATGGGGAAAAAAATTGAAGAAACATCCAATTACATCTGCTATACAACAGAAATATCTGACAACACACTTTGATGCCATTGCTGACACATTAGTAGAAATAAAAATATCAACAATGCAACATCTGATGACCTGAATATGAGGAATCTACTATCAAACGTGGTACGAATTTAATGCACTTTAGAATTTAGTCATGAAAAAATCCATACTTTCAAACATCAAAAGATGGCTCAACAGAAATAGGAAAGGAAGATAAGCACTAACCACTGGTCGAGTTTTCTTATAGAGACTGTATGTTAATAGTTTTGGAAATTTAACCAGAACTTCCCCAATAGCTTCATCATTAACTCCAATTGCACGCAAAAATCGCACCTTCAAAAATGGTAAGATAACCAAAACTGTCAAATTCCATCCGTCACTATATATTCATATGTGGTTGCATTCTTACATCTAAAACTCTATATCAAAATGTGTATAAAACATATGATCACATGATTCTCTTTGCTAGAGTTTAAAGCTTATGACCATTCAGAAAGCATGAACCATAAACACTAGCATTTCTTTGCATGACTATTTACACAAATTTCCATTCAAAAATACAACTTGCATTTCAGCCCCAAAATTGCTACTAGAACTCTTTATTGGGAATGCATGATACTGATAGCCCAAAGTCTAAAAACAACTGCCAAACTCAGATGACCTCAAAACCAATACCTTGGGAGCAAGATTTTCTGTGAGATTAAGGCAGAAAATGGATGGTTCTTTTACAAGTAATCTCCTCATTCCAGATCGCTGAATGCCTAGATAGTACAAATACTTGACAAGAGGTTTCCATCCTTCTTCAATATTACAGGCAAGCAGACGAGGCCTTATTGCTATTAACCTTCCCAGATCTGTATTGCTAAGGCCAAATTCTTGCAAGTATTTTGCCTGTCAAAGAAAGGAAGAAAATCACATCATTTATAATCATGCTTTCATAACTAGGAAAACCAACTTGCATTGTTTCTTATGATCATTTCTTAAATGCAAACAAAATTGTATTGTCAAAAGCATCTACTAACATGTGAAACAAACAAACAACAATACTCCAAGAAACATATGCTTTTTTCCCTTCTTCATAGATACAATAAATGAAGTTTCCGCACGGAATCAAGATGTCACTGTTCAGTAATTAGTATTTACATGAACTCAGTCGGTTCACAAGGAGCAGCTCTGTTTCCACATTCTAAACAATTAACTAAATTTTTGTTAAGAGTATATCAAATTTATCAAGGACTGAATTCAACAGGCAACCCAGAATCTATCTTGTATGAGCAAACACCAACAGATAACTAAACCTTCTTTCTACCACTAGTTTCCAATAAAACCTCAGCTTTAACAGACACATCAATTTATGTATGCTCTAGTATACAAAATTTAAGCATGCTCTAAAGTCAATTACCCTCCACAAGTTCCATGATCAGCTCAAAATCCGCTTGCATTATATGTGGATGCTTGTTCCTTTTTTAAGACTTTCCATCATTTGATTAACAAAGACAAATATTCCATGAGAAGAAGTACAAAAGGATGGACAGAGGCTTGATAATTTTTCCTACCCTATGAACATTCAGTTTTGATGCTTGACAAAGTTCTATTAGGCACTCACATGGTGCACCTACATTTATTGTAGATACTGTACCTTAATAGTTTACATAATGGAGATCTTCCCACATCCAAACATTCTGTCTCTATCGATCTCAGAGATCAACAAATGTTAAATGCAGGAGTACTGGAATAGGCAATGTACATGTGATTCAGCATGTACATAAAAGAATAGAAAATCCAACACCCTTTGATAGACAAAAATAACAAAAATTAAACAGGAAAAGAAATCAAGACACCATGATGCCTTGCAAGATATGCAAGACCATCTGAAAAATGAATGACAAAACAGAAAAGGTGCATTGGTGAAAATTACTTCCAGCAAACTATATAGGCATAGAAATAGACAAGTGCAAGCAATTTGGTAAAAATCATTTCAAAAACACAGAAGGAATTTTAATCCATTTGAGAAAGAACTTATATTGCTACAAGATGTTAATGAAATGCTAGAGAAATCTATAATGCAAAACATGGTCATTCATATATAGTCTAAATCTATAACCAGACATAAAAAATACGACACACATGTTGAAGACCTCAATATATGGGCTCAAAAAGATGAGTTCATATAGCAGTTTATTTAAAGTAAAGAAACAAAATGAAAGTAGTGCATCTGACCTTATCAAGGGGTTTAAAAAAGAGACATGAATCTAGAAAGCAAGGACAAACAAGTTCAAGATCCTAGGTATTAGTGAATTTGACAAAGAACAATGAGAATAACCAACATCCAGTGAAGTGATATGAAAAGGCTAAAGCAGATATCGAATTAGTGGTAAATAGACACTAAGAAAGACAAAAAGGAGATCTTGCAAACCAAATGTAGAACAGCGGGTGGCACCTGAGCAAACTTCTTGATGAATTGTTGAAAAATTTGTCAAGTTTCAGGGAATGCTTTCAAGGATCGCCCGCTTAAGTTTAAGTTAGAAAAAGAGTATTATGTCTGAAGAGCACAAAAGATTTACTGAGAGGGGGGGTGAATCAGTAAATCAATCTCAAACTTTTATTTTTAAAACTTTTCAATCTTTATTACAATCAACTTTTTGATATGATCCAATTTCCACGAGTTGATACAATTTTATTGAAGTAATTTCTTTTTCAAGTAGGCACCAACCTACAAATTTACAATGAGATGATTTAGTAGAATAATTTCCACAAGGAACACCTAGACCTCTCCAGAATTTAGTAGACACCTGCCTACAAGGAGCACCAACCCCTAATGCAAGGCACCAAACCTTGACTTGATGGAAGTGAGACTGCCCTCAATCTGATCTGCACAAGCCCAACTCTCCAATCTGCTCTATGTGATCCAAGTTATCACCTTCAGCCCACACAAGGAGGTAGGAATCTGACTGATCTGCTAGTCTTCAAAATTACACAACCACACTTCAAAACTGGCTTGGATGTCAATAATACACACTGCTCAAAAGTTGCAACTATTGGTGAAAGAACACAACACTGCCCTTTCATATTTAATCACACCATTTCTTAATTATAATTGGTCTTCTTTGATTCATTTAATTTTCTGTTTATAATCAAAACAACATTCCCTTTTTGAAATGTTTGCTATGTTAAAAACAATCACATCTTTTTAATCAAATGTGTCCCTTCAGGGAGTCGAATGAACTGCTCACATTTTTTAGTTTCAATTCATACGCCCTTTACTTAACCTTGTTTAGAGAAGATAATGAGTCTTCATTAATGCAGCAAAAAAAATGTCCTTTTGCAAGAGCACGACTTTCAGATTTGATACACTTCACCGCTTTTTACAAGTACGCGTCCTTTTAGATTTGATACGGTTTTCTAAAGAAAAAACATGTCTTTAAAAAACACGTCTCTCTAGTTTTGATGCGTCTATTGTTTCTGTTAATACGTATCCAGTCATACGTATTTTTGAAGGAATACGACTTTTGTATCAGTCACACGTCTTTTGAAGAATCGCGACTTTTGTATTTTGACATCCAGTCACACGTCTTTTGAAGGATCGCGACTTTTGTATGTTGACATGTCTTTTTATTATTTTGTTAATACGTATTTTTGTTTGTTAATCCGCCATTTATAATCTTTTGTTTATTTGAAGAGTGAAATATGCATAAGCTGGAAAGATACCGAACTTAGTTTGTTTCGCATCAAAGTAGATAAAAATAGTATGTATGCTGACTATACATTCCATTGTAAAATCGGCCCAAACACCTGACTGCTTTAAACAGTAATAATCACTGTAATCTGAGTTCCGAAATTTGCTCTGTTTTGAGTCATCAATTTGATGATACTGTTGAAGACTTGATAGAGCCAAGTTTGAGAACTGAATGTTAATCTGGAATATTAATCTGATCATCTATATGCCTTTTCATAATTTGCTCTGTCATACCTATATGACAGTGTGATATTTTTGACATCAATGACAATATATCTAACAATCTCCCCCTTTGTCATTGATGGCAACTTTTCAACCCAAAAAAAACGTTTGGTTTTGCTAACGTTTGGTTTTGCTCCCCCTGTGTCCAAATTCTCCCCCTTTGACATCAATGGCAAGGTATCTTCTAACAAGATTTTGTACATAGCTCCCCCTGAATATATGCATCCATCAATTAATTTGATGGTTGTGGAATAACTCTCAATTTGTCCCTTAGATATTCAAAAGTATCTCTTGGGAGTGGTTTAGTAAATATATCAGCAGTTTGCTCTTTTGTAGTTATGTATTCCAAACACACTTGTCCTTCTCCTACTTGTTCTCTCAAAAAGTGATACTTAATAGGTATGTGCTTGGTTCTTGAGTGCATCACTGGATTCTTGGAGATATTGATTGCACTAGTATTATCACAATAGATAGTGCAGGGATGATCATACTCCACTTTGATGTCTTTTAAAGTTTGCCTCATCCATAAAAGTTGAGTGCAACATACTGCTGCTGCAATATATTCAGCTTCAGCTGTAGATAGAGAGACTGATTCTTGTTTTTTGCTTATCCAAGACACTAGATTTCCTCCAAGAAAAAAGGCTCCTCCACTTGTACTTTTTCTGTCATCTACATTACCAGCCCAATCAGCATCTGTGTAAGCTTCAAGAGTGAAATCATTGCTGCTAGGGTACCATAGACCATAATCCATTGTGCCTTTCAAATATTTGAATATACGCTTTACTGCATGAACATGTGTTTCTTTTGGTGTTGCTTGAAATCTGGCCACAACTCCAACAGCTTGCATTATGTCTGGTCTTGTGGAAGTTAGATACAACAAACTTCCAATCATTGATCTATAGAGTGTTTGATTCACATCTTGGGATTCATCATCTTTACTTAGCTTGCAACCTGTAACCATAGGAGTACTAACAGGATTGCAATCTTCCATCCTAAATCTTTTTAACATTTCTTTCACATATTTGGTTTGGGAGATGAAAATACCTTTGCTTAATTGTGAAATTTGCAGCCCAAGGAAAAAGGATAATTCTCCCAACATTGACATCTCAAATTCTTTTTGCATACATGATGAAAATTCTTTGCACATTATGTCCTTGTCTCCACCAAAAATGATGTCATCTACATAGACCACCACAATCAATAAGTGTCCATCCTCTTCTTTGATGTATAGATTGCTGTCTACATCTCCTCTTTTGAAACCTTGCTCTTTGAGATATTTGTCAAGTCTAGAATACCAAGCTCTAGGAGCTTGTTTAAGCCCATAGAGAGCTTTCTTTAACTTGCACACATAATCCATGTCTTCTGCTAGTAAGAAGCCTTCAGGTTGTTCAATATAAACTTCCTCTTCTAAATCTCCATTAAGAAAAGCAGATTTGACATCCATTTGATACACCTTAAACTTCTTGTGACTTGCATAGGATAAAAACATTCTAATTGCTTCAATCCTTGCAACTGGTGCGAAGGTTTCCTCAAAATCTACTCCTTCAACTTGTGCATAGCCCTTGCACACTAGCCTTGCTTTGTTCCTTGTGACATGACCATCTTCATTTAATTTGTTTCTAAACACCCATTTTGTGCCAATTACATTTTTATCTTTTGGTCTTGGAACAATTTCCCAAGTTTCATTTTTCTCTATTTGGTCCAATTCTTCATTCATTGCATCAATCCAACTTTTGTCTTTGCTTGCTTCTTCAAAAGTTTTGGGCTCAACTTGAGATAAGAATGCTGCATGACAATCTTCATTGTAATTCACCATTCTCCTTGTAGATCTACATCTATCTTGAAGAATCAAATCTTCAGGATGGTTCTTTTGAACAAACTTGGAAGGTGTCTTTGATGTCTTCATGGGAGTCTTTTGTGAAGATTCTCCTTCTTTTGCCTCTTCCTCCTTTTCTTCCTCTTGAGAGTCCTCATCATCTTTGTCTTCTTCATTCATAGTTTGAACATGGTGATCACTTTGTCCAACTTCTTTGAATTGCTTTCCTTCATCAACTCTTACATTAGCACTTTCAATAATTTTGTGAGTTCTTTTGTTGTAGCATCTATATGCCTTACTTTTTGATGAGTAGCCAAGAAAGATTCCCTCATCTGCTCTTGTGTCAAATTTGCTCAAATCTTCTTCATCTCTTCGAATGTAGCAAGTGCTTCCAAAAATCTTGAAGTACTTGACAGTTGCTGGTCTTCCTTTCCAAAGTTCATAAGGTGTCTTCTCATTGTTCACTCTTATTTGTGCATGATTCAGAATGTAAACTGCTGTATGAATTGCTTCTTTCCAAAAGGAATCTGCTATCTTGTTTTCATTTAGCATTGCCCTTGCCATTTCTTGAACTGTCCTATTTCTCCTTTCTACAACCCCATTTTGTTGAGGGGTTCTTGCTGCAGAAAATTGCCTTTTAATTCCATGTTCTATGCAGAAATTTTCAAATTCTTTTGATGTGAATTCTCCTCCTCGGTCTGATCTAAGGCATTTTATCTTGCAATTTGCCTCATTTTCAACCAACTCCTTGAAAGCTTTGAATTTGTCAAAAGCTTCAGATTTTTCTTTCAAGAATGCAACCCAAGTCATCCTTGAGAAGTCATCAATCAGCAACATAAAGTATCTTTCTCCATTCATGCTTTTGGATTTTGTTGGCCCACAAAGATCTGTATGTATGAGTTCTAATGGTTTTGATGAAGTATGCTCCTTAGACTTAAAGCTTGACTTTGTTTGCTTTCCAAGCTGACACTCTCTACAAATGATATTAGAAGGTTTTGTTATCCTTGGCATATCTCTCACAGCATTTGATTTGCTAACTTTGACAATATTATCAAAGTTTAGATGGCCTAGCCTTTTGTGCCACAACCAACTCTCATCCTCTTGTACTAAATTGCAACTTTCACAACTTATCTCTTTTAGGACATACAAATTTTGTTTCCTTTCAGCTTGAGCAACCAGCTTTCCATCTTTCTTAATATCACATGTATTAGAAAGAAATGTGATACTATGTCCTTGATCACAAAGTTGACTTACACTTAGAAGATTTTCTTTTAGGCCCTTAACATACAAAACATTTTCTGTTTTTGTTCTTCCATTATCTAGACTGAGTGTTCCTTTTCCTTTTATTTGTTTTCTTGAATTATCACCAAATCTTACTGTTCCTTCATCAGTAGGTTCAAGAGAGATGAATTTGCTCTTGTCACCTGTCATGTGCTTTGAGCACCCACTATCAATGTACCATCTATCCTTCTTACTTTCAGCATGTAAGGCAGTTTGGATGAACATTGATTTCTCCTTTTTCCTCCATACTTTGATAGGTATTTCTTTCCTCTTAATAGACTTATCTACCTTCTTGTTTTGTTTTGGAGAGTTATTAAAAACTGACCTACAAGCTTGAGCTTTGTGCCCAAGATTCTTACATTTGTAGCATAGATCATTATAGTCTATTAAAGGTGTGAAAGGATTATTATCTCTCCTAAGGTAGCTAGAACTATTTTTCACTTTATTTTTACAATTTAAGGCTTTGTGCCCAAATTTGTTACATACAAAACAATAGCCATTAAATGCATAGAAGTGCCTACTATTCAATCTTCTTTTAGAATCAGCACTTATCCAATCTTCTTCTCCTTGGTTTGAGAGAGTCTTGAAATCTTCTTTGGAGTTAGTGACCTTCTTGGATTTTTCTTCAAAACTGCTTCCCATTTTGCTTTGAATAAAATCTTGAGCCTTCATTAGCTCAATCAGCTTGCTAGATTCTTCATCAATCTTTGAGTGTTGATCCTTTGCTTTCTCCAATTCCAACTTTAGCATTGCTATCTCTTGCTCCAGCTTGTCACATTTCATCTCCTTTGTATTGAGTTTGTTTTTCAATTCATCTTCATTTCTTTCAGCTTCCATGATTTGAGTTCTCAAATCCTCAATGGTTTTGCTTGAATTCTCCAAGTCATTTGTCATTTCTTTGATCTTTAACTTGTACTTGGCAGCCTTCTTCTTCAAGTCTTCATTTTTCTTGTAAGCATAGTGCAATTCTTCCTCAAGATCTACTTCCTCTCCTTCATCTTGATCTATTTCTTCTTCTTCTTCACATTCTTGTTCAACCTTTTGTTCTTCACATTCAGCCATAAACAATATTTCATCTTCCTCATTGCTTGAGCTATCTTCACTTTGTTCTTCAGAGGAGCTGCTATCTTTCTTTGAATAAAAACTCTTTTTATGTTTTTGAAATTTCTTCTTTGAGTTGAAATTCTTCTTTCCCTTTTTCTTATTGCTGATTTCCTTTTCTTCTTCACTAGAACTGTTTTCATTTTGAGGACATTTTGAAGCATAATGTCCAACTTTTCCACAATTGAAGCATTTAAAAGGAAATTTTCCTTTGTATTTTCCTTTTCCTTTCTTAAGTTTTCCCATGAAGTAAGATTCAGCTTCATCACTTGATTTTTCATCCTTTTCTTCTTGCTTGTTCTTGCCCTTTTTGGTTGCTTTGAATGAGGCTTCCTTTTGTGGTGATTTACCTTCAATCCTCATCTCATAGGCTGCAAGAATACCATGTAATTCATCCTTCTTCAGCTGGTCTAGATTTGTTAGTTCTTCCAATGCTGCAACTTTGGCCTCAAATTTTGTAGAAAGAGATCTTAGAATTTTGTCAATAATGAATTCATCCTTGATTTCTTCACCAAGTCCCCTCATGATATTCACTAATTCATCAACACGAAGAAAGTATGAAGCAATGTCTTCATCATCCTCCATTTTGAGAGTTTCCAACTTTCTTCTATGAGTTTGCAACTTTGCTTTCTTAACTTTTGCATCTCCTTCATAGATATTTTGAAGCTTGTCCCAAATCTCTTTTGCTGATTTGCACCTCATGACTTTTGTAAATTCAGAATCTGTTAGGCTGCAAAGAAGAGCATGCTTAGCTTTTGCATTGTCTTCACTTCTCTTCTTTCCTGCTTGATCCGTTGGAGGGGTAGCTGGAGGTGAATACCCATCTACAACAGATTGCCACACATCAAACCCAAGTGCATTCAAGTATGCTTCCATCTTGATATTCCAGAATGCATAATTAGTCCCATCAAAGATGGGTGCTTTCACCATGTTGCTTTGATTTGCCATAAGTGCTCTTAAGGATCTCCTTCAAGCGATTAAGCTATAAAGAAGGACCTTGCTCTGATACCAATTGAAGAGCACAAAAGATTTACTGAGAGGGGGGGGTGAATCAGTAAATCAATCTCAAACTTTTATTTTTAAAACTTTTCAATCTTTATTACAATCAACTTTTTGATATGATCCAATTTCCACAAGTTGACACAATTTTATTGAAGTAATTTCTTTTTCAAGTAGGCACCAACCTACAAATTTACAATGAGATGATTTAGTAGAATAATTTCCACAAGGAACACCTAGACCTCTCCAGAATTTAGTAGACACCTGCCTACAAGGAGCACCAACCCCTAATGCAAGGCACCAAACCTTGACTTGATGGAAGTGAGACTGCCCTCAATCTGATCTGCACAAGCCCAACTCTCCAATCTGCTCTATGTGATCCAAGTTATCACCTTCAGCCCACACAAGGAGGTAGGAATCTGACTGATCTGCTAGTCTTCAAAATTACACAACCACACTTCAAAACTGGCTTGGATGTCAATAATACACACTGCTCAAAAGTTGCAACTATTGGTGAAAGAACACAACACTGCCCTTTCATATTTAATCACACCATTTCTTAATTATAATTGGTCTTCTTTGATTCATTTAATTTTCTGTTTATAATCAAAACAACATTCCCTTTTTGAAATGTTTGCTATGTTAAAAACAATCACATCTTTTTAATCAAATGTGTCCCTTCAGGGAGTCGAATGAACTGCTCACATTTTTTAGTTTCAATTCATACGCCCTTTACTTAACCTTGTTTAGAGAAGATAATGAGTCTTCATTAATGCAGCAAAAAAAATGTCCTTTTGCAAGAGCACGACTTTCAGATTTGATACACTTCACCGCTTTTTACAAGTACGCGTCCTTTTAGATTTGATACGGTTTTCTAAAGAAAAAACATGTCTTTAAAAAACACGTCTCTCTAGTTTTGATGCGTCTATTGTTTCTGTTAATACGTATCCAGTCATACGTATTTTTGAAGGAATACGACTTTTGTATCAGTCACACGTCTTTTGAAGAATCGCGACTTTTGTATTTTGACATCCAGTCACACGTCTTTTGAAGGATCGCGACTTTTGTATGTTGACATGTCTTTTTATTATTTTGTTAATACGTATTTTTGTTTGTTAATCCGCCATTTATAATCTTTTGTTTATTTGAAGAGTGAAATATGCATAAGCTGGAAAGATACCGAACTTAGTTTGTTTCGCATCAAAGTAGATAAAAATAGTATGTATGCTGACTATACATTCCATTGTAAAATCGGCCCAAACACCTGACTGCTTTAAACAGTAATAATCACTGTAATCTGAGTTCCGAAATTTGCTCTGTTTTGAGTCATCAATTTGATGATACTGTTGAAGACTTGATAGAGCCAAGTTTGAGAACTGAATGTTAATCTGGAATATTAATCTGATCATCTATATGCCTTTTCATAATTTGCTCTGTCATACCTATATGACAGTGTGATATTTTTGACATCAATGACAATATATCTAACAATGTCATGTTGATGAATTGCAATATGTCCAAGGATGCCATGTGGTGGCTATAAAAATTCCACCACCAAAACTATCAATTGAATTGCCACTCCCACTAGGTGCATCAGTTGCCTCATTGTCATCTATAGAAGCCAAGGCAAGTTGTGCAACTATAGCATCTAAATCAGCGCACTTAGGGGCGAGATACCAATTTTTTGTCACACCCTCATTGTATTTAGGTTTCTTATGTGATAAGAGACGAAGGTTGGAGTGTACATAGACCAAATCCTCTACTTTTTTTTGCACCCAAACAATTGCGCTTGACCGAGTGGATGGAGTATGTACTCCAATTCCGCTCAGTTGAAGAAGAACTTGCAACCTGTCGAGTATGCATACAACATTTAGTAATTAGTATTTAATTTTACTTGTTGATAATAATCATAATATATAGCATAATAGCATTGAATGAAAAACGAAAAAATAAATAAATAAAAAGATACATACTTGGGAGAGTATTTTAATTGCAAGAGGCTGCAAGTAAATGGAGCCTTAACCATGTAGATACCACCAATCATCAGCATTTTTCCTATATTTGTCTAGATGAGCGGAAACATCATGATTTTTTGCAGATATGAATTGGCTAAACTCGCTCATGACAATGCTTTGGATTTCTTCATCTACAAATATCTTTCTAAATGCAGCCTTATAGCCAGCAGCAACCTTTGCATTCCTATATGGTGCCACCCTCCTTGGCAATGAAAGTATCTCTTTGTTATAATACTTTGGTGACAAAGCAAATGCTAAGAGATGTAAAGGGGTGGTCATCTTGTTCCAACAGTCAACAATAATCTTTTGCACAGTTTTGAAAAATGTTTTCATTGGGTCATGTTCCTTGGCATCTATTACTACTCTTATTTTCTCCACCATGGAATCCATGCCATCATAAATTTCACCCAAACATGGGCGATCAATATCAGCATACCTAATCATGCTCATAATAGGCTCAATGAAATTTATAACATTCCACACGAACCCACCATTCATCATCTAAGATCATTGCTTTCACTTTTTGGGCTCTTTTTGTGCTTGATTGCTTCCATACACTCCACAAGTTGTTGATGACCATAGAACTCAAGGCCTCTCGCAGCTTCACAAGTCGTCTTAAGACGATTGTGTGAGATGCAAATCAAGTTTTGGCAACTTAACGTGGTAAGAAAATGCATGTCACAAATCAGCAATGAAAAATTAAAATAAAAAAATAAAAAATTATATTTAAAAATCAAATTTAAATTACCTTCAACAACTCCAACTTGGAGAAGGCCTGAAGATGGCTAGTGACATGTAATGTCCCCATTTTAGCCCCACACTCTTCTTGAGGATTTAGCCTATTTCCGGAAACTCACAGGCTAAACAGAATTGGAAATTAGGGTTTCCACTTTTAGATGCAATTTTGAAGGTTTGCATGTGTGATCTTCCGATGCATGTCTGGTGGAGCTTTCTGGGTTTTTGGAGAGCTTCAGGATGAGGTAAGATGCATGTTAAGATAATGACATGCAATTTTGACTAATACTTTGCATGCAAGAAAGGTTTTTGGGTTTTTTGGGGTTTTCAGAGACCTTCAAGGTGGTGTGACATGCATCTAAATCTGACAACTTTTATGGGCACTTACTATTTATAGTAAGTCATGATGGTTGTCTGGTTTGTGTTCAAATGATATTTGAAAACACTTACTATTTATAGTAAGTCATGATACTGTTAAGTGTTCAGAGGAAGTTGTGCAAACTTACTATTTATAGCAGTTTGCTATTTTTGGTAAGTCTATCTTTTAGCAATATCTTTCTAATAGCAGTTCAATCATTTGCAATTCAGTTGGGTTGATCAATTTGGCTTTCTGATGGATTTGAAGTTAACTTACTATTTTTGGCATTTGCTATTTTTAGGAAGTCCATTTATGGCAGAGCCATCATCATCAACTTGGTTCAGCTTGGCAAACGTCAGTTTGCTATTTTTAGCAGTTCATTAGTTGCAATTTGGGCATTGCACTTGGCTACCTCCTTGAACTGAGTTTCAGACTTAGTCAATTTTATGTTTTGCAATTGTACCCCTTGTCTAGTCAATGAACTTTAAGTTGTTTTAAAAATGGGGTCATGAAGGGGGGCACCTCATTTAAGTTAATTAATATTTATTAATGTTTAATTGTTCTCCAACAAAGTGGGACAACTTGAGGAGTTAATGAAGAGTTTTAAATATTCTAAGTAGCCGGTTCGGGTTCGGGTTCGGGTTCGGGTTCGGGTTTGGGGGTTCGGTTCGCCGGTTCGGCAAAATTTTTTGGGGGGTGGGTTCGGTTCGTCTTGGGTTCGTTAGTACAAATTACAAAATATGTAAAAAAAAAAATATATATATATATATATATATGCAGCCTAGAAGCATGAATTAGGATTAGAATTTAGAATATCACATAACTGATAACATCATATAAACAACAAAACCACCATAAACTTGAATGTCATTTAAAACATGCATGATAAATATTCATTGTTCAAACTTCAAGCTCAATATTACAACACTTTCAAAGTTTTAATCATCATATGGATTCTCTAGATCAACCATATCAATGTCAACATTGACATTAGATGAAGTAGGAAGACTAGATGAATCACAAGTGCCAATGGCACCATCACTAGCACTACTAATGTGCCCATGCCCTTGTTGGATATCCTCATCCCCATATGCAATATGTTGGGAACTGCAAGCATCCAAGTCAGTATCCTCTGGCACTATATCCCACAACTTCGTCTCCCCGTCCTTGTAGTTAGGTTGTTTGTGTGAAAGGAGACGCAAGTTGGAATGCACATATACTAAGTTCTCCGCTTTTTTTGACAGCAATTTATTGCGCTTTACTGAGTGGATGAAAGAATATGTGCTCCAATTCCTCTCAGATGCGGATGAACTAGCAACCTATGAAGACAAAGTAAACAATTAAAAATTTATAAATGGAATTATGAAACTTTTAAAACTAAAATATGAAAATTTATTAAACTTACTTGTGATAAAATTTTGATTGCAAGGGGCTGCAAATTTTGGAAGTATTGTCCATGGAAGTACCACCAAGAATGAGCATCCTTTAAGAACCTATCACGGGAGGCATCAACATCTAGATGATTTGAGTGCACAAAATCAGTGAACTCATCCGTGACTACACTCCGCAAATCTCGATCAGGGAAGAGTCTCACAAATGCTGCCTTGTACCCTTCAGCCACTTCTAAATCTCTATATGGAGGAAGCCTTCCTGGTTGTGAAAGAATCTGAGAGCTGTAGTATTTTGGAGTCAATGCAAAGGCAAGAAGGTGTAATGGAGTTGTCATTTTGTTCCATCTTTCTTCAACAATTGTATGCACTTGTTTGAAGAAAGTCTCTTCAGGGTCTTGCTCTCTTGCATTTATGATGCACTTGATCTTCTCAATCATTGAGTCTATACCATCATATATTTGTCCAATGCATGGCTTGTCCATGTCAGTATAGCGAATCATACTCAAAATGGGCTCGGTGAAGCTAAGGAGATACTCCACACGATCCCACCATGAGTCATCTAATATCAGGCTCTTAATTCTTGTTGCTCTTTCAGTGCTGCTTTGCCTCCATATAGACAAATTGGTGCTAATTACCATGCTAGAAAGTGCTTGCCTAACTTTCACAAGTCGTCTCAAGACGATTGTATTAGAGGCAAAGCGGGTTTCTGCAACCTATTGCAAATTAAAAAAAATAATTAATATTTAAAAATAAACTTTAAAGAAGAATTTAAATTGGAGCATCTAGCTCAGTTGGTTAAGGTGTTCCCTAGCGAGCCCACCATGGGTTCGACTCTCGGCTCCGTGTACCGGTTGGTGTGTCCCGCCTTCGGTCACGGTAAAAAACGGATGGGGGTTATATGGGAGCACCGATTCCCTCAAAGAAGAATTTAAATTAGATTGAACAATCAAATTATGAAAATCAGAAAATGACAAATGTAAATATTACTTCTCTTACCTTCAATAGCTCCAATTTTGAAAATGTTCTAAAGATCCCTTGAGACAAGTGGTGGTTGGTGACGAACATCTGAATGTCCTCAGCCTCAGTATACAATTGTTTGATCCATTCAATTTTATTCCCAATCTTTTGCAGCATAAGATTGAGTGAATGGACTGCACAAGGTGTCCAAAAGATATGTGAATATCTTTCCTCAACCAACAACCCTGCAGCTCTACAATTCTTTGCGTTGTCCGTTACAACTTGAACAACATTGCGGGCTCCCACTTGCTCAATGGCTGCAATAAGAATATTAGCAATAAATTGCCCATCTTTTACTTGCCCCTCACAATCCACGGCTTTCAAAAACATTGCCCCTTTAGGGGACACCGCTATGACATTGATCAAAGGCCGATTTTTTGAGTCCTTCCAACCATCTGAAACAATGGACACACCTGTCTCAACCCATGAATCTCTTATTGGCTTCAATGCATCTTCAACCAACTCAACCTCCTTTTCCAATAAAGTGCTACGCACCTTCTCATAACCCGGGCCCTTGTACCCTTTTGGAGCTTCATTAACCGTTCTCAACATCTCTTTCCAATATGGAGAACGAACAACATTAAAAGATAGTCCATTGGCATATATGCATCTTGCTACACATTGGTCGGCAAGGGCTCTACTCTCATTTTGAAATGCAACTTCCAAAGGTCCCTTTGCTCTCTTGTTTGCAAAAGGTTGTGCACTTTGAGCTTGAAGATTTGGAATGGCCATAAATGGGTGGTCTTCTACCACAATATTGGGATTGGGATTAGATGGGGGCTGCATTCCCTTTGATTTTTTATTTGACAAAGGGTGATTTCCTTTTTGGGCTTCCCGTTGATCTGCTAGTTCTTGCTCCATAATGTATTTTGCAACTGTCTCAGGTTGAATAGGGGCATCTTTCTTTCCAGGGCAAGGTGAGATGCCTTTTCCACTTATGCCACACAAATGTGCTTTCACCCTATGGTATGAACTAGAATATTGAACATCACACCCATTGCATTTCCAAACATAACCACCACCACCTGGAAGCTGTCTTATCATTTCAACATACTGCCATAGAGGAGAATTTGCATTTGTTTTGAACTTTGGGTTTGGTTTAGCTATGGAGCCGGAGGTAGAACCCATTGACATTGTGATTCCTATGGCAATTTGTTTTGCAAACAACACATTCAAAATTTGAATGAAAACAAAATATAATAATTTTTAAAAAATTAAAACCTAGCTCTTTTGAATCTTGCACAATGTATACATTCATAGAAGAACAGAAAAAAAAAGATGCAAAACAAAGTTTCTGTTTGTAAAACAAAAAAAAAAGAATGAAAAAATGAGAAAAAAATGAGAAAAACATACCTTTTTGCAAAAATAATCTTCAACAATCTTTGTAGCAGCCAATGAACACTTGCAAATCTGTAGGAATGGCAATGCAATCGTTGTAGAAGCTTCAACAATCAATATTCAACTCCTTTTGTCAATCCAACAAGTTAAAATAAGAAGTCAGCCTCTTGGAATGAAAATGCTTGTTTGCAAAACAAATGAATGAAAATGAGGCAGTTTAGGTGTTTAACATGTTTTAGAGGTCACTTTTAGGGTTCCCATGGGCATGGGTCAAAGTCAAAGGGAAGGAAACATTAAAAAAAACAAAAAAAAATCACTTTTTGCCGCCCAGACGCTCGGGTTCGCCTTGGGTTCGCCCGAGTTCTGCTCGGGTTCGCCCGGGTTCTTCACCGGCGAACCAAGGCCCAAATGCAAGGACCCTGGCCGAACCAGCAGAAGGACCGGACCAGGACCCGGACCCAGGGCGAACCTGGACCAGGACCCGGGCCAGAACCTGAAGAACCGTCTACATAGTAAATATTTTAAAAATGCTTTGAGGTGGACGTCCTTTGAAGAATTTGAAGAGTTTCTTGCTGTGAGTTATAGGTTGCTTCATTCACCCAACTGACGCTTATATATTGATGCTTTTAGGAGAGTTGATTATGATATGATTTTGAAAGTAAAGTTATGCTGCTAGACTGAATCCAGAACCTAGCTAAGGGGGAGCTTAGCAAATCAATCCATCCTTTGGGCCTAAAACTATGGCTTCCTAGGTGGAGATATGAGACTGTACTTCACACAGAGGTGCGGATAGAGCTTCAATTCTGATGTTTTCGGACAAGTTGCTGATGTATAGCATGTTTTGAGTTGCTGGTTCATCATGGCTGAAGCGAGTTTCTATTCATAGATTCACCAACGAATTTTATTTCATTCTGGGTATTCGCTCATGCTGTTTCTTTGTGAAGGGCGACCCTTTCAGAGAGTTTTCGGATTTTTTTGTTAAGTTTCTGATTTTTGGGACAAGGTCGACCCTTCCTAGAGGTCGTACCATTCTTCCTAGCTGCATTGGAATTCGTATCATTTTGTGGTTGTTGTTTTTGGTTTGAATTCTTCTTGGAGGTCGATGCCTAGCTCCTAGCTGTCATTCGACTGTGGTTTGGGAGCATTCCGAGCTGTTTCAGTGAAGTTACGTCCATTTCAATGAGTTATGATGTTGCTGGTCTGATTTCTGTGATTTCCTGTTTCTAATCAGACTTAGTTCATTCTAGTTTTATGAGTTTATGAGGCTAAAATCTGATTCTTTACATTGTAAAAAGTTAAGGATAGTATCCTTAATTCATTGATTATATTTGGCCTTCTTTCTAATAAGTTTTGCAGGTGATTTCATTCATTGTAAAGCTAGTTAGTAGTACTAACGGCTGTTATTTACTATTGCTGCAATTTATGTTTGTATACACTCCCACCATTGAGTGGTTGAGTTTAAATAGTTATCTTTCATTGATTGTTAGTTTCCCCCCATGAAAATAAGTGGTAGTGAGGACTCTATTCCCCCCACTGTATAAGTGGAGAGTGGATTTCATGGCTGGCTTGCTGCCTTAATATTTGTAATCATCTCACCCACTAAATAAGTGGAGTATTCCCACTGCCTTGTGGATGCCTGTTGTTAGCAGATGAATGTACTTTCAATTCAATTTATTGCTAACGAGCCCCAACACCATATGCTAACACCTCGTCCACATTGGGATCTTGGTGTACATTCTTGGTGAAGGTTACTTTCAAGCTGGTTTGATTTGGAGCTAACGCTAATCAGTGGTTTGATGCTGGTTTATTGTGTTTAAATTAGGAAAAAATTAAGAGGGAACATTACATGACATATGATGATTAGTCACAAACATTTGGATCTCCTCGCCCTCCACGTAGATTTGCTTGACCCACTCAATTTGTGTATCAATCTTTTGCATTATCAAATTGAGTGAGTGGATTGCACATGGTGTCCAAAAAATGTGACCATATCTAGCCTCCACTATAGCCCCAGCTGCCCTACAATTTTTAGCATTATCCATTATGACTTGGATACCATTTTCAGGCCCCACCATTTCAATGGATTCTATGAGGATATTGGCAATAAAACTTGCATCTTTTATTTTCCCTTCACAATCAACTACCTTCAAAAACATCGCCCCTTTAGGGGACACTGCTGTAACATTGATCAATGGTCTATTTTTACAATCCTTCCATCCATCAAAAATGATGGACACACCTGTTTCGACCCATGTATCCTTGATTACTCTCAAAGCTACCTCTACTGAAGATTTCTCCTTCGCCAATAAGGTGGTTCGCACCTTTTCATACCCAGGACTAACATAATCAGTTGTCTTAGAAATGGCTTTCACCATTTTCCACCAATAAGGTGATCTAACAATGTTGGAAGGAAGCCCATTGCCATAAATGCAATGTGCAATGCTCTCATCTGCCAACTCCCTTGCTTTATTTTTGAAGGCTCTCTCCAATGGGCCTCTTTTTTGTGTCACCAAAATATTTTCTCCTTTAGAAGATTGTGCCATTTCCATGAAAGGATGTGGGCCAGCCAATTGTGATAAGCCACTAAGTCTTTGCGAGCTTTTACTTTTATTTTTACCTTTCTTCATAAGAGGATGGTCTATAGCCTTTGATTTTTTGAATGCATTGTCAGCATCCTCTTGTTCTTTAATATAACCCATTATTTGATCCTTTGTCAATCCTTTTTTATTTGGCCCAGGGCAAACTTTTAGTCCTTGATTACCAATAGCACATAAATGGGCTTTCACTCAAAAGTATGAGCTCCTATATGTAATTCCACATTGGCTGCAATGCCAAACATAACCCCCACCACCGGGAAGTTGTTGAATCATTGTCGTATGTCACCAAAGAGGTGAGCCTGGATCATATTTAAATTGACTCTCTGCACCTATGCCAACTGAAGCAAAACTATCGGTCATTCTTTATGAAGTTATAAACCTAAAATAACTAAAAACAAGTAATTTTTTTTAGAAAAAATAGGCATTATAACCCCTTATTTGCATAAAATATTCTTAAAAAAATTCAAACCTTACTAGAAAAACAAAAAAAAACTTGAATTTTTTTTAAAAAAACTTGAAAAATCTTCAAAAAAAAGAGGATAGATTCACTCACCTTTGATTGCTTGATCTTCTTAGTGCACCTATTCCTCTCTTGTTTCTATTAGTTGAACTCCTTCATAGCTCTCACGATCTCACCTTCGAAAAAAAAGAGAAAACTTGCAAAAATCAATTATTTCAGCTTGGAGGCAAAAAAATGGAGTTTTTTGCTCTTTTCAGTATGCAAAATGAGCCTCATTTGGTCGGCCAAGACAATATAAGGCATTTTGGACACTTTTTAGAGTTTTATTTTATGTTTTTAAATTGAGTTTTTTCCTTATTCTGGGTTGGACGACGTGGGTCCCCCCAGGTCCTTCTGGGTTCTCCACAGGTTCGACCAGGGTTCACCATTTGCTACCTGGGTTCTCTGTGGGTCCTTCACAGAAGGACCCACAGAGAACCCAGGTAGCAAATGGTGAACCCCCAGAAGGACCGAACCCATATGTATTTTGGCTGGTATGGGGGGCTAAAGTGAAGAACCCGGTAACTTAGCTTAAACTAGCTTAAACAAGAGGCATGAATCTAGAAAGCAAGGACAATGAGTGCAAGATCCCAGGTATTAGTGAATCTAACAAAGAACAATGAGAATAACCGACATCCAGTGAAGTGAAATGAAAAGACTAAAGCAGATATTGAATGAGTGGAAAATAGACACTAAGAAAGACAAAAGAAGGTCCAGCGAACCAAATTTAGAACAGAGGATGGCACCCGAGCAAGCTTGTCGATGAATATATGCTGTAAAATTTGTCAAGTTTCAGGGAGTTCTTTGAAGGATTGCCCATTTAAGTTGAAGTTAAGAAAAGAAGCTTATGTCTTGCTGACACGTTTCAACATGTCCAAGGATTCCACATGATGGCTATAAAAATCCCCAACACCAAAACTATCAACGTTGGGAGCAGAAATCAATACGATGCAGCAAGATTACTCGTAATACACTAACCAAATTTTAGAAGCAGGAACACTTGCACATGATTTTCCTGAACAGCAAACATTAGTTCCATGTTGAACTGCCAATGGGATGACTGAGTGACCATAATAAAGCAACAGGTCTCAATGTGAGCTTAGTCAAATTAGAAGAAACCACAATGGTTGTCACTCTAACACAAGCCAAGAGGCCACCATATATTGACCCAACTACAAAGAAACAAAGAATGATTAAGTGCATGAAGAAAATTAAAAAGCAATGACAAGATGAAGTGAAAGGAGACATGTTGCAGTAGCAGCCAAATATTCCAGTCCCTTCAGAAATTTTTCCACTCAGAAATGTTAATTTTGGAGCAGCAACTGCAGAGACAAATACAAGTTTAAGTTAGAAACTTCCACAAAGTATCCACAATGGCATGATGTACTTACTGGGTACAATTTCTGAAAATGCTGCACATGTATAAGGAAGACATTCAATTTGTTATGTTAGGCCTAGACATCAATATAGGTGTAGTCAAATTCATTCCCAGAGAGGGAAAGAAAAACTAACTTAAGAATTAGAGGCCTATAACTCTGTTTAATGTTCATAAGATTTTAGCTCAAGCTTAGGCCAACAGATTTTATTCCATCTTAGATAGCATTGTTACGAAAAAAGCAGAGAAGATTTCTAGCAGAAAGATACACTCTAAATTATTTAATCACAATTGATGGATTAGGATAATGTTTCTGGTCATAAAGTATGTATTGCATTGGCAGACTTTGAGAAAGAACAACAGGATAGAAATGCCCTCTATTGAGCTTACAATGTGAATGGTTTAGTGGAAAGATACACTAGAATGGTCATGGTGTTATTTCAGTATGATTCTACACAAGCAGAAACCAATGGCAACTTTACAGACTCCTTTGAGTTGAAAATATCAATTAGAAAAGAAGTTGTCTTAATTCCATTCCTTTTTGTTCCACCAGATGATGTTATACAGTACTCGCTGGGATGTTCAGGATTTAGTGAAACAGTGAAAAACGTTCAAGTATTTAATGCTGAACAATCATTAGAATTCCAATTTGTTGAAATATGCCACTATGTTTCCTATAATTGAGCCTGGGAGTATTAATAGTTTAATGGGCTAGATGGATATCTACCATCATATTTCAGACTCCAAGAATTGAATTCAGAAGCCCAATATGTTGGGAATTGGGATGTGATGAGAACATTGGTAAGCAGAAAAAACATCTTCTATCCTTGAAAGGTAGGATCCGAGTTTGTCAGGAGTATCTCTCCATATGGTGTATAAATTGTATAATATATATTATGCCTCATGTTGATTGTTTCCTAATACCTGCCTTGGCCAACTGCACAAAATTGTATGGGACTTCTTGTGGTCAGGAAGGGAAATAAAAAGTACCATATATGTATTGAAAACATGTTGAACCCAGGAGGTCAGGAAGCTGGGTATTTATGGCTCCAATTAATAATTCTAGCAATAAAGTGGATTGCCAAGTTAGCAATCGGCTATAGCCTATGCGAGGTCTTAGTGAGGCATAATATCCTTAATGGTTTTGCCAAGGGAAGATCAGATTGGAAGAGTTTATGCATGGCTGACCTTTAGTTTGCACCTTTCAATGTTGAAGTTGTTGGATTCTGAAATATGCTAACCAATTTTTTCGTTGAAATTTTCACAACACAATCAACAATTCGCCAATTGAATTAGCGTTCGCACTAAAATTGAAATCCAAGTTTGAATGATCTCGACGCCAAAAATGCACACTCAATCCCAAGGAAGGAGAGGTGTTGTCATATGGCGGAGAAACTAAAAACAATAACTTGAAATGAAACAAACTCAACGTCAAGAATGTGCACTCAAGATCCCATTGAGGGTGAGGTGCTAACATATGACGGAGTTATTAATTGAAAACTGAAACAATTAGGCGGATAACCAGCCATGAAGATACATCTATCTAATTCATCCACTGCGGCGGGCATCCAGTTAAGAGTGGGGATTCACCACTTGAAAGTGGGTACAAAGAGATATCAAAATGTTCATTATCCACACTGGAGGTAAACCATCCAAGGGTAATTAATATGAAATTAAACAAGTAATTGCAGCAATAACAATGGTTGGATTAGTACTACTAAATCTCAACCTTACAATTCAAGAGTCTGCAAATACGAGTATTACAATGATAGGGAATAAAGCCAAGAAGAGAAGAATGTATTCTATCAATGTTCTTTTACTTTCCCAATGATAAATTAAAGGCCAAAACTGAAATCTCATAAATCTGATGTAAAAAACAGAGTTCTAGAATTCTGATCAGCAAACTGTAAACGCCATAAAATGCTCATAACTTCATCAAATTACCTCCATTTTGAATGAAATTGAATGCAATCAACAATTGGAAGGTAGGCGACCATGCTAGGATGAAGAAACAGCAACAAAGACCCTCTGTGAATTTAGCACGAATTCCAAGGCACTTGAGAAAGGTACGGCCCTCCTTGAAGAGGCGATTTTCCTTTAAAAATCAGATTCTCTACTAAAAAATCTCAAACTTGGCATGATGAGTCGCCCAAGGTCAACAAATCAAATGATGAAATACCCAGAATCATATTCAGACTAAAAATAAAGCTATGAATCAAAATCACCTTCAGCTGTAGATGAATCAGCAATACCAAAATTGATAAATCTCCAAAAATTCTTCAACAATCAAGCTCAATCTACTAGTCTGGATGAGAAGTAGCAAAAGACCAACTAGGTGTTGTATTTCAAACACGAAATTGGTTAATGGCTAGGAGGTAGCATCCTTGAAGCAAAATATCACTTGTCATTTTGACAACATAACAATATGATAAGCATAATGGATACCAAAGCTGGAGCAAAGCCTTCATTTTATAGAAGCTCAGAAAACTCTTCAAATTCTCGAGAAGGCACACCAAAAGACACAAGAGTCTTTTCAATTTCCAAAAATCAATTAATTCTCAAGATGGCATCCCTCTTGCAATAATAAACTTCACTTTATTTAAAAATATAACTCCTTAAAAGAGGTGTCCACTTTTCCCAAGGCATTATGACATTATTAAAAATAATAATAAACACCTAATGAAGGCGTCCCCCTTCCAAGTCCCTTTTTTAAACACAACTTAAAGTTGTTCTCCTAGGCCAAGGGGTCAACTACAAATTATAGCATTAATGCCTTTATTCACCAAAATAAAACCTTTAGAAGTCAGACTTGAATTGCATTAAATGCTCCAACTGAAAATGAAGACCTGAAGACTGATAACTGCATACTGCCAAAAATAGAATTTACTATAAATATTAAACTCCCTGAAATGCCATAGAACCTCTGAACATGAAAACCCTAATTTTACCTCAAACGAGCCTACGGGCTTCCGGAATACGCTGATGAGCGTCAGAACAGATCACTGATGAGAAGGGGACATTACAAATTCACTGTTTTTTCTTCAAATTTAAAGGCTTGGTCTGTTGTAGGAAAATTGTCAGTTGAAGTTGCCCAAAGGGTGAACCATGTTAAAAATCTTGTTGTCTGTAAATTTATTCACTTCTACCATTTAATTTATGATCTACATTGTTTATTTCATTATATAAATTGCTCCAATCCTGCTTGAGATCCCAACAATTGGTATCAGAGTGGTGGTGTTTGGTAGTTTGGCAAGAGAATCTCACGGTTGAGTGGGAGCAATGGTTGAAGAAGGGAAATTAAAGGTCGAGAAGTTCAATAGCCAGAATTATCAGTCATGAAAAATGCAGATGGAAGACTACCTATATCTATCACATCTCATTTTTTCTTAAATAAATTTAATTAGTAAATAAACAGAATTGGTTAAGATTATCAGGTGATTATCTTATGAATAATTGATTATGAATAAATGTGTTTTAAATTAGATGTTATTTTAAATGCTTGAAATTGAAATTGAAATAATTATCATGTTGTGATTATGACTTTAAATTCTTGTATTTTCTTCCACTATGGTTTTGAGGACTAACCTACTGATAGCAATCTGAGTGTGACTAAGTGCAAGAATATGAGCATGTAATTGTCGAAGGCGAGAACATGGTTGAGGTAGGGGTATCCTAGCCACTTGGCAATGAATAGCATGATGGATCCCGATGCATACACACACGCACGTAGTTGCATTCATATTTGCATTAAGTATGTTATGATTTCACTGTGTTATCTTGGTTACGTCGTTGCTTTTGTGTTCTCTGAATATGCCATTGTGTTATGACTTAATAGATGGCTATGTCATAGTTATTATTTTAGCGGAAATAGACTTAATTAGTGAAGTAAAAATATGTCTTAGAGTATGTTGTTTTCAAAAACTAATGATTGATTTGAAGAATAAAAGATTTTATTTATTATATAAATTGCACGATTTATGTTTATATATATTAATAATAAGATATTATTATTTATATATATAAAAAAAATTGTTATTAAATGTATAAATAGTTTTTAAAGTTGAAATATGCTAACCAATTTTTTCGAAGAAAGACTCACAAATAACCAGCAATAGATGATTGGATTAGCGTTAGCCTCAAATACAAATCTGAACTTGAATGGAAGATAATAAACTTGAACTGAAGAAGCTGAACTTGAATAGAAGAACTACTCAACGTCAAGAATGTGCACTCAAGATCCCACTGAGGGCGAGGTGCTAACATATGACGGAGTCTAAGAAATTGAAATTATGAACTGTTAGGCGGATAACCAGCCATGAGAAAACAATTCCACGCTACCACCAAACAGTGGGGGGAAAAGATTACAAAATAAGCAATTCATCCGCTGCGGCGGGCATCCACAATGCTGTGGGGATTCACCACTATAAGTGGGTATGAGATATTACAATCAAATTAACCTCACTGGCGGTAAACCATCCAGGGGACTTATGTGAGAAGAAACAGAAAGAAATTGCAGCCAATTAAACTGGAACAGTACTACTGTTTACAGTTTGTACAATGTGGAATAAACTGCAAATTACATAGGAAATATAGAATTCTTCATACAAAAGAATAAGAGATGATTTGCAATGGTATTTTAACCCTCTAACAGCTGCTAATAAATCAGAAATCAGAACTTCAACAAACTGATGTAAAAACAGTAAACTGGAAATTTCAATCTGCAACTGTGAGAATCAATGAAAATATCATAACTCACTCAAATCTTCTCCGAATGGCGTGAAACAAGTTGCAAATGCACCTTACAAGTATGGCGCCCAAGTTAGACTCCAGAAACAGCCTCCAAATACTCTAGTTTATTTGGCACGAATCCCAAGGCATCATCAAATGGTACGGCCCATGAAGAAAATCGATTTTGCAATATAAAATTTAATACTTGGAAATAAATTCCCAAATTTTGTGAAAGGTGGCGCCCTCAGATAACTAAAGCATGGCCAAAGTACCCAGAACAAAATAAAATTCACTTCAGAAGTTATGAACAAAACTCAGCTTCAGCTGTGTAAAAACCAGGAACTTCAAAACTGTAGAATTCTCCAAAATTCACAACCTTTGTTGCTCAATCTGCTAGTCTGATGTGAGAAGCAGCAATATTCCAACTAGGTGTTGTATTTCAAACACGAAATTGGGAAGGGGCTAGGAGGTAGCATCCTCGAAGCAATAGCAAAATGTCCATAGTCATTTTGACAGCATAACAGTAATGTAATTGATGGATATCAAATGCTGGAGTCATGTCTTCATTTTATAAGAAATGAGAAACTCTTCAACTTCCTCAATTGGCACGCCAAAAGACAACCATTTGAATTCTCCTTATTTTCAAATTTCATAAAAATATATTCCTCATAAAGTGGCGTCCACTTTCCTCCAAGCATAAATTCAAAAATATAAAATATTAATATCACCTTATGACAAGGCGTACCCTTCAAGTCCCCTTTTTAAAACAACTTGCAAGTTGTATCCTTAGGCCAAGGGGGTCAATTGAAAAATATAACACTTATGCCAATACTTAGTAAATTTCAACAATTAAGGCTTGAGAGGAAGATATTGAAACAACCAATAATATGCTCACTGAAGAGAAGACTGAAGACAACCAACTGCATACTGCCACAACCATCATTTACTAAAAATAGTAAATAAAATGAAATGCTACAAAAGCCAAGCCCATGAAACCCTAATTTCCACCTCATTCCAGTCTACGGGTTCCGGAATAGACTGAAGAATGCCAATGCTGATCACTGATGAGAAGGGGACATTACAAAAGTTAATTTCATGATAAATAAAACTAATTTAAATTGTTATTAATATATAACTAGTTCTAAATTAAATTGCATAAATTATATATATGTGTATAAAAAGCTTAATAAATAAATTTTAAATTATCTGCATAAGTATTATCAAAAGAAATAAATTCAATAAGTTTAAAATAAATAAATAAAAGAAGATATATTAGAAGTCTTGCACAATGAATAAAACAAAGAGATCTAAAATAAGAATATTAAAGTGGAGTTTTTCTTTTTTATATATAACTAATGCATGAAAACATACAGGAGGGGAGGACAAGAGTTAAAAATTAAAGATGCATGAGAAAAAAAAAATATTAAAAAACATAAGAAGGAACGGTCAATAAAAGATACGGGAAGGTTGCTTTAAAAAAGACATAGCTCTACAGATTGTACAAGGGCACAGGTTGCTTGTCAGGCACTAAGCTAACTATGGGTAGCACTGGCGGGTAGCAATGAGTAGAGATCCTCAAAGTAGCACATAGTGACTAGCTTGCAGTGACAACTTCTTTTGGGATTTCCTGGCAGCAATGGAAGAGCTTTTTGGACATCATAGATCATGCTCATAATTTGAGTGATTTGTTTCAGCAGATTCAAGAAGCATATTCAGTTTATCAAATGTTACCAAGAGGGCAACGTAAGAAGCTAAATGTGTATGATGAGGGTGACGATGTAAATAAAGTTTAATAATAGGCGATTTTGGAAAACTTAGAGCCAGCCCCTATTACAATAAGTCTTAACTTGCGTCGATTTATGTTTGAAGTTTAAAACTCTAGCCCAATCTTATTGGGATATAACTGAGCATGACTACATAAGTGTAGCATTACCCAAAAGAGAAAAAGCAAAGTTCACAATTTGGATCATTGATGGCATGGTATGTGGCACTTGATAGTGGCGACTTTTGGTTTCCAACTCAGGTGTACAATCATGAGGTAAGGTTGTCATGTCCCCTTCCAGTTGACATCTCTCAGAGCTGATGATTAGCCTATTATGCAACCCTCGTAGGCTGATAGGATGGATAGAGGGTCTTGATGGAGCTTGGCTTGGCTTCAGTTGTAGAATTCCACCAATTGGCTTTCATTCGGGCTCATTCGGACACCATTTGCCTGAGTTGCTATTTTTAGCAGTATTTGGCACTCAGAGAGGCATCCCTGCTATTTTTAGCAGTATGGTTTGGTCATGTGCAGAATCACTCACTTATTCACCAGCTTCAGACGGTTCGTGAATCGGACACATTTTGAGGGAGATATTAATATTTAATTGATTAATTAAATATTAATTATTCGGAGCTAATATTATAAAGTTATAATATTTTAATATTATAACTTAAGTGAGTATTAAAGGGGTCGACCATCATTGAAAAGGGGACCATTTTTAATTAATCTTTTAATTAAAAAGAGGCGTCCAACTTTGGAAAAATTAAAAGGTGAAAATACAATTTTTATTTAAATGATGCCCAATTGAGAAAAGTCGCACTTTTCAAGAATATAAGGCTTTTGCATTGGAATTCGAGCCATTATGTTGAATATTGAATTTTTGATCAAGTTTTCTTCCAGAGAACAAAGCCTAGGGTTTCAGTTGTCTACAGGCATTGGAGAACGGGCCATCTTCAGTGTTGCAATTCAGAGACTGTGAAATAACAGTTGATCTATTGCTTTCAGAGAGATTTCTTCATTCAGAAGTGATCACAGAACATTCACCGAGTATTTACTTTCAGGGTTTTCAGTGTGAGATCCATCCAGCAGGGTTTCTTCAGTTGAGGCGCCTATTGCATTGAGACCTGGAGATATCTAGAAAGGCCATACTTTTATTTATTTCCTTGCTGCTGTTTCAAAGCCGTACAACTCAGCTGCAGGCCGTACCTTCATCTAAAAGGCCGTACTTTTCTTGCTCTGACAAATCACCTTCTCTTTGGTCAATCTGCCTTCACCAATTGGGGCGCATATAACTCTGGCATCATATTCTGACATCTGGCGCAAGGGAAAGTGGATTTCTATTTCAGCCGTACCATTTTATGAAGATTATCAGCTGGCTGCAATATCAGGTTTTCATTGAATAAAGTGTTGCTTTTTCATTTGCATGTATTTGGATCTTATTTGTAATCATTCCAAAAGTTGAATAAATAGTCTAGCATCAGGAGTTTCAATAGATTCTCTCATTTTCCGAGTTGTATTATTTATTTAAATTTATTTAGCAATTTCCTTTCAAAATCGCAATTTTCATCATTCATGCAAAAACTCAAACAAACCAAAAATACGCAAAAACAATCAAAAACACACAGTTTCAGAAGTTAGCGGAAACAAGGGTTTCTACAGTGGTATCAGAGCTAAATCCTGCCATCCTGAGGGTTTAGCAATCTTATGCAGCCACAAGAGGTTGGATCACACAGGTATTATACTCGCAGGAGAGCCTTGATTGACAGGCAACAGGGTTTGAACAGGCAGCCGGGAAACATGGCTGACAGAACAGATATTCCTAGAATAGAGATTCCTCAAAACCCTAGGGATCAGGACGATGCAGAGGTTCTACATGCTCTCAGAGATTTACGAGCAGGTCAACGGCAGTCTAACGATGTGCTACAGCAGTTGACAGTGGCACTCCAGAGGTTAGGTACACCGAGGAGACCATCACCACATCGTGACGAGGACAGGAGTGATGCAGGATCACGGAGAGCACCTAGGACTGCTTCACGGACGGCAGATAGGCCCACTAGGCCTACTTTTGTGAGACAGGAGGCCGATGAGGATATGGCAGGTGAGGAGCACGAGGAGTTGTTCGTAGACACACTTATGGCAGTGAACAAGGAGTGGGAGTTAGTACCACCTAATGTCAGAGAGAGGATTACCTTTGACAAATTCATTACACAGAGGAGAGAGCATCACAGAGGTCGACAGGATTGGAGACCTAGACATCAGAACAATGATCTGAAACATGCTACGAACAGACTCAATCTAGCAATGTTCGATGGTAGTGGTAAGGTTACAGCTCAGGCTTGGATCAGTAAGCTAGACACTTTCCTCACACTGTGTCCGATGGCTGAGAGAGATGCTATCAGGTATGCGACATTGCATCTTGAGGGGGTAGCTTACGACCGGTGGCACCACGGGATGGTGACACTCCAGCATGATTGAATCACCTCATATCAGGAGTTCGTTGACAGGTTGGTGGAACGATTTGACAGGAAGGATCCAAAATCCTATTTCAGAGATTTGGCTCAGTTGCGACAGAGTGGCAGTTTGGAGTCTTACATTAGTGACTTCCAGAGATTGTCGGTTATGGTTCCTAATATTTCAGAGAGGCGACTTGTAGTGCTTTTCATGGAGGGACTGATGGAACCATTGAGAGGTTGGATCAAAGCCTTTGATCCTCCTTCGTTACAGGAAGCCATGAAGAAGGCGCGTAGCATGGAGTTGGCAGCACCATCCAGCAGATTTAACTCCAGAAACACTTCTTCATTCAGGGACAATAAGGGCTTCAATAAAAACAGAGAGAAATCAGATTTTAATAGAGATAAATCAGATTTTAAGAATGATTCAAAGGGAAAATCAGCAGCACCACCTTTGGATCGAGAGGCTCTTAATGATTTACGCAGGAAGAAGCTTTGCTTCTACTGCAAAGGTCCCTATGATGCCAACCATGATTGTCCTTTGCAGCCTAAGGGCAAGGCCAATCGAGTGATGTGGGCTTATTACGAGGAGTCGGAATCTGAGAATTTCGAACAGCAGGAGAGTTCTGAGGAGTCAGAGTCAGAGGCTTCAGAGCCTAGGGCAGAGGCAGAGTCAGAGCTTTAGATTCAGGAGGCACGACTATCTAGCATTCAGCAAGAGGGTTCATTCAGACTTCGTGGAGTTTTGGCAGGACAAAGGGTCATTACCCTTCTTGATACAAGAGCCACCCACAATTTTATCAATGCTAGATTTGTGGAGAAGCGCGGACTCATCACTGAAGAGTTCGAAGGCATTAGGGTTAAGGTGGCCGATGGTTACACTCTCAGGTGTGAACGTATGATTAAGGATCTCCCCTTGCGCTTGAACAACTATGAGTTCAAGGCTGATTATTATGTGGTGAACATGGGGGATATCGATTTAGTCTTGGGCATGAAGTGGCTTCATTCACTTGAGGAAGTCACTCTTCGTCTCAAAGACATGGAGATTCGTTTTGATGTGGATGGGAAGACACATATACTGAAGGCAATTCGGGACAGCAACATCAAAACTATTTCCTTTCGTCGGATGGAGAGACTCATGCGACATGACATGGTAGAGTGGGCTGCCGAGTGCACATTGGCACCTATACAGGAGGGACAGCATAAGACGGAGTATCATCCTGACATTCAGCAGTTGAGAGTCAAGCATGAGAAGGTATTCAGTGATATTCCACCAGGGAGACCTCCAGACAAGGGCATTGAGCACATTATAGAGCTTGAGGAGGGCGCTAAGCCCGTCATGATCACTCCTTACAGGCATCCTAAGAGGTTGAAGGATGAGATAGAGAAGACGATCAAAGAGTTGCTTGCGATGGGTCACATTCGACCTAGTAAATCACCATTCACTTCTTCAATTGTTCTGGTGAAGAAGAAGGATGGCACCCTTCGCATGTGCATAGATTACAGAGTCCTGAATAAGAGGACTATCAAAAACAAGTACCCAATACCTCGTATAGATGAGCTTATTGATGAGCTCCATGGTGCATGCTATTTCACGAAGATAGACTTAAGGTCAGGATATCATCAGATTAGGGTTCGTGAGCAGGACATTGAGAAGACTGCATTTCGTTGTCATTGTGGACACTTCGAGTTTGTGGTGATGCCATTTGGGCTCACCAATGTGCCAGCAACATTTCAGTCCACCATGAACAGGGTCTTCCATTCACTGCTGAGGAGATTTGTACTTGTCTTCTTCGATGACATTCTTATTTACAGCAGGACTTGGCAGGAGCATTTGGCTCATCTGGAGACCGTGCTCAGTATTTTGGAGAGGGAGTCCTTGTACGCCAAGGAGTCCAAATGTGATTTGGGGATGACCAAGTTGCTCTACTTAGGTCATATCATCAGTGCAGAGGGAGTGCGGATGGATCCTGGGAAGATCCGCGCTATTATAGACTAGCCTACTTCGGCGAACCTTACACAGCTGCGAGGATTTCTTGGTTTGTGTGGGTTTTATCGCAGATTCGTGAATGGTTATTCACGTCATGCAGCACCTATGACGGATTTGTTGAAAAAGGGTGCATTTTGTTGGACTCCTGAGGCACAGGAGTGTTTTGTGAGGTTCAAGGAGCTGATGACTACGTGTCCAGTGTTGGCACTTCCGGATTTTTCGAAGCCTTTTGAGCTTCAGTGCGATGCTTCTGGTGAGGGCATTGGAGCGGTGCTTATGCAGGACAAGCACCCCATTGTGTATGAGAGCCGTAAACTCAGAGGGCCAGAGAGGCTCTACAGTATTTATGATAAGGAGATGCTAGCTATAATGCACGCCTTGGCAAAATTTAGACAGTATCTTGTGGGCAGTAAGTTCTGCATTAAAACTGACCACAACAGTTTGAGACACTTCTGGGGCAGCGAGATCTCAATGATCGTCAGCAGAAGTGGGTAAGTAAATTGCAGGCATATGACTTTGATATCTCTTATATCAAAGGCACCCAGAATGTGGTGGCTGACGCTCTCTCACGCAGGCCTTATTGAGCTCTATGGTTCATATTACAGAGGATTGGAGGCATATGATTGTGGCAGAGTATGCCAAGGATACTTGGGCATCCAGTATCGTTGAGGGATCGATGGTTGACACTAGATACACGCTTGTGAATGACTTGATCATTTACAAGAACAGGATTTATTTGATCCCAGGATCGGAGATGAAGAACATTATCATTCGAGCCTTTCATGATGTACCTACACAGGACATCCCGGTTTCAAAACCTGAGAACTGATTCGGAGAGATTTATATGGAAAGGACTTAAGGTGTTCTTGGTATGTGCGTGAGTGCCTTGTTTGTCAGCAGAACAAGCGGAGAACCGCATATCCGGCAGGATTATTGCAGCCACTTCCGATTCCTGACGGAAGTGGGAATGCCTGTCGATGGATTTCATTACGGGCTTGCCTAAAGCCCAAGGACGGGATTGTATATATGTAGTTGTGGATCGGCTAACGAAGTATGCCCACTTCTTTCCGATTACCACCACTTACACAGCTACACAGGTAGCAGAGGTCTTCTTCCGTGAGGTATTCAGACTACATGGGTTGCCTCGGAGCATAGTGAGCGACAGGGATAGTCGGTTCTTGAGTCACTTCTGGCAGGAGGTGTTCAGACTTTGTGGGACCGAGGCTTACACCGAGCACCAGTTACCACCCGCAGACCGATGGAAGTGACGGAGATAGTGAATAAATGGGTGGAAGGTTACCTCCAGAACTATATTGCAGGGCAGCAAAAGGCGTGGGTCAAGTGGATACACCTGTGCGAGTATTGCTATAATACTACCTTCCACATGACCATTCAGATGTCCCCTTTCATGGCGTTGTACGGTTATGAGGCGCCGAGCTTTTTGGATTTGCTACTGAGTGACAATAGAGTGCCGAGTGCTGGAGATTTGTTGCAGGAGAGTCAGGACACTATGAGGGCTCTCAAGGAGAATATTGCTAAGGCACAGAATCAGCAGAAGCAGTACGCAGATCAGAAGAGGACAGAGAGGTCTTTTGAGGTGGGTGACATGGTTTACCTTATGCTGCAGCCCTACCGTCAGTCTACTCTTAGGAAGAGTGGTTCAGAGAAGCTTAAGCCACGATATTATGGTCCTTTCAGGATCCTGAGGCGTGTTGGAGAGGTGGCTTATGAGCTAGAGCTTCCGGCAGAGAGCAAGGTCCACAATGTTTTTCATGTGTCACGTCAAGAAGGCGTTGGGACACCGTGTGGTACCTTCGCAGTTTTACCTCCCTTAGATGATGAGGGAAAGTTGATTCTAATACGAGTCTATCCGGAGTCAGAGAAAGACATTGCGTAGGAGGACTATCAGGGAATATTTGGTGAAATGGAGAGATTTGTCAGTGGAGGGATGCTACATGGGATAGCGAGGATATTCTACAGCATCAGGAGTTGAGATTGCTTGAGGACAAGCAATTTCCGGGGAAACTGTCATGTCCCCTTCCATTGACATCTCGGAGAGCTGAGATTAGCCTATTATTCGACCCTCGTAGGCTGATAGGATGGATAGAGGGTCTTGATGGAGCTTGGCTTGGCTTCAGTTGTTAGAATTCCACCAATTGGCTTTCGTTCGGGCTCATTCGGACACCATTTGCCTGAGTTGCTATTTTTAGCAGTATTTGGCACTCAGAGAGGCATCCCTGCTATTTTTAGCAGTATGGTTTGGTCATGTGCAGAATCACTCACTTATTCACCAGCTTCAGACGGTTCGTGAATCGGACACATTTTGAGGGAGATATTAATATTTAATTGATTAATTAAATATTAATTATTCGGAGCTAATATTATAAAGTTACAATATTTTAATATTATAACTTAAGTGAGTATTAAAGGGGTCGACCATCATTGAAAAGGGGACCATTTTTAATTAATCTTTTAATTAAAAAGAGGCGTCCAACTTTGGAAAAATTAAAAGGTGAAAATACAATTTTTATTTAAATGATGCCCAATTGAGAAAAGTCGCGCTTTTCAAGAATATAAGGCTTTCGCATTGGAATTCGAGCCATTATGTTGAATATTGAATTTTTGATCAAGTTTTCTTCCGGAGAACAAAGCCTAGGGTTTCAGTTGTCTACAGGCATTGGAGAACGAGCCATCTTCAATGTTGCAATTCAGAGACTGTGAAATAACAGTTGATCTATTGCTTTCAGAGAGATTTCTTCATTCATAAGTGATCACAGAACATTCACCGAGTATTTACTTTCAAGGTTTTCAGTGTGAGATCCATCCAGTAGGGTTTCTTCAGTTGAGGCGCCTATTGCATTGAGACCTAGAGATATCTAGAAAGGCCGTACTTTTATTTATTTCCTTGCTGCTGTTTCAAAGCCGTACAACTCAGCTGCAAGCCATACCTTCATCTAAAAGGCCGTACTTTTCTTGCTCTGACAAATCGCCTTCTCTTTGGTCAATCTGCCTTCACCAATTGGGGCGCATATAACTCTGGCATCATATTCTGACATCTGGCGCAAGGGAAAGTGGATTTCTATTTCAGCCGTACCATTTTATGAAGATTATCAGCTGGCTGCAATATCAGGTTTTCATCGAATAAAGTGTTGCTTTTTCATTTGCATGTATTTGGATCTTATTTGTAATCATTCCAGAAGTTGAATATAGTCTGGCATCAGGAGTTTCAATAGATTCTCTCATTTTCAGAGTTGTATTATTTATTTAAATTTATTTAGCAATTTCCTTTCAAAATCGCAATTTTCATCATTCATGCAAAAACTCAAAAAAACCAAAAATACGCAAAAACAATCAAAAACACACACTTTCAGAAGTTAGCGGAAACAGGGGTTTCTACAAAGGTTGTTCATATCTTTTGCATTGATTCTCATTTGTAGGGACTAATTCAAACATTTTTCTTGTAACTATGTCACCATCATTAGGATTAGTCTAATTGGTAGTGTGTTGCAACTGTCAAATTTGTTGTTTTAGTTAGAAAAATTTTACATTTTAGTGTTACTTATCCAAGATTTCCTAGTGTTCAGGGTCACGATTTATTGTCGGGTTTGTATTAATAGTATTGAGAAGTCCTCTAAATTATTCCTACTCTTGTTTTTCAGGTGAAAATTCCATTTTATTGTAACGGGTATAATTGGTCAAACTAAGAAATTGTAAGTTGTCTAATATCTTGGTGACAATTGCAAGCAAATCCCATAGTGGTGTGTCGTATTTGAGTAAAGCTTCAAACATTCGCTTGAGGTGGGTCTAGAGTTTTTAGACGATTACGAAGTTTCTTTATTTATGCTCTCTATGGTATTTGAATAGGGATTCTTTGTTAGTTGGAATGACGTGAAAAGGATCTACTTAGCTTTAGCTTTCTTTTTCCAGCTTTGTCGTAATTTAAATTGTTGAATCTAGCTTGGCTCTTTATTTTCTCCCTAAGAATGAGCTTCTCATATATGTCCATGTGTTGTACTATTACGGGTGACTAGTCTCAATATCCACATCTTGCAACATTGATTTCATTTCTAATAATCTTTAGAATTAAATTGGAAAAATAGGTAACACCTTTGTATTTTTCTATTGTACAAACTGATTTCTTATGGTTAAACCTGCAAGGCATTAAAATTAGTCATTATTGCCTGAAATGAAAACAGTATTACACTTACTTTAAATTATTGCATGAAATGGAAACAATATTACACTGACTTTAAATTATTGTATGAAGTTGAGAAATATTATTAAGGATCAATTTGCATGTTTATATCTAGTTTCATGTAAAAAGTAATTATATGTCAATTATATTTTACTGTCATTTTGCATGAAAATATTGAAACAATGAAAGATGTTCATATAGTCATTTGCATGAAAAGAAAAAGAGTATTTATTTATTTTATGATTATTATGCATGTTATTGTCTTCTATGTGTGATTGGGTTTATGTAATGTCCCCTTCTCAAATGTGATCGCTTCAGTTGACCGTTGGCCTATTCCGGAGACCCATTCCGGAGACCCGTAGGCTACTCAGATGGTGAAATTAGGGTTTCCTGTTTTTGAGGAGGTTGTTGCTTGAAGATTGGAATTTGGATTGCGGATTCTTTCTGAGTTTTCAAAGAGCTTCGCGGTGGTATAATTCGTTTGGTGATCTGAGTAACTTCATGAATTTACTATTTTTAGTAAATTCTATTTCTGGCAGTGGTCCTGTTGGCTACAATGCAGATGGCTCTCGTCTTCAACTAGTTCAGCTGGTAATTTGATTTTTGGCCTATGGATGCATTTTTTGGAGAAATAAGTTATTTTCATATTATAATGTTATATTTTAATATTATAATATTATAACCCCTTGGCTTAGCATTGCAACTTTAAGTTGTTTTAAAAGGGGGACTTCAAGGGTGATTATCTCATCAGGAGATAATTTATATTTTCCTAAGGCCAAATTATTTATTGGTGAAGTGGGACACCTATTTGAGAGGAAGGTTATTTTTTTAAGATTAAAAGTCAAATATTACCTTGGAAAATGGATGCCATCTTTGGAGGGAGATAAAGCAAATTCAAATTTGAATATTGGGTGCCTTCTTGAAGGTTCTAGAAGCTCCTCTCAAAATCTATAAATGCCAACCTCTGCTCTTCATTTGGAATCTTTTGTCTACCATACTGTTATGCTGTTGGAATGTCTTCAGGCAAGCTTCGAGGAAAGCATACCTCCTAGCACTTGGCTCATCTTCTTGCTTGAAAGATAGCAACAAGTTGAGAATTAGATTGTAGTAGGGTTGTTTAACATTGTAGTTGAGTTTTCTTGCATTTGGTAGTTGTTGTTTAAGCATTTTGTCATATTCTGGAGTTGCTGATGTTGTATGGCTGAAGGTAGTTTTCATTCATATCTCAAAAAATAAAAAAAATATTGTTCTGGGTGTTTGCTTATTCCATTCCTCTACTTGGGGCGACCCTTATTGCAAATTTGTGGAATTTTTAATGATGATTCTGATTTTTCCTAGTTGAATCGCCCTTTTAAGAGGGTCGTACATTTCTGAGAGTGCCTTGATTTCCGTGCAAAATAAATAGGAGTCTTTTGGGTTGGTTTCTTAGTCACTTTGGGGGCGCCATCATGCTAGGAGCTGAATGCATTTAGTTTCATGTGATTTGGGTGAGTTTTGAGTGATTTGTGAGCATTTTAGTAAGTTGTTGTGTTGCTGGTCTGTGCATTTTCTGTCAAAATCAGTCATATCAGACTTGGGAAAATTCAGTAGTTGAGTGAGAAGTTGATATTCAAAGGGCTTGAGAGTATTGGAGAGATAACTAAAATTGTTGCAGCGTTGATTGCTTCTAATCTTGTGATTCTGGCAGGTTCTCTAATTCATTGTAAACTGAACAGTAGTATTATCAACACTTCTCACTTCTTCTCTTTGAATTTCTTGTATTTCCCACTGAATAAGTGGAAGAGGCTGGCTTGCTGCCTATTTACTTTCAGTTAGGTAATTATAGGGACCCTCTGACCATATGCTCGGCGCCATTATTGGTTAGGGTTACTTCAATTCATCTTGCATTGATCCTCTGACCATATGCTCGCCTGTCCTAGACGCATTCTTGGTTAGAGTTCCCTTCTAGTTTGCATCTACATTTAGATCCTCTGACCAATGCTCACACCTTGCCCACATCGGGATCCCGATGTACATTCTAGTTAGAGTTGTTTTCTGCATCGTTTTGGTTTAGAGTTAACCTTAACAGGTGCGTGTTGATTGTAATTTGTAATTGAAAAACAAAAAAACAAAAAAAAAAAATTAGCTCGGCTCATTACAGTTTACCTTCCAAGATAAGGTGTCAAATATGGGCTAAGAGAGAAGATCAATCCTCTTTTGGGATATACCGGTTACTTCTAGTGCTTTTTCCAAAGCCATGTGTTCATTGAAATAGATGAAATTTACCTAGCAAATTTATTTATATATTTCTTTGCCATATCCTGATAGTGGGACATTGCATGTTCATGTTAGAAATGCATGTATATACATCGGGCTTGCACCAAGATTCCCTCATCCATTTTATTTCCAGGTTGCTAGGTACTTCATGTAGGGTCAGGTATTCTTCATGTTAGGAAGAATTTAGGGGAAGCGTAAGCTTCGTGGTTGGGCAGAAAAGCGCTTGAGCCATGTTCTCGTCTCTTGACTTGTGGATAACTATGAGAGTCAATGGCAGTCGAAGACTATATTGTATGTCCTCACATTATTATTGTATCATTATTTGTATTGTACTTTCAAATTGTACATTTAGATGACTTTGTGAAATAAAAGACAAAGCTTATAATATATTATGTGCTTTTACTTGGATTATGCACTACACACATGAGGATATGTTGTGATATTTATTACTTAATGAAGTTGCATCATTTTTATTCCATGTTTATGAGATCATGAGTTGATTATTGTTATTTTGTGAAATTATTTTGGGGCTCGATCCTTACATTATCAAAAAGATTTTTGGTGGCAATTGCAAGGGAAAGCAAAGAATCTTCAACAATGACAGATGAAGAATGGGAAATTTTGGATAGAAAGGCATTGGAAAGTATCCAGTTGTGCCTAGCACCAACTATGGCATTTAATATATCTAAAGCAAACACAACGGATGATTTGATGCAAACATTAGCAAAATTGTATGAAAAGCCCTCAACTTCGAATAAGATGTTCTTGATGAAACAGTTATTTAATATGAAAATGGTTGAAGGAAGTTTTGATGTAGATCATTTAAATGAATTTAATATAGTTACCAGTCAACTAACTTTTGTTAATGTTGGTTTTGATGAAGAAGTTAGGGCTCTCTTAGTTTTATGCTCTTTGCCAGAAAGCTGGAATAGCTTGGCTATAGTTGTAAATAACTCTATCTTTGGTTCAAATACATTGAAATTCGATGATGTTCTTGGTGTGATTCTAAGCAAGGGTACAAGTGAAACTTCAACATCGGGTAATGTTTTGAATGTAGAAAATAGGGGAAGATCAAAAGAGAGAGGAAGAAGTCTTGGAGGTCATGGGAAATCACAAGGGAGATCAAATAATAGAAGATCTCAATCCAAAGGAAGGAAAGAGTGTTGGTACTGTGGAAAACAGGGTCACTTGAAGAAAGATTGGTGGTCTCAGAAGAGCAAAGGAGACAAACAACAATATGGCAACAAAGAATCTAATGTTGTAAATAAACCTAAAGATGATGCGTTTTTTTTTTTCCTTAGATAATGCTGATGATTTGTGGGTATTAGATTCAAGGGCCTCATTTCATGTTATGCCCCATAGAAATTATTTTTTTGATTATGTCCAAGGAGATTTTGGGCTAGTGTATTTAGGAGATGATGAACCCTGATAGATTGTTGGAAAGGGAAGAATCAAAATTAAATTGCAAAAAGGAAATCAATACCTACTACAGGAGGTAAGGCACATTCCAAAGCTGAGTAGAAATTTAATTTCAACAGGGCAGCTGGGAGATGAAGGTTGCATAGTTACTTTTACAAATAAAATTTGGAAGGTTACAAAAAGTGTTTTAGTAGTAGCTTAAGGTGTGAAAGTAGGCACTCTTTATTTATGTAAAAAGTCATATTGTTTCTTCTACTTTAGTTGTTGCAAAAAAAAATACAATAGGAAAAGTTGTTACAAAAACAGCTACAACAGTTGTTGCGAGTTCAACAACAGTTGTTGCGGGTTCTGCAACAGTCACAAGAATGGTTGTTGCGGGTTTTGCAGTAAACGCAAAAATAGTTGTTGCGGGTACAGAGACAACACTGTGGCATCACAGACTTGGGCATAGAAGTGATAAAGGTATAAAGTTCTCCATTCTAAGAAGTTATTGCCACGTTTGAAACATATTAACATCAATTTTTTGTGAGAGTTGTGTTTATCAAAAGCACAAGAGAGTGAAATTTCTCAAAAATGGGAAGCAAAAGAAGGATGACAAATTGGAGTTTGTGCATACAGACATATGGGGACCGGCTCAAGTATCTACTCTCAATGGCTCTCGTTATTATGTCATAGATGATGCAACTATGGAAACATGGTTGTATTTCCTAAAATAGAAATTAGATGTGTTTGAAACTTTTAAAAAATGGAAAAGGTTGGTTGAAAATGAGACAGGGAAAAGGTTAAAATGTCTCAAATCTGATAATGGAGGTGAGATTACAGCAAAGAATTTGAAGATTATTGTTTATTTAATGAAATTCATGGGCAGAAAATAGGTCTAGGAACTCCATAGGAAAATGGTGTAGCTGAAAAAATGAACAAAACAATTATGGAGTATGCAAGAAGCATGAGATTGCATGTTGGGTTGCCTTTAACATTTGTGGGCAAAGGTTGTAAATATTGTTGTTTATTTAATTAATAGAGGTCCTTCATTTTCTTTGGGTTGTCATATTCCAAAGGAAACATGGTCAGGTAAGAAAGTGAATTGTTATATTCTAAGAAAATTTGGTTGTGAAGATTTTGCACACATTGATACAGAAAATAGAACCATACTAGATGCTAAATCTAAAAATTATACCTTCGTTGGATATAGCATAGATGAATTTGGTTATCGTTTACGGGATTTAGATAATCAGAAAATTATTAGAAGCAGGGATTTTGTATTCAATGAGAAGGTTTTATATAAAGATCAACTATAGGAAAAGAAGCATGAGCAGAAAGAAAAAGAATGTGGTGTGAAATATGCTAACCAATTTTTTCGTTGAACATTTCACACACAATCAACACTTCGCCAACTGAATTAGCGTTAGCATTAAAATTGAAATCCAAGCTTAAAAGAACTCAATGCCAAGAATGCACACTCAATCCCAAGCAAGGATAGGTGTTGTCATATGCGGAGAAACTAAAAACAATAACTTAAAATGAAACAAACTCAACATCAAGAATGTGCACTCAAGATCCCACTGAGGGCGAGGTACTAACATATGACGGAGTTATTAATTGAAATTGAAACAATTAGGCGGATAACCAGCCATGAAGATACATCTATCTAATTCATCTGTTGCGGTGGGCATCCACTTAAGAGTGGGGATCCACCACTTGAAGTGGGTACAATGAGAGCTACAATGTTCATTTTCCACACTGGCGGTAAACCATCCAGGGGTAATTAATATGGAATTTAACAAATAATTGCAGAAACTAAATGGTTGGATTAGTACTACTATATCTCAATCGTACAATCATGAAATCTGCAAATTACAAATTACAATAATAGAGAACAATACTTAGAAGAGGAGAATGAATTATTTCAATGTTTTATAGCTCTTCAATGATGAAAGGGCGCCAAAATTGAAATCTAATAAAATCTGATATAAAACTAAGATTCTGGAAATTCTGATCAGCAACTGTGAAATTCAAAGAAATATTCACAACTCACTCAAAATACCTCGGAATGACGTGAGAACACTTGCAATGAGCTGCTAAAAGGTAGGCGCCCATTCCATGATGAAGAAACAACAACAAATATCAGTCATTAATTCTTGGCACAATTCCCAAGGCACTCTAAATGGTATGGCCCTTGAAAGGGGCAATTTGCTTCTTAAAAATCAGGAACTTCAATATAAAATCTGCCACTTTGCAAGAAGGGTTGCCATAGGTCTACAAATGCATAGCAAAGATACCCAGAACAGAATAAAATTTATTCAAAGAACTGCTAGCAAAATTCACTTTCAGCTATAGGTGCATCAGCAACTTCAAAATTGACAAAACTCCAAAATTCTTCAACATTCGAACTCAATCTGCTCGTCTGGATGAGAAACAGTCCCAAAACCAACTAGGGGTTATCTTTCAAACACGAAATTGGATAAATGCTATGAGGTAAGCATTCCTCGAAGCTAAATTCATGAAGTCATTCCGACAGCATAACGATATGATAAGCATAACGGATACCAAAGCTAGAGCAAAACCTTCATTTTATAGAAGCTCAGAAAACTCTTCAAATTCTTGAGAAGGCACACCAAAAGACCCAAGAGTCTTTTCAAATTCCAAAAATCAATTAATTCTTCAAGATGGCGTCCCTCTTGCAATCTAATAAACTTCACTTTATTTAAAAATATATCTTCATAAAAGAGGCATCCACTTTTTCCAAGGCATTAAGAAATAATTAAAAAATATAATAAACACCTAATGCAAGCGTCCCCCTTCCAAGTCCCTCTTTTAAACACAACTTGAAGTTGTTCTCCTATGCCAAGGGGTCAACTGCAAATTATAACATTAATGCCTTTATTCACCAAAATAAAACCTTTAGAAGTTAGACTTGAATTGCATTTAAATGCTCCAACTGAAAATGAAGACCTGAAGACTGATAACTACATACTACCAAAAATAGAATTTACTATAAATAGTAAACTCCCTGAAATGCCATAGAACCTCTGAACATGGAAACCCTAATTTTACCTCAAACAAGCCTACGGGCTTCCGGAATAGGCTGATGAGTGTCAGAACAGATCACTAATGAGAAGGGGACATTACAGTCCACCCTCCTCGAGATTGCTTATCCTCAAGCAACCAAAAAGATGGATGCAACAAAATATGTTCTCCTTCCCACGTGGCATCTTCAATAGGCAAGTTCCTCCATCTAACCAAGTATTCCTCGGTTGTTCTTGTCAAGGAATGCTCTCTAGTATCAAGAATCTCTTTTAGAGTCAACACCAACTGACCTTCCTCATCCAATGGAGGTAATTTTGAAGTAGCCACAACATTGTGTCCAAGTGTCTTTTTGAGGCGTGACACATGAAAGACGTTATGCACTTTACTTTCAGCTGGAAGCTTGAACTCATATGCAACTTCACCAATCTTTTTGGTGACTTTAAAAGGACCATAAAATCGTGGCTTTAACTTTTCTGCACCACTCTTCTTAAGGGTAGATTGTCTATAGGGCTGAAGCCTCAAATAGACCATGTCTCCTACTTCAAATGATCTTTCAATACGCTGCTGATCAACGTATAACTTCTGCTGATTTTGAGCTTGTTGCAGATTTTCCTCGAGAGATTTCAAGATATCTTGGTTCTGCTGAAGCATATCCTTTGCCTGAGGAGCTCTATTATCACCAAACACCAAATCTACAAAGTTAGGAGCATTATAACCATAGAGAGCCATAAAAGGAGACATCTTAATTGACATATGATAGGAAGAGTTGTAACAGTACTCTCCCAAATGAAGCCACTTAATCCAAGCTCTTTGCTGCCCTGAAACATAATTTCTAAGGTAACCCTCTAGCCACTTGTTGACAATCTCGGATTGCCCATCTGTTTGTGGATGATAACTAGTGCTTGGAGTCAGCACTGTACCACTCAGCCTGAAGATCTCTTGCCAAAAAGCACTTAGGAACTTGTTGTCCCTATCACTAACAATGGTTTTAGGCAAACCATGCAACCGGAGAACTTCTCTAAAGAATAACTCAGCCACTTGAGTTGCTATAAATGAAGTTGTGATAGCATAGAAATGTGAAAGTTTAGTCAATCTATCTACCACCACAAAAATACAATCACGTTCTTGTACCTTAGGCAACCCAGTGATGAAATCCATTGCAATGCTTTCCCATTTCTGATTTGGAATTGGCAGGGGCTGCAACAACCCAGCTGGAAAAAAATGTTCATTCTTATTCTTTTGGCAAGTAGAACACTCTCTTATGTAATTCATGATCTCATCCTTCATCCCTTTCCAAGCAAACCTTTCTCTAATCTGCTTGTAAGTCTTGAACATGCCTTGATGACCAGCAAGGGGAACATCATGAAAAGACTGTAGAATCTTCTTTTTAAGCTTAGATTCATGCACTAAAAAGATTCTACCTTTATAGAAAATTAACCCATCAACCAACTTATACCTTTTATCAACCAAATGACCTTCAAACAAGCTGGTTGCAAACTGATTTTTAGTGTAATTAGCAGCAATTAACTCCTTCCAATCTGCTGATAACTCACAAAGTGACTGCAAATGAGGCCTTCTTGAAAGGGCAACAACCACTATGTTATTTTTCCGTTTGACATATTCAATGTCAAAGTCATATGCTTGGAGCTTACTTACCCATTTCTATTGTCTTTCATTTAAATCTTTTTGGTGCATAAAGTGTTTAAGACTGTTATGATCAGTCTTAACAACAATTTACTCCCCACCAAATATTGACAAAACTTAGATAATGCGTGCATAATAGCAAGCATTTCTTTGTCATATATTGAGTAATATTTTTCTGCTCCTCTCAACTTTCTGCTCTCAAAGACAATGGGGTGCTTGTATTGCATGAGAACGACTCCAACTCCCTCACCTGAAGCATCACATTGCAATTCAAAAGGCTTTGTGAAATCTGGTACGGCCAATACTGGACATGAGCTCATTATGTGCTTGAACTTGTTGAAGACTCCTTGTGCCTTATCTGTCCAAAGGAAGGCTCCTTTCTTTGTAAGATCTATAAGGGGGGCTGCCATGTGAGAATATCCCTTAACAAATCTTCTGTAGAATCCACACAAACCCAAAAATCCTCTCAAGTGAGAAATATTCTTTGGGGGTGGCCAATCAAGGATGGCTTTAATCTTTTTTGGATCAACTTTGACACCCTTGGCACTAATGATGTAGCCAAGATACATCAACTCCGTCATCTTGAACTCACACTTTGATTCTTTGGAAAACAAACATTCCGCCTCCAAAATGCTAAGCACTTCTTCCAAGTGCTTGAGGTGCTCTTCCCAAGACTTACTGAAGATGAAAATATTGTCGAAGAAGATGAGCATAAACTTCCTCAACTGCTGTCTAAAGATCTTGTTCATACAAGATTGGAATGTAGCTGGAGCATTTGTCAAACCAAAAGGCATGACAAGAAATTCAAAATGCCCAAAATGGCATCTAAAAGTTGTCTTCTCTATATATGCTTCCCTCATTCTGATTTGATGATAGCCCGAACGAAGATCAATCTTCGAGAAAAACATAGCCCCATGGAGCTCATCAATAAGCTCATCAATCCTAGGGATAGGATATCTATTCTCGATGGTCTTCTAATTTAATACGTGGTAGTCAACACACATACGCATTGTCCCATCTTTCTTTTTTACCAACACCACTGCTAAAGCAAAAGGGCTTTTGCTTGGCTAAATAAAACCCATCTCCAAAAGCTCTTTGATGGATTTCTCAATTTCATCTTTTTGCTTCTTGGGATAACAATAAGGCGTGGTGATGAAGGGCTTTGCTCCCTCTTCTACTTCAATCACATGCTCAAAACCTCTTTCAGGAGGTCTCCCAGGAGGTAGGCTACCAAATACTTTACTCTTCTTGGTAAGTAAGGCTTGGATATCAAGATGATATTGCCTCTTCTCTTCCACTGGATCAGCTGGTAGGACCATACATTCTGCTTCCCACTCAACTTGATCATGACAGATCATCTTTTCCATTCTTTTCAAGGACACAATTCGAGGGCCCCCATTTGACATCCCTCTCAAAACAACCTTCTTTCCATCAGCTTGAAATTTCAGCTCCATTGTTTGTAAATTCAAAGTGATCTCTCCAAGAGATTGCAGCCATTGTATTCCTAACACGACATCGGTATCACAAATACCCACAACATAGAAGTCATCTTTTACTTCATAATTTCCTATATGAATAGAAAGGTTAGGAATTTTCTTAGTGCATGACATGGTGAAACCATCAGCTACCATTACTTTGAAGCCTTTAAATTCTTTAGTCTTCAATCCCCTCTTTGTCACCAATCCTTCATCAATGAAGTTGTGAGTTGCTCCAGTATCAATTAGAGCAACTATCCTTTGAGATCCAACCACTCCACGAACCCGAAAGGACTCATTTTTTTGAAAACTTGATAGTTGTATGAAAGCACTACTATCTCCCACCTCATCGAGCTTCTCTTCTGGAGCTTCTTCACCTTCACTACTTGCTGATTCGTATTGTTGATCAGACGAATCAGATTCTGATCCAAAATCAAAATAGCCCTCCATTAGGTTTGCTTTGCCTCTTCCATAGCAACAGTGACCCTTAACCCAAGGTTCACAGCAAGTGTAGCAAACTCCCATCTTTTCTAAGCTATTATTTGAGCTCTTTTGACAACTTTGGTGGAAACTTCTTTGGCAGATTTGAAGAATGTTTTTTATCCTTCTTATGGCTGAAAGGTTTTGAATGAAACTTAGGCCTTGGGACTGCCAACTCCACGCTCCTCGCTTTCTTGATGGCTTCATCTAAAGTTGGTGGATCAAAGGCTTTGACCCATCCCTTCAAAGGCTCCATTAATCCTTCTGAAAAGAGTACCACAAGTCTTCTCTTAGTAATGTCAGGCACCATTACTGACAACCTTTGAAAATCAGCCACATAATTTTCTAAAGATCCTTGCTGTTTTAATTGTGCCAATTCTCTGAAGCTCAACTCTGGATCCTTGATATCAAATCTTTCAATCAGCTTATTGGTAAACTCATCATATGTGCGAATGAGGTTGTGGCCAAGAGTGACCAAACCATGAGTCCACCATTCGTAAGCTGTCCCATCCAAATGCAAGGTAGCAAATTTGATAGCATCTTCTTCCGGCATTGGTCTGAGAGAGAGAGAGATAGTTATCTAGCTTCTGCACCCATGATCTGGCTATACACTTATTACTACCATCAAAATGCTCCATAGTTATCTTTCCCAAAGCTTGGTGGAAAATCATTTCTAGGCACCATAGGAGCACGTTGCTCATTCCTTCCTCCATTTCTCCGACTCCTTTGATTCATGTATTGATCAAAGGTCCAAGCACCTCTCAAGTCAAGAGGTAAAGAAACGTACTCCATGTAAGCTTGACATGCATCATCAGCAAAAGTTGGTGCAGCTTCAACTGGTTCTTGCTCTTCCCTTGGCGTGAAGATAGGGAAAAGGGGTCTAGAGGATGACCCACTAGGAATTGCAGCATGCTGACCCACAATCCTATCTCCTCTATTCACCTTAGGACTGCCATTACTATTATTCCCATTAACTCCACTGCTTTCTCCAGTTGAATTATTTTGGGGCTGAATGATATTTTGTGCTGCTTGTTGATCCAACTTGGACAATAATCAAGACATCATGTCTATCATCCTATCAAACTTCTCAACTCTGTCCCTCTCTTCGTTAGCTTGCCTAATACTGTTTGACATTATTTCAACTGTTTGACCAACTTCTTCAAATGACCTTTCTGTACCTTCCACTATTTTGCCAAGATCCCTTAAGGCTTCTGAAAATGTCTCTGCCTCTGGAACGGGAGGAAACTGATCCCGAGTTCCGGCCTGACTTCTGGTGAATGGCCTAGTGTCTCTTTCACTCATCAGACAACCAACTACAAAATGCCACAGGATGGCAGGGTCTTCCACTCTAATACCACTGAAATATGCTAACCAATTTTTTCGTTGAAAATTTCACACACAATCAACACTTCGCCAATTGAATTAGCGTTAGCATTAAAATTGAAATCCAAGCTTGAAAGAACTCAACGCCAAGAATGCACACTCAATCTCAAGGAAGGATAGGTGTTGTCATATGGCGAAGAAACTAAAAACAATAACTTGAAATCAAACAAACTCAATGTCAAGAATGTGCACTCAAGATCCCACTGAGGGCGAGGTGCTAACATATGACAGAGTTATTAATTGAAACTAAAACAATTAGGCGGATAACCAGCCATGAAGATACATCTATCTAATTCATCCGCTGCGGCGGGCATCCACTTAAGAGTGGGGATTCACCACTTGAAGTGGGTACAATGAGAACTACAATGTGCATTCTCCACACTGGCGGTAAACCATCCAGGGGTAATTAATATGGAAGTTAACAAATAATTGCAGAAACTAAATGGTTGGATTAGTACTACTATATCTCAACCATACAATCATGAAATCTACAAATTACAAATTACAAATTACAATAATAGAGAACAATGCTAAGAAGAGGAGAATGAAATCTTTCAATGTTTTTTAGCTCTTCAATGATGAAAGGAAGTCAAAACTGAAATCTAATAAAATCTGATATAAATCTGAGATTCTGGAAATTCTAATAAGCAACTGTGAAATTCAAAGAAATATTCACAACTCACTCAAAATACCTCTGAATGACGTGAGAACACTTGCAATGAGCTGCTAAAAGGTAGGCGCCCATTCCATGATGAAGAAACAACAACAAATATCAGTCATTAATTCTTGGCACAATTCCCAAGGCACTCTAAATGGTACGGCCCTTGAAAGGGGCGATTTGCTTTTTAAAAATCAAGAACTTCAATATAAAATCTGCCACTTTGCAAGAAGGGTTGCCATAGGTCTACAAATGCATAGCAAAGATACCCAGAACAGAATAAAATTTATTCAAAGAGCTGCTAGCAAAATTCACTTTCAGCTGTAGGTGCATCAGCAACTTCAAAATTGACAAAACTCCAAAATTCTTCAACATTCGAACTCAATCTGCTCGTCTGGATGAGAAACAGTCCCAAAACCAACTAGGTGTTATCTTTCAAACACGAAATTGGATAAATGCTATGAGGTAAGCATTCCTCGAAGCTAAATTCATGAAGTCATTCCGACAACATAACAATATGATAAGCATAACGGATACCAAAGCTGGAGCAAAACCTTCATTTTATAGAAGCTCAGAAAACTCTTCAAATTCTTGAGAAGGCACACCAAAAGACCCAAGAGTCTTTTCAAATTCCAAAAATCAATTAATTCTTCAAGATGGTGTCCCTCTTGCAAGCTAATAAACTTCACTTTATTTAAAAATATATCTTCATAAAAGAGGCGTCCACTTTTTCCAAGGCTGTAATGTCCCCGTCTCAAGCCTGACCTTTTCAGTGACCGTTGGCCTATTCCGGAGACCCGTAGGCTAGTCGGAAGGTAAAATTAGGGTTTCCTATTTTGAAGGATGTCTTTGCTCGGAGTTGGTGGATTCATTGGCAGATTCTTTCTGGGTTTTCAGAGAGCTTCGCAGTGGTATGTTCATCTCGGCATTCTGAGCATTTTCAGGAATTTACTATTTTTAGTAAATTCTATTTCTGGCAGTTTCACAGTTGGTGTTGGTAGTGTTGACTTCCTACTTCAGTTTGATCAGTTGGCTTGTTCATTTAGGGCTTCGGGGCACAATTGGAGAGATAAGTTGAACTATTTAATTAAAGTCACGTTTTAATATTATATTTTAACGTTGACCCCCTTGGTCTAGCCTATTGACTTCATGTTGTTTTGAAAAGTGGTCTTTTGAGGGTGGCGCCTTCATTAAAGATTATTATATTATTTACCAAAGTCAAATCAAGCTTAAAGTGGACGCATTTATTAAAGTGGTGAATTTATTTAAAAATGTCAAGACTAAGCTATGAAGAAAAGGGACGCCATATTTTGAAATGATTAGGGTTTTGACCTTGCAGTGAAGTTTAGGGTTTCGAGAAGTCAACAGGAAATTATAAAAGGAAGGCTTTGAACCTCAATTGATTATCTTTGGTCTACAGTATTGTTATGCTGCCGGTTTGGCTCTGGAACTGCTTCGGGGAATGAAGGCCTCCTAGCTCGGGCATTGCTTCTTGCTTGCAATACAGCAACTAGTGGTGATTTAGTCTAGTTTGTGAGTTTGCTTTGATATGTGTGCATTGTAATCAGCTTGTGGCTGTCTAAATCAGTTTATTGCATATTAGCTAGTTTCTAGAATTTGCATTTTAGCTACAGCAGATCCATGTTTTTATTCGTAAATCAAAAAAGACAAAAATAATTGTTATGGGTATTGCATAAACTCTTCTATCTAGGCAAGGCGCCCATGTGTGCAAGTTTGTGGATTTTTTAGAGAAGTGTCTGATTTTTAAAAGGGAAATCGCCCCTGTATTGGGCCGTACCTTCTGCTGTGTCTTGGGAATCATGCATTTAATAAAGCTTGCATTTTAAGTCTGTTTCTTGTTGTTAGTTTGAGCGCCCTCATGCTAGTAGTGTTTTGCATTTAATATCACACCATTTGAGTAAGTAAGGAGGGAGCTTTGAGTTATTCAAGAAATCTATATGCTGCTGGTTATATGATGAGAAATGCAGGTCTGTAATAACAGTTGGAGAAATCTGCATCTTCATTATCGGATGGGTGCTGAGAGTTCTTAAAATCTTTGCGGAAGCTTCATTGTGGATTGCTCAAGTTTGAAAAGAGGTTGGATCTGTTAGTGCTATTTCAGTTTTAAGCTTTACTTCTCAGCAAAAGAAATTCTCTAATATTGTTGCAATTCCATTTATATGCTGATTCGTATTGTTAGCAAGATATCATCTTCCATATTGTAAGCTGGCAGTAGTACTGACAGCAATTTAGAGTCTTGCTTTATCAAATTGTAATGCACATCTTTACTTTCAGCATTTGATATTGTACTTAATTTATCTCCGCCCTATGGTAGCTACTGTCCCACTCTGGGTTAGCAAGCACATTCTGGGTGTTGAGTACTTTCAACTTTTCAGTATTTATTTCAAGCATTGTACTTTGTAACACTCCGCCATATGGTCGCCCCTCACTCCATTCTGGATTGGGTAGCACATACTTGGTGTCGAGTTCCCTTTCAACACTTAGTGTAGAAGATCCTCTGACCATATGCTCGCCATCATCGGCGCCATTCTTGGTTAGAGTTCCTGCATAAGCAATTTGATTTAGATCCTCTGACCAATGTTCACACCTTGCCCACATCGGGATCTTGGTGTACATTCTGGTTAGAGTTGCTTCAGCACTTTTTGGTTTAGCTGCTAACCTTAACGGGTGCATTGCTTTGTAAATCATAATTCGAAAAAACGAAAAAATTGGCTCGGAATATTTCAAAGGCATTAAGAAATAATTAAAAAATATAATAAACACCTAATGCAGGCGTCCCCCTTCCAAGTCCCTCTTTTAAACACAACTTGAAGTTGTTCTCCTAGGCCAAGGGGTCAACTGCAAATTATAACATTAATGCCTTTATTCACCAAAATAAAACCTTTAGAAGTCAGACTTGAATTGCATTTAAATGCTCCAACTGAAAATGAAGACCTGAAGACTGATAACTACATACTGCCAAAAATAGAATTTACAATAAATAGTAAACTCCCTGAAATGCCATAGAACCTCTGAATATGGAAACCCTAATTTTACCTCAAACGAGCCTACGGGCTTTCGGAATAGGCTGATGAGTGTCGGAACAGATCACTGATGAGAAGGGGACATTACATGGTGTTAGATGATATTCTAGAAAGTAATATTCCAGTGTTACCTAATGCTCGACAACAACAAGAAATACCACAAACTCCAGTGAATGTTAGGCGTTCTACAAGGATAAGTAGACCTCTCGAAAGATTGTTTCCTTCTTTATATTCTATTTTATTAACTGATGCTAGTAAATTGGAAGTGTATGAAGAAGCTATGTAGGTGGATACCAAGGAACAGTGAGAGGGAAGAATGAAAGAGGAAATGGATTCTTTGCTGCAAAATCAGACTTCGGATTTATGCAAGTTGCTTGCAAGTAAAAGAGCATTGTCAAATAAATGGATTTACAGGCTGAAAGGAAGCAAGAAAAGATTTATGGCCACACTCATGGTAAAAGGATCTGCACAAAAGAAAGGTATTTATTTGATGAAATATTTTCTCCGGTTGTTAAAATGACTTCTATTCGAACTGTTCTAAGTATTGTTGTTGCAAAACATTTGCATTTTGAATAGCTAGATGTGAAAACATTTCTCTGTGGAGATTCAGAAGAAAAAATATATATGCAGCAACCACAGGGATTTGAAATCAGAGGTAAGGAGAATCTAGAGTGCAAATTAAATAAGAGTTTGTATGGCTTGAAGCAAGCACCTCAGCAATGGTATTTAAAATTTGATAGTTTTATGGATAAACAAGGTTACAATCGGTGTCATTATGACCATTGTGTTTATTTTAAGAGGTTGGATAATGGTAGTTATATTATCCTTTTATTATATATTTAGAGCATGCTTGGTGCAAGGTCTAATATGGAGCACAATAATGAGTTAAAATAAAAGTTAGCAAAGTCTTTTGCTATGAAGGATTTGGGTGCAGCCAAACAAATCCTTGGTATGAGGATTTCTGTAAGGATCTACCTCAATTTGCATATAAATTTTTTTGATTTCACCCATACAGACGCTCAGGCATTTCATCAAACAGTTTGCTATTGTTGATTTTCATACCTTGTTCTTCAAGCAGTTTCCAGTTGCTTCCAAGAATATGATAAATATTCATGTAATGCATTCATAAACTCTCCCACAATTTCCTTAACAAATTAATCTAAACTTGCAAATAGATAGAGGAATCTGAAACACATATGCAGCTAATAAATCCGTTTTCAGAAGATTAACATGAATCTTATTGATCATAATTTAACAAATAATTACATACAAATCATAGAGCATATTGCTAACATGGTACTTTGTAACCAATTAGTCACCTTCCAAATCTTTGTCTAGCAGCCCAATCTCATTCTAACCATACTTCGACCTTCCTTTGAAGAGCACGAACCATTCATCAATTGTATTCCATTGACACCCTTTTTAATTTGTAGACTGTAAGCAATGTCCAGTGAGAAACTATGTATAGCTTGAAGTAAATTACAACAGCTCGACTCCCTCATACGGATCCACAAGACTTTTCAAAATTTGCTAATAGCGATTATGCTAACTTGGCAAATACGACTCCTTTAACTCCTGCTGAAGCTCCGCGTAGGCTCCCTCGGCTGGCAACCAGGCTCTTCCTGAATCCTCACTTTGACTCGTCAACTTTGAGTACGCTATCTTCACTAAATTTAAATATTTATAGCACCCGAATGTCCTTTCATAATTAAAATTGGCCAAAGTCTTTTAGAATGACCGATGTTTCTAAAGACAAGCAACTCCCAACAGCTCTTTACAAGTAGTAAGCGGCTACAAGAATTGATAATATATTACTCCCCATAAGTAAATTGACTCCTTGAATTAAAATAATCCAAAGCTCTCATTAAAGTAATGCTTCTTAAAATTCCATTCCTTGGCACAGTGTAAGAGGTCCACATGGTTTGTAATTTATTTTATTTCTTTCCCTTGATTCACAGATGCGTCTTTTCATATTGGTCTCCAATACACTTTATTCACACATCGTATTCACTCCAGTGGCAGTTTCAAATGGGAATGGTTCCAATGAAGATCATTATCGACTTCCCTTATTCTTTCCACCGACTCTCCAGAAAGAATACGTTACTGCTCCTTCAACATGTTACAGGATGGCAATCTCTTCTAAAGGGAATTATCTTCAAAGCTCGGTGCCACACAAACATGAATCGACATGCCAACCATCAACGCCCATATGCGATTCTTCTCATCATCTCTTAATTATTATTTTAAAGTTCCCGATAAATTTATTCTCAATTCAGAAGTTCTCAATTATCTATTCTCCCAACTCCTCCAAATTAGAGCAACTAGACATTGAAACGCTTCTCTGTATACAGGCACGGGCAACATCATATGTATTGATTCAATTCTCCTATGGTCCTACCCATGAAGTGGCGTCTTAGAATGACTTCTCCCGATAAAATGACTCCATGCAATTAACCATTCACCTTCCCTAATACAAATCGATAGATATGAGGCTAGCTCGCCCTTTGAACATCCCTAAAATTCTTCAAGGCTCAGACGTCATATTGAAATTTCTACAAACAATGAGGTAATTTGAATTTATTTAACTCAATACTCCCACCTTACTAAAGTGACAATGGTATCTTTGAAGTGCTATACCAGCAATAGACAAATATCTTCAAACACCTAGCCAATGAATTCCCTGAAGGCTGCAAGTTTATCCACTCCATAGTTCGTCTCCCTTACTCAGTAATATGGTGCTCTAATGTAAAATACGAAATCCTCTTTAACAATATGGTGGCAAGATACAAATTTAAGACAATTTTCTTTAAATCTCTCTTATCCCACAGTGAAATACCCACTTCAAAATACTAATTTTTGCGCATTCACTGTTTACTAAGCATTCTATAAATAACCATAAGTCTCCCATCTCGGAGGAATGAATCCAAAGTAAAGATTGATTAGCACCAAAATCATGATTCCTTATTAAAATGGTATGGCATCAAAGAATGGAAACATTGTTTCCCTTCTATTTACACTCATCCTCAATCCAAAACAATTGAGACTCAAAAAGATAATATCTTGAAAAACTTGAATGAATCCACTTTAAGCACTTGCATAATCCCTGTTTGGAATTATCAGCAATCACCCTAGGTGTATCTTCCAACACTGAAGATGATATTCTCTATGAGAAGGATTTCGTCCTCACAAAGTTCTGGATGATCTCCAACCAAAAACCTGTTTCACAAAACCCAAATCCAACCTACTACAACAAAGCTTCCAACAATCTTTTATTCTTTTCACTTCATAACTCCTCCTGGTGTCTTCTTGAATTCCTTTTTTCTCCAATTCACTTTTTAATTTAATTCTCTTTTGAATTCACTTTAAAGTAACTTATTTAATTCATTTTAACTTTTCAACTTAAGTTACTTTTTTGCTCCATTAATTTAAGTTGTCATTTTTAATTTACTTTTTTGACAACTTAAATTAATTACTTAACTTTATGCTGACACATAAAATTGGGGACATTACAATTTCACGAGACAGGAAAAACATAAAATTAACTCTATCTCAAAGTGATTATGTTGAAAAGGTGCTAAAGTGGTTTAATATGGAAAATGTTGAAGCTGTTAGCACACCTTTTGTTGGTATGTGTAGCAAGATCATGGTCCAAGTTAAGTTTTTGGCCTCTTTGCTCAACATAATTTCCCCCCAAATTAGTGAAATGGGGGAGTGCCAGGGGGACCACCCCCTCAACGGGGATCCGAGGGCAGAGCCCACAATGGGGGTTGTTGGGGGCAACACTCCCAACGAGGGCTATTGGGGGCTGTTGGGGGCAATGCCCCCAATCGAGGGCTCAAGGGCAATGCCCCCAAATCAAAAATTAGTCAATTTTAATAAAGGAAATTTGTTGCAAACTCCTATTGTAAATTTGGTTGAAAAACAGTTTTGGAAATTGCCTAAAGTAATTAATTATTCATGCTGTGAAAATGGGATGTGAAGTGGCATGGTTGTGCGGCTGGAAACTATACACTCGCAAGTTGTGTTGGATGAACACACAAGAAGTCATGCGTAAGAAAATTGAGGTGTCACAATTTGCATTGAGCGCACACAACAACACGTGATGAAATTTGAGAGTATTTTGAAATGGTCGCAGCATATTGTTGCAAGTTAATGTAACTATATTTTTTGTTGGAAGTTTAATAAAACTAGAATAGTTGTTGTTTGTGGACATAGCCCAAAGGGTGAACCAAATTAGAATTTTTGTCTTATGCATCTATGTATTTCGTTCTCTGCTCTGTCATTCATTTTTGCATTATAATTGTTTAAATTCATTTATTTTATTGTTCCATCCTGCTTGGGATCCCCAACACCTTTGTCTAGTCATTTTAAATTGACTAAGGAGATGTGTCCAAAGACACAAGAGGAGGAAGAAAAAATGTCAAAGATTCCATATTCTTCAGCTGTTGGTAGTTTAATGTACGCCATGGTATGCACGAGGCCGAATATTGCACATGTTGGAGTTGTGAGCAGTTATATGAGTAATCCCTGAATGGAACACTGGAATGCTGTGAAATGGATTCTCGCGTATTTGAGAGGGACAACAAATAAACATTTATGTTTTGGAGGATCAAACATTGCTTTACAAGCTTATGTTGACTCTGATTTGGCAGGTGGCATTCATACTAGGCAAAGCACTACATGTTATGTGTTTATTGTAGGTGGGATAGCAGTTAGTTGGATTTCTAGACTACAGAAAGTTGTTGCTTTGTCAACCACATAGGCGGAATATGTTGTTGCAATTGAAGCAAGCAAGAAGATGATTTGGTTGCAATAATTTCTTGAGGAATTAGGCAAGCAACAAGTTGATAATTTTATATGTGGACAACCAAAGTGCCAAGAATTTTGCACTTCATTCTAAAACAAAACACATACAGATGAGATATCACTTCATACGGTCAGTGTTGGAGGATGGTCAGTTGACATTGGAGAAAATTCACACAAGTAAAAATCTAGCAGATATGTTTACGAAGACAGTAACACGGGAGAAGTTGATTTCCTCTTCAACTTTTGTTGGTCTTCAAGATTAAAAATGGTGGAAATAAAAACACCTATGTCCAAGGGTATTAATCCAATGGGAGTTACAAGCGTAGTAGTGCTAAAGGATCAGTCTCCAAGTGGAAGATGTTTTGGTGTGGAATCTAATCAGTCTCCAAGTGGGAGATGTTTTGGCGTGGAATCTAATCAATCTCCGAGTGGAAGATTGTTAGTTTGTGGAGCCAGATCATACTCTGAGGTTAAATTTTAGCCACTTTTCCAACTGTGGTTTCCCCCCAAAATAATCAACGAGTGCAGGAGGGTCGGAGCCCCTCTTGCAAGGTTCGGGGGGACCACCCCCCGACTCTCCGCCCCCCTCCCCCCCCTCACCCACAACGAGGGCTACTAGGGGTAGCACCCCCAAAGAAAAAATTCCCATTGTAATTAAAATTTTGTTGAAAACAATTTGTAATTGCCTGCAATTTTCAGTTTTCTTTGTTGCGTATCAATAGAAAACTATGGCACACAGTTGGAAGTTGTAAGGCCACGCATTTTTGTGGTTACACGAAGCAAGTCGTGCGCGAATGAGAGTGAGACAGCATGGGTTTTTGTTTGAGGAACACACAACAATGTGTGTGGGTGCAGAACGTAGTGAGAAGTTTAGTGCATAGAACAATTTGTGTTTGGAGCATGCAGTTGTAGTAATTGCTGCAAATTAAACAAAAATACTGTAACTCTATTTTTGCTGGAGAATTTTAATAAAACAGATAATTGTTTTGTGGACGTAGCCCAAAGGGTGAACCATGTTATAAATCTTGTTGTCTATGAATTTATTCGCTTCAATCATTTAACTTTTGATTTGCATTGTTTATTTCATTATATTAATTGATCCAATCCTACCTGAGATCACAACACAAAGCACGCTTGGGATTATCCTAGCTAGGGCTATGATGCATAAGAATGGTGTGAGCAAGCACACGCTGTGTTTTTACACAAGGCCTCTCAAGTGTGCCATAGCTATAAGGGCCAACACTATTGAAATCTTCCTAAGGTGAGAATGACCTTTCCAAATGTTGTGATTCAAATAAGTAGTAAACTTATTATTATTCAAAAATATTTAAAATTATAAATAAATGAGATGAAGTTAATTTAATTAAATTATCATAAGATGTTATTCATTTCCTTTTGATAATATTAATATTCTTGGATGTAATTATATATATTAATGATGGGGATCTTGGCATGCTTAAGTCTTAGGTTAGTTAGTATTGATAAGTAAGCATTTTTGTATATTATATATAAATTATAGATATACTTTAAAATATTTAAACTCAAATAACAATAATAAATCTGTTGACATACAAAAGTAATTCATATATTAAATCTATCTAATTGTATACTCTAGAAAAAAGTAACATTACACCACTAAAACAAATCTAGGAGGGGTTGGGTAAGCTATCCCTGTGGCCACCCAAGTTATAGTTGCAGATTGTAAACTAGAATAGAGTGGAACCAAAATGTAAGAACTCTCAACTAAAAAAGCGCAAGCTTTTGTAAAAACAAGAAAAGAACACGGGTTATGCTCTATTGAATAATCCACATTCTTTTCCCTTCTTTTGAAAAAATCTCTGCCTTTTGTTTATAAGTACTCAAGCTTTTCATTTTTGCATCATTCGTTCACGTTTTCAATTTGTTGCTTTTTTCCTATTTTAAACCTGAGCAATTGAATTCCATTTGCACCTTCAAATTGCCATGTCAATGTTACATAAATGGAATGCTACTATGCCTCCAACTCATTTAAAATTGTCTCTAAGGCCTCCATCTAGTTGTTATGTAATCTTACTGTGGCTCTTGATAGTATATTTTAGGTAGCTGTCTAATTGATGCTCTTTTGCCTTCCCTTTTACTTGGTTCATCGTCCAATTAATGAGATGAAGTTGAAGAGGATAGGGAATTAGAAAAATATCAATTTGTAATCATTTCCATGATCACATAAAATGTTCCATAACATGAGATGAATATAATGAATTAACACAAAGTGATGAATATAATGAGTTAACAAAGTGGGAATGAAGAAAAAAATTATAGTTAGATACTGTGCTTGACATATATTGGGTACTACAATAAAGAAACTGCACATAAGTTGTTAGTTCTGAAAATTTTACAGATGCAGAGAGAAAACCTTGTTATTCATGTCTTCCATAGTGAAAAACCCGATCACTTTAGGGTACTCAAAAAGCATGGTTCCAAAGTCTTTATCACTCATGCCAAGCTCCAAGAAAAAATTCACTCTGCATTTAAGCTCCTCAATGCCAAAAGACAAAATTTCCGGACAATGGCTTATAATGAAACCCATCCAGTCCATTGCAACTCCATTATTTTCTAGAAGTTGGACATTGCAATCCAGATCTTCTATTGGACGTCTTATAATTCTTTCATTCTTTGTAAGCACCACCCCAAGATATCTCCCTTTGACATGGATTGATTTCAGCCATCGAACTCGTAGTCTTAAGCCTTCTAGATCATCAGCAGCAGCACTCACCAGCTCCCCAATACGTGGATATGAAATTTGATTGTGCTTTAACCATCTGTATACAGAGAAGGTATCAATACAAGAATTTTCACAAGTTCACATTAAGATCAATACTTGCAATGTGCATAAAAACAGCCATATTAAATTTTAAATTTTCTCAACCAGCTCTGTTACAAAAATTTGCATTCACTCAACCTAGAAGTCTTCTGGACTAACTTCTCTTCTAAGCCAAAAACCTTCAATCCAATTCACTGAAACAGTTAACCAAATAAGTGCTTCTTATCATTACAGATAAAACAGTGATAATTGAATGTGGAACAACAATATTCTTAATTTTGCATGTATTCAGGCATATCTGTATTTCAATGAGGACAGTTTAAACAAAGATAATAGCAGCAAAATTCATTCTTGGGATTAAAACAGCAGACCATAGAATAAAGTTTTTTTGAAAAATCTCAATTTAATTGGGAATATTGAGTTAGGGGTTTCAGGAAAAAGGAAAAAGAAAAATCATGCAGCAGACAAAAAATTATGAAATAAATAGGGTTAGGGTTAGAGTTTCACCATTAAAAAAAAAAGAATTGGCCTACCTTGAAAATTTGGCCAAAAGTTGGCCAATCATGATAAATCACGGAAAAAGTGTTAACAATTTGTTTTGACTGATTTGCAGTTCAAACTCTTGATTTTTCTGCTGAAAAAAGCAGGGCAGGCTGTGAGTCGCAATTTTTTCCCATGTTTTGCTTCTTTTAAAGGATTGCATGTATAACACAACTAGAAAAAGAAGATTCAAAGTCATTTGTAAATTCCATTGCTTGATGCATAAAAGTGTATCAAAATGAAAAGTTTCACTGATTTTGGGTCTCACATTTGTGTAACTTCAACATGATATGCAGATTTCCCTCTTGAAGCATTTGTCCATGCACTTGAGAGTTGCCATTCAATGCATCCCATGGCATATGAATCTGAGGTTGACAGATATATTTGCCTCAACATATGGCCAAGGTGCAAGATTTATTAGTGGAACCAGATGGAAGTAGGTGTACTCAGCAATGAAGGCACTACATCTGTGACCTGCTTAAGCAACATCTTCCATCAACAAATTCATTAATATTCAACACTTTCAGAGGATATAATGCATAGGCTGAACTTGGATACTTTGTTGCAGGAGTAGGAGAAAAGCATGCATTAACAATACCCTTCTGGTACCTAAATAGTGTAGCACTTGTTTTGAATGTCAATGAATTTGTATATGAAGATAAGTTGTTTTGTGAACAATAATAAAAGAGAAAATTTTACATTATGTTTCAATCAGTCAATTCATGTGACTTTGTCTGAGCAATTTGTCAAATAAGTAAAGTGAGAACTTTTTTTGCATCTAAAGACATTTCTTGTGGCATTTAAAATGAAGTATGACAAAATTGAAGATTACATTCTCATGCAGATTCTAAGCTTCTCAATTAGTAAAGAATTTTGGGGAAATTTTGTGCAGCACAGCTCTTAGTTTTAAAGCTGATTATTGATTTTAAATCTCAAATGTTAATGAGGATAATCATAAAGCTAGGAACTCTGTAGCCATTTTTGCACTGTGTGGTAGAAGATTATGCTTAGTATATATATGTCAGAGAAGAAACTAAAATAAACTTTGCAATGGAAAAGTTGTCATCTAATATTATTGATGATTAAGACCAAGGGGATTGAAAACACATCTCAAAAATAATTTAGCGCTTCTAGTTCTGTTGGCCATCATGTCACCGCAGACAAAATTTCCAAGTATAGCCAATCAACTGGTGGTTGTTACTCTATACCTATGTCTAAGCATTCATCAGAAAGGAATGATGGCAATCCAAGAAGTAAAATCTTGATTCCATGAGGTTTTGTGATTAGATGTGGAATCTGTAAATGATCTCATTTTATACCATTGTCCAGAAAATAAGGATTATTAACTCAATGATATGTCTTATTGACTTATAATAAATACTTTGCCAGTGTGCACTTATCTCAGAGCACACTTTTTCAGAAGACCTTAAACCTGTTGACAATGATCTGATTATATAATAGAAAACTTAAGCCCTAAGAAGCTGGTTTGGCTCTAATTTTTTCTTTCCATGGCAGTCTTTCCTTGATTGCCACAGCACTTTCTGTCAGTGCAGTAGGAATTTTCAACATCTCCTGCATTTATTCGTGAGGCCTTTTAGTTATTCTTTCCCTTTGAGCAGCCTGGTTTCTTACACATATATTGGCTTCTATAGTTAGTGGTTCAACTGCTGATGCTATCAAAATGACCTTGCCACTGAGGAAACCAAAAAACATTGTTCCAAAGTGTTTCATAGTCCCCAGCGAATATGGTTCTTTGTATTCCTGATTTTGGCAATGCCTGCAAGTGATTAGAGCAACTTACTCTTATAGGTTACTTTTTAGGGAGAATCCCTTCTAAAGTATGCTTAAAAGTTGGGTTAATACCACATTGGTCTCTCATGGTGTTAAGCCGGACATAATCAAAAACTTAACCAAGGGTTTTTTCCTCTTCTACTTAGAAGAAGTTGTAATGTCCCCATTTTAGCTCTACACTCTTCAGTGACTATTAGCCTATTTCCGGAAACCCGTAGGCTAATCAGAAGTGGAAATTAGGGTTTCCTATTTTGCAGGAGGTTCCAAATGAGATTTTGAAGGGTTGCATGTGTAAAGTGTCTTGCCAAAACTGATCCAAAACTTCTGTTTTTCTGCCTTAGGAATATTGACAAACACTTGCCTTGCAAGCTAATAACTGCTGGTAATTGTTTTCTGTTTGGTTTGTTCTTGTTTTGGTTTGTTCTTGAAATGTCTTGCCAAATTTGATCCAAAACTTCTGTTTTTCTGCCTTAGGAATATTGACAAACACTTGTCTTGCAAGCTGATAAGTGCTGGTAATTGTTTTCTGTTTGGTTTGTTCTTGTTTTGAATGATGTAATGATGTTAAAAACACTTGATTATCAATACAAAACGTATACCAATGCAATAGAAATGAAATGCAAATATTTTTGTATTTTTCCAATGCATATAGATGACTAAACCCATGCAAAGTTGCACCTACAGCATTAGGCATTTTTACAAACATTTTGCAGCCAAACTCCTAACTCCATGATATTGCAATATAATGTTCTCCAATCTGATTACAAACTTATGGCAAATATAGCTATGATTGGTTTACAATACCATATGCAAACTGACAGCAAACTGAGCACACTCCAAGCCTAATTGAACCAAACTAAATGCAGACTTGTTTTCATAAAATGCAGATATACAATATGAGGTTGCTGCTGGGCAGCGATTTTCCTTTCTAACAATCCCAGCCACTATATGAAATGCAATCGATAGTATAATGCAAGACTACAATTGAGTATTTGGAACCTGGAATAGACGCCAAAAAGGAAGCAGCTGTAACAGTGAAATCTGATGAAGCTCAATTGATATCTTCCCAAAATCGTCCTTTTTGTGTAAAGAAGCAGCGCTTGAGCTCCTTTTTATCCAGCGACCCTTCTCCTTGTAGAATCGAATTTTCTTTGCTTCTAAACTTCAAAATCTCACCAATATGTGTGGCGCCTTGTTTATCAATTGAAAGCCTTCAAAATCTTCACTCCTGAAGCTGCACCAACAATAATAAGAGATGCCACGAATTTCCAATGGAGAAATAACAAAATTCGAATTTCTTCTTGGTTGAAATCAACTTCCAGAAAGCTGCAATTATTTACTGAAGAAATCGTCCTTCTTCCCAAAACTGAAATTGAATATCAAAACAGCAATATATCACCAAAAATCAAATCTCCCTTGAGCATAGAAATTTGTCCTTCAAGCTGCAAATCGACCTCACTTCAAACTGAAAATGCCTTCTTCAAAAATCTAAGAATGTATCACTCCAAATCGATTTCTCCTTTTGATCAAAATTTGGCCAAAGGCCATTAAATTTTGCCACCAATGGAAGACTAAAGTATCTCCCCATCCAATCCAACTAGGGTTGATATTGCACAACCGAAACCAGTACTCTAGAGTATTCAAACCCTCGAGCAATGCAAGCAATCAAGCTTATACCTCACAAGCATGAAAATAGATGTACTCAAGATATGTCAAATGGCTTGCATTCAACCCCTTATAAAGAATTATCATCCATCACCAAGAAGCTTCTAGAAAATAATATTATTTTATTCATTAAGTGACTTTATAATATAACATTTGTTTTTAGTCACTTTATTAAATTAATTAAATATAAAGCTATCTTTATGATATTAATTTATTGAGATAACTTTACAAATAATTAATTTAACATTTATTCCCTTATTTCTCCTTTTAGCCTTTTGGGAATAATTAAAGGCTAAACGATCACCTAGTGGCTACTTAGAAGGGGACATTACAACATGCAGGAGTTTGACATTGTGCTTTTTGGAGCTTTCTGGGCTTTTGGAGAGCTTTAGGGTGTGGTAACATGCATTTCATGAAAATGACATGCATTTTTATCTAGTACCTTGCATGCAGGAAAGGTTTCTAGGTTTTTCTGGGTTTTCAGAGAGCTCCATAATGGTGTAACATGCATTTGCTTCTGACAACCTTTTCCAACACTTACTATTTTTAGCAAGTCATGACAGCTGCTCAGTTTGTGTTCAAATGGAGTTTGTAAACACAAACTGTTTATAGCAATTTGCTATTTTTGGTAAGTTCTATTTATAGTAGTACCATCCTAGCAGCAGCACAGTCATTTCCAATCCATCATTCTATTTTTTTGGCAATGAGGCAGTTCAGTTTGGACCTTGGCTTCTTCATTCCTCTTAGAGCCAAGTTTTAATAACTTACGTCATTTTTTCAGTGTTTCTTTTTGGACCCTATGCCTAGACGATCAACTTCAAGTTGTTTTAAAAGAGGGGACTTATCTTGGAAGCCTTAAGTGAAGTTTAATATTTTTAAAAGTTATATTAATTACCTCTTATCTTGGACGCCTAGGGAGTTGTGCTAAAAAAGTAATTTAATATTATAATTGCAATTTGGAGATGGGTGCCCATTTTGGAAGTTGAAGCGTTTCGTGTTCTTTCTTGGAGGTTTCAAAGTGATTCGTTTTCCAAGAGAAGTCTTTTTATTCAAGCATTGCTCATTCATTCTCTTCTTTTGGAAATTATAATAATGTTATACTGCTGAAATATTTTCAAAGCTTTGCTTCGAGGAATGCATACCTCTTAGCTTCTTCTTCCAGTCTTCGTGCTTGAAAGATAGTACCTAGCTGGACTTACCGAAGACTGTGCTCCACTCAAAAGTGCAGATAGAGCTTCAATTTCTGATTTATTTAAGCAGATTGCTGTTGTATAATTTGTTCTACTATTGCTAGTCCGTGCTTGGCTGTAGCACATTTTCATTCATAGCTCATTGGGCGAATTTCTTTTGGTTCTGGGTATTGGCTCAATGGTTTTCCCTTGCCAGAGGGCCCCTTTGCACAAAGTTTCATATTTTTTGAAGGTGTCTATGAATTTCTAGAGTTGGTCGCCCCTCTTTGGAGATTGGGGTTTTCACTGTGGCTGCATTGGGAAGCGTGCACAAATAATCCAAAGATATTTGGTGAGGTTTCTCCATTGGCACTTAATCACCCAGCTCCTAGCTTTCGTTTGCATTCAGTTTCATCTTCATTGGAGGTGTTTGGAGAGAGATATGAGCATTTTGGTGCATTCTATACTGCTGGTCTGATTTTTTGTACATTACTGTTTCTTATCAAATCTGATTTATTCGAGCTTATTTGCTGATCATTTCCATGTTATATCAATTAGAGAACATGTCTCTAACATTTTGACATAATTAGTCTCAAAAAACTAAATTGTTGTGCAGCTGATTATCTATTTTGTAAAGTTGGTTTAGTAGTACTAACAGCTATTTATAATCTGCACTTTATATTCTTGTTTATACTCCCACTAAAGATGTGGTTGAGTCTGATTTTTACTTTCAGCACTTGTATTTTAATTCCCCATGCTATATAAGTGGTAGTGTGGATTCATGGCTGGCTTGCCACTTTATTAATTGTTAATATCTCCACTCCCACTGCATAAGTGGTTGAGTTTGTAATTTCCTTTCATTCTATGGTTGGCTTGCCGCCTATGTTCAGTTGTAAATTACATTCCAGTTTGCTAATGATCCCTGGCACTGTATGCTCTCACCTCACCCACATTGGGATCTTGGTGATCAAAAGGTGAGGGTTACTATTCTTGCTAGTTTATATTTGGAGCTAACGCTAACAATGGTGAAATTGTGTTGATATTTCAAAATAAACTTAAGGGGATATTATAGAAGCCAACCATGCAAATGTTATCCTCAAACATGGTCCTTGATATGTTTGTAGTTCTCTAGTTGTTTTCTACCTATTGAGTCCAAAAATCACTACTCACAATCCTAGAAGAATCAATCCACTTTAGGACCAAGAAAATGTTATCCTGTAGGTGGATTAATCAGCTCATCAACAAGATGTGAGTGATTAAGACCAGTTGCCAAGAGTGGATATTCTCTCCTTCACTTCAAGCTTAGCTAGACACAAGAGGATGTTCCTAGAGGTATCTTTAATAAGATTAATCAAAACTGAAGATAAACAAACTAAAAGTGCTACAATAGTATCCAATGTATGATTGGCTCCAAAGTTTGTCACTAGACCAAAGATTAACCTATTGCACATAAAACCTCTATTAAGCTAGTATGAACATTATTGCACAAATGCAAGATGAAGGTATGCAAGACATGATTCTGTAAGATAAGAATTCTCATGTCTTGCTATCGATGCTTCCCTAGATGAATCGTTGAATCATGAGATGCATACAAGCTACTAACCTACTACTAAACTACTGGTAAAAGATGTTTTTCATTTTAAGAGTATGGTTGATCATAAATTTCTAAGACCAATGCCTAATCCAATGGATTATGAAGTCACAATTTACCAAGAGAAACAACACATTGAAATCACATCAGAATAGAAGGTATGCATATTCATACACCAAAGATATGATATTAAACAAAAGAACATACTTAATAATCCATCTCTAAACGACAAAAAGCCATATGGAATAAAAAAAAGGCCATTACAAGATTGCAATGACTTAAAATGTTGCAACATTTATCAAATCCTTATTACAATCATACCAACAAATGTGGCAAGAGGAAACCCCAAGCTAGAATGTTGTCGCAATTTGTCACATAGAAGTTCCCCTAAAGATCTATAAATGGCCCCAAAGATATTCAATTATAGATTTACAACCTTGTTATTTACAAAACGTGTTGTTTTGTAGGCAACTGGACTTGCAAGAGTTGAAACCTTAGACAATCCTTAGCATTTACAATTGCATGAGAAGAAGAAATGGCTGACCCCTTAGAAGAAAAACAAATTGGTATTTATAGCCTTTTGTTCAATCACCTAGTTGCGTGCAAGAATTCAACGAAGAATTATACATCATAAATGTGGCGTACAAGAGAAGTGAAATCCCATGAAATCCACTAAATGGGTAGTTTGGAGCTAGCATGAAGATCATCGAAATCTAGAACTCAACCATCACATTCATGGGGAACTAGACTTCTTTATCATCTACCATTGAAAATTGAAATTGCATGCAAATTCACACCCTTGAGATGAACAATTGCTTTTAGCCAAAAAAATCCTCCTTAAGCAATTGTAGGAGTCAAATTTGATCATTAATGGCACTATGGGAAGGTATATCGAGTGATAGAGGCAATTTAGAATAAATGCAAAACTTCGATGTGAGATATGAGGTTAGCACAGGGGATATGAAGTTTCATGTCAACACTAAATGTCAAGATAGGCCATTACAATGGAAGCCTATAAGTCCATAGCAACTCTGCAAATGGATGAAAATTAATTACTGAAGCAATATGGAGAAATGCAAAAACTTGTTACAAAATTAGAGGTCAAGATAGAACATGGAATGGAAATCTAGAAGCCCACTAAAATTTCATTGGAAAAGGATCAAAAGGAATGTGGGGGAAAAAACATATGGAACCAGCAAAGGGAAGTGAAGATGGAACATGGAAGAAGTCCATCCAAACTCCACAAGTCCGCAAAGGGGGATCAATGCACAAGGATAAAAGGTGGGACTTGATTAGAGGTCAAAAGGTTGGGAGATGGAAGAAGTCCAAGCAAACTCCGCAAATTTACAAAGCTTATGAAACTTCACTGAAAGTCAAGGATGGGAGAATGTGGGGTTGCGAAACAGGACAAAGGGTGGCAGATGGGAAGAAAATTGAAGAGGTCCATTAGAAACCCACAAATCAACAAAATAGAGGGAATGGAAGATTGCAGAGGTGCAAAGAAGGATGGGAGGTCAAGAGATCTAATGATGGAAATGGAAGATGAAAGAGTTTCATCAAAACTCCACAAATTTGCAAAAGGGAAACAAGGAGGAAAGCAAGGGTCGCGATAATCAAGAGCGAAGATGGATCAAAGGTTGGGAGGAAGAAGGAAAAGGGAAGAAGTCAAGACAAATCCTGCAAGCCCACAAAGCACATGAAACTTGACCGGAAATTGAGAACAGGAGAAAACAGGGATTGGAAAAAATTCAAGAGGTCAAGACATGGAAAGGAATGGAAGAAGTCTAAATTAACTCCACAACTCCACAAAATGGAAAGAGAGAAAGGAGCAAGAGAAAGGGAGAATGTGGAAGAGGATGGGAGGTTGGGAGGTCAAGAAAAAGAAAAATCCAAACATATTGAAATCTCACAAACTAATGGAACATAGGAAAATGAAGGAATGAAGGGACTCAATGGAATTAATGGAATTTCTATGTGGGACCAATGGTCACAACAAGAGGTTGAAAGACCAAACAATGTCCAGTAGTCCACTTAAACTCCACAACTCTATAAAAATTGTAAAAAATGACCAAAACCTTCCTATTCATAAATCTTTTTTGGATTTTTGCAACTTCCAGCATATAATAGGAAATGGGGATTGATGAGGAAGAACATGTAGGAAAATTTGACCAAGGGAGACCCATTTAAAAATTTCTCAAATCAATTATAGGTGATGGGAGAAATGAGGCCTAATGCACAAGGGTGGTGGGAATCAAGAAAAATTTTGCATTGCTAGATTCAGTCCCAACATAGAATAGGGATTTTTTGTGGTCCAACTAGCAAGTCATCAATGTGCTAGTCTAGATTAAGATCCCCATTTTACCCTTTTTGTGCTAGCCTTTCTTAGATTTTATCGCTTTCTCTGTTAGAAGGGTGGTGTGTATTAAGGTGGACAAATTTTATTCAACTTGTCCTCAAATACGAGTTCGTCTCAAAACATATCTCTCCCTAAACCTTAAGGAGTTCGTCAAGATACAAACTAGTGACATGCACCATGCTTAGCATGTCCTTTACATTAACCTTCCTAAAACTTGCTTTCAATATCAATCTTCTAGACACAAAATCAAAGATTGCCCCTCAAGCAAACCAACCTCCAAACCAATAGTGATCATCTTCAAGCAAAAAAAATGAGGATGGGTGGACCACCATTGTCAAGGTTAGAAAATGGCCACAATTCTCCTAACAAAGGGCCCAATGCTAATTCCAATAATGGGGCACCATGACAAATGCTAGTGCTCCAACTCATGAAAAGGCTAAAAATGTAGATGTGATCCACCAAAGGTCTCTCAAGATCCAAGAGAATACTCTAAGGAGGTTGTAGTCAATGTACAATGTCTATTATTATGTTTTGATAAAATTGGTTATTCGACTATGTATTAATTGGTTGTCGACGTTGGGTGGTTATATGCATTGGTTGGTTGATGGATGTGTTCTTCTTGGCAACCATCGAATCCCTTAAATAGATTGTTTATCAAGAAGGAAAGTAGTATGATCTAGTCAAATCAACTCTGATCCATGGCTGACCATCTCTGGTCTTCTTCTGTAATAATTTCATGTGTGAATAAAGATATATTTTACTCATTTATCTGGTATGCATTGTCATCTTTATTCTTAATTCATGTATTTATTTTATCAGATAGAGCAGTAAAAAGAGGTTGATAAGTCATAGTACTCAAGGATGCTTTGCAATGAGTATTTTGTCTTCTCAAGAATCCAATGTTATGTCTTAAATTCATACCTCATCTTCACCTTAGAGTGTTAGGTGGTCTTGCAACCCTCCTCACTTGATGGAAGAAGGTAATTTGTTCCTAACAAACAAAAAATGCAATTTGGGGAGTTCACTCCCAACAAGCAAAGTAAGATTTGGAAGGATATTTATTCTACACTTAAGGAAAAAGTTGTACTCCAAGGATATGGCCTTTGTATCCTTGTTTTCATGAATTGTTACTCTTGGAATGTTAGGGGCCTAATAGACGCACCCTACAAGTATTTTGTGTAGAATTTTCAATAGAGATTTCATAAAATTGACTAAAGAGGTGAAAATTGTTTTTTTTTGTAGTTTGTCATGTCATATGGCCATATATTTTGTTGTCCAAGAATAATCATGAGTAAGGACGTAGTGGAAGGGCAATGTTTGTGTTTTCCAAGCGGCAACCCCACAACACCACCTATGGTATGACCCCTCTAATGGAGTTTTCTGGGCTCTTTTCAACATTAAAATTAGATTCTTAGGAATTGTGAATGTTTACACTAACATAGCTAAAAGGGCTCATCTTTGGTGTTGACTTGTTCATGAATTGTCAAATGTGCTGATGCAATACAAGGTGGAGAAACTCACTATTCAACACCAAATAACCTGACTCAAACAATGAAATAAACTTTTGATCACAAAATCACCCAACTTCCCTTCAAACACCTTTAAAGGCTTCTAGCCCTCAAAACACAACCTTGAATGAAATCTCTTGAAGAATGCCATACAATGGCCAACTAAACATCCATTAAGCATTGGCATAGACCCAGACACATTATCCCAATAGATCACACTAAATTTCTTTGTACCAACATTAAGAATCAATAGGCTGCTTTGCCCAAAAGGCTACTAAATTAGCCTTATTTTCCAAAGGGAGTACCTTTAAATCACTTTACTTTCACAAAAACTCTCTTGACAGAGTTAAATTGTCTATCAAAACCACAGAATCCTTGATTCATTCTCAGGTTTATGACTTCTAACCTGCTGATCCACCCAACCCTCCATTTTCTTACAAAATACTAGGGTTTTAATGAAAACCACAACTCCTTGACTTTCCCAATCAAACCAATGCTTCAAACACCCCACATATAATCTGCACACCCTCAATAATACCTTACATAAACCATACAATCAAACTACACCAAAACCATACTTTGGTTACTCACTTTCTCATGAAAACACTCTGCCCAGCCCTAGGGCATCTCTTCCAAGCCACCCAAACATCTGATTGTGACTCCTAACCTATTTGAACATCTAAAATAACATAATACATGGCATCCCCCCGAGTAACATGAAACAACAGTAGAAGGAATGGCTTCTACATTAATAAACCTTCAAACTCAGACCTTGCTGGCCTGTTACAGGCAGTCACAAGTTTTTATTGAGATCTTCCTCTAAAATTATATAAAGTCCCTCAAAACAGATGGAGATGAAAGTTAAAACATGCCACCACAATATTTCACATGTTTCAGTTCATTAGAAGCCTGTACGGGATCATACAGTGTAAAGGAAGTTCAGAAACACAGTAAAATCTGTTAAAAACACTTGAAATTGGATTGGAATTCTTCTCAATTGTGATCAACCAACGTTGTCCAACCCATGAAGAGGTCTCTTATACATTTCCAAAGCTAAACTACCTCTCAAACGACCACAACTGACTCTTTACCTTCTAAAACCCTTCAACTTCAAATATTTGTAAATTGACAACTTTTCTTGTCTTGACAACATTACATTTTGTTGTGCAACTTTTACATTTGAACTCCAATGTCCTCCCAAACACCTAAATACATAGAAAAATGGTCTTTGAGACCTTATTTGATACAAACAAAACTTTGAACACCCCCTAGACTCAACCTACCAACACCTTGTCACATTTTACCAAATCAAATTTTGCATTGTGGTTGTAGGTGCTCCTACACCATGTGCAATGGGTCTTTAGTGGAGACTTTAATATAATTAAATGGCTTATGACAAGTAGGGTACCACCTGATGAGATGGATAGCTAGAAAGCATGAAGAATGGTTTTATATGAGAAATAAAATTGGTCTTTATGACCCCAATAATGGCCACCAAACTACCTCTTCGGCATGGTACAAATGGTCCAATTTGCATAATGGTTCGGAAAGGGTCATTAAGAAGCTTGTTTCTGCTATGATTTTTGCCCAACCCTATTTTTCCATTGCTAGCTATTTTTCTCTTTTAGTAGAACCCTTGCCAAGTATTGTGCTTACTAACCACTCTCTAATCCATTTTTAGATTGAGTGGGGTCTCCAAAATCCCAAGACTGAAAAAATGCATCTTAAACACATAAGTGTGGGCTGTAATGTCCCTCTCCTGATTTGCCCTAGAATTTTCCTACTGATCACAAATTGCAGCAAATTAGGGTTAGGGGTTCGTCTTACCAAATAAATCTCTTTAATGATGCAATTTTGGGTTTGAATCCCGCAAGCACCACATAAACAATATATGCTTACTTATTAGAGTTAGGCAATTACATCACATCTATAGATTGTCATTAATGCAAGCACGCTAGGATTTGGGAAAACTGACATGATGGGTCCACCCGAAGCCATTTCTACACCAAGTCTAAGAGGGTCTCTACCACAACCCTCTTGGCAGCTTGTATTTGCTTTCCCCATCAATGTCTCAACCCCCTAAAGACACTTGCCATCTTGTGGAATTGGGAGGGGATCGTAAGTGGATTACTTGGCTCTCTGCGTAACTGCCCTATGGTCCTAGGAGCCGTTACGGTCAACTCTAGAATGGCCTACTTAGCCTTGTTTACCCCTTTTGCTTGCACCCCAAGCCCTTCCTACAAGGTGGGTTTCAGTCAATCAAGCATATCTCCTATTCTATCATTAGAAAATATACTTAAATATTCTTTATTATCTATAAGCAATATGTATACATATGTAAAACAATGATTGGTTCCGATAATAATAATCTATTGTGATGAACTGGACGAGTTTCCCTTTTGATCGTTGGTTTGTATGTTCCTTTTCTTAATTGATCTATTCTCAATATTCAGAAGATATTGCTTAAAGAGAAACAAACAGATTAGTCTCAATTGAATAATGACTAATAAGGATTAATACTTGTTGCAAGCATCATTATTGCATAATCGTACTATATATATTGTTGTATATGTAATTATATTAAACTTACTTCCCTTATTGATTTATCATTTATCTTCGTTTATCTCTCCTCGAGTCCACTCTTCTTCCCACATATTTCTTCTAATCTGAGTATATCGTATTCATGTGTCTGCATGCTATGCTTAGGAAACACTTCTATTTCTCTGCTTTAATACTCTGAAAATATATCCTTACGAGAGCTGCTTGAACCTGTTCTTTATTAAGATTTCTTATTGATTTCCCTTTCCATGAGTATCTGTTGTTGTCCTCTTCCCATTTATTCGTATCTCTCCTTTATACCTCCAACAGTGGGGAAAAGTCACCTCTATTTGTTACAAAGGCACATTCCTTTCTAATTGCTGCCTCCCTTTATTTATACTAATCATTGTCCCTCTTAATCACATTCTTTTTAATCTCATTTGCTGCTTTATAATGAATGTGCCTAAGCCTTTCTATTAATATTAGATCACTGTATTATTTAATCATTTAATTGCTGCTTTATTTAATCATTTAATAGCTGCCTTTAGCACTGTTCATGAGTCGGCTTAACCAAAGTAACATGGGTACTAATATGAGAGGTCGGCTGCCTTGATCGATTTAAATTTGTCTTACTTATATGCCAATACTTGGGTGATTAACAAGTTTATATATGTGCTTTTGACTTAGTAAAATATTATAAAGCTGGCCAGCATATATGGTCAGCCTCTTGGAACATTATTTATTTTATTATTTATTTGCTTGGTCTAATGTTGCATTCCAAGGGGCATGACATGGGCTTGCCTTGGTTCATATCTAACATTTTTGGAACCTTGTGCCACATCCAAAATGTGATACTAGTTGGATTGTTTGAAGATCAAATGTCACTATTTGCATTGTCTATTTTTTACAAATCTATGGCCACTAGCTGATGCACATCCCTTGAATATATTACATAGCCATAACTTCAAGTTCAGTTGTGATAATGCTCAACTTGAAGCCATGCCCTTTCTCAAGCCTCTACAATTTCAAGTGACCAAGCTTTTTAACCAAGTGCAAAGTGTTGATGCTTATAATGCCAAAGGAGTTCAAATCAAAGCTAGGATTCATTGGCAAAAGGTTGTGTTGTGACCTTTTCACACATCACCCCATTCAAGATGGGGACCCCTAATTTTTGCTCCATTCTGGTCTTTTGGCTTTGGTTTTGTCTCTCTCCCTCTCTTTTTGTTGTCTGCCTTTTCGGGGACGTTCCCGCCTGTGAGCCTAAACGTGAAATTTGACCAAGTCTGTAGAATTAGGGTTTCCATCCTTTTGGTCAGTCCAAGGTCGAACAAAGTGAATAAATTGAAAATAGAGCTTAACGTTGTTGTCAATATGCTTCTAGCAGGCTCTCAACAAATTTTCATCAAATTCCGAGTACTTACTATTTTTAGTAAGTGTGCAATTACAGGCAATCCGTCAGCATTTTTGAAATTCCGACTGTCACACTGCATTCAGAACACATCAAGCTGCTCGCGTGCAAAATTTGAGCGAAAACGAATAACTTTCTAGTTTTAGCAGTTCAGCTTCCGAGACCAATTTCAGGGCCTAGATGCAGAGTTTGTCAACACATGTCTGCATATTCCTTCTGGGTTTTCAGAGACCTTCGCAACAATATAACATGCAAAGTGAGACGATAACTTTCAGAGTTCAGCCTTCAGAGGCTATTTTTAGGGTTTGCATGTCAGGGTTTTCTTTGCATGTCGGCATATTCTTTATGGGTTTTTCAAGACCTACGCAGTGACATGATAAGCAAACGGAGATGATCACTTATTAAGGAACTTACTATTTTTAGCAGGTGCATCCCGGCAGCCGCCTCCCAGCACTTCAGAATCACGAGCTGATCGCAATGCAGCAGAAACGGGAACAAGCGGAGATCATTTGATATGCATGCAGAACAAATTAGGGTTTCCAGCTTCGGGACCTGAAAAGAGGGGTAAAAAGTCAGAATTTTCGAAAACCGGTGTAAACCACCGCGATCAGCATCCTTCAAGCTATATGCTGGTAAAATTTGAAGACAAACGGAGCACTTACTATTTATAGTAAGTCATTTTGGAAACAGGCTAAAAATAGCAAGTCAGCCGCATGCACTTGTGTCAGCAGGCGAGTCACGTGGTGAGGAGCGCCTCATTCAAATTTCAGATCAATCGGAGTTGTGGAGGTACCAGAAGCAAGCAATTACTATTTATAGTAAAACACCTCCAGAAATATGCTATTTTTAGTAGGTCAACTCAGAATGGCAGTGTCAACAGGGTAATGGAGTCATGAGGATCCAGTGTTCAAAATTTCAAATCATTCCGAGCTTCTGAGATTTGAAAATCAAGAGACTTACTATAAATAGCAAGGCACCGAGAAGCTGACAAAAGTCAAGAAAAATGGCTAAGTCCGAGAAAATCCTCCTGCTACCTCAAAATGCGCCCATCTCAATTGGAAGTCATGAAAAACGCCTAAGTGTTGATTTCATCCTCCTGCCTTGGTGAAATGCGCCCACTCCAGCATGAGACAAGAGAAAAAATTTCTAAGGCAAAAGTTCATCCTGCTCCTATGGCAAAATGCGCCCAGCTCAAGGTCTCGTGTTTGAAAATTTTCTAAGTATGAGTTTCATCCACCACATATGCTCGAATGCGCCCAGCAGAAAAGAGGTCAAAGGAGTCAACATGTTTCATCCTCCTCCTAGGCCTAAATGCGCCCAAAAGCAGGCATGTAAGGACAAAAACAAAAAAAAAGGTCAAGGAGTCAACAAGGCAAAAGGCGTTAGAAGTTCATTCATCTACACAAGCAAAATGCGCCAAAGTTAGAAGCATGCAACAAGAGAGTCAAAGTAAAGTCAAAAATGTTTATCCCTCACACATAGCAAAATGCGCCCACCTTGAAAGCATGACATGCAAAAAAATTTCTAAGGCAAGAATTTCGTCCACCTCATATGCCAAAATGCGCCCATGATTCAAGGCAAGCTAGGAAAAATTCAAAGTGAAAATTTTCATCCTCCATGAGGTGTGAAATGCGCCCAAGCATGCTAAGAAGAGGACAAAAGTTGACTTTCTCCTCTCTCCTTTGAATGCGCCTATATGAGGGCATGTAAAGACAAAACATCTCCATGCAAAGGTATCCATGCAAAACTAGAAGAAGACAAGGGCGTTGAAAGCCATATAATGACAAAGTCAAGGGTGGCGTTTAAAGTTTATCCTCCTTCAAGTATGAAATGTGCCCAAGTTAGGGAGGAATTGCTAAAATATTCTAAGTGAGAATTTCATCCTTCCACACATGTGAAATGCGCCCTGAGGAGGAGATAAAATGTGCAAGGCATTGGGAAAATATTTTCTTCATGGCATACAAGTGTGCTAGGCGTTAAAATTTAAAGTGTCCTCTTCAAACATAATATACGCCTAAGGTAAAGTTGATGAATATTGCTAGACGTTGAAAGTATAAGTCCTCCTGCCTATGTTAAATGTGCCATGCCAGGCGAAGTGAGGATGAAGGCAAATAAAATATGCTCAAGACAATTTTTCCAAGTGAAAAAAAAATTCACCACTGGCAAGATGGATTGAAGAATGAATAAAATTTTCTAAGGGAAATATTTTTCAAAAATGCTAAGTGATTCAAAAAATTTCTAAGGCACAAAATGTTCTTCCTTAGAAAAATGCCTAAGTCTAATGGAGAGTGATCAAATTTCTCAAGACGTGAGCAAAATTGTCGGAGGATGCTGGTATTGTAGGATGGATCAAAAAAAAAAAAAAAATTTCGAGTCAGAGCAACAAGATGTTCACAGAGATAAAGAACGGGATTGAAATTGTTGAAAATATTTTTAAAGGTTCAAAATTCAAGAAAATTAAATGAACTCGTTCGTTGTATACCCATGAGTTCAACGAATTCTGAAAGAGATTTTCTTTTGGGTATTGATGATTATCGATGAGGAAGGGATTTTAAGGTCTTCCACAGCTTGTCGGGGATTTCGAGGTGAAGATTTTAAATGGGCACTAGGTTGATGAATTTCCTAAGGAAAATTTGAGAAATTTTCTAAGGCAAGTAAGGAAATGTTTGTGAAGATAGGATACCCTGGCGATGGATTTGAAAATGATCGCCTAGATAATTTTTGAACAAATTCCTGATGAAAGCATTTTTTCTCAAGTTTGAGTTGGATGAAATATCAGAGTGAAGTACGCCAGGCAGAATGCAAGATAGGTTGGAAATTTGGCTAAGGCATGAAGAATTTGAATGCGAAGCTGGCTAGTGAAGACAATGAACGCTTGGAAGTCGGAACGTGAACATCTTGGTAAGCAAGTTGAATTTATATTATGAAATGTTCTAATTCTCTTCTCCTTGCTTGTTTTGCAGGAGAAATGTTGAGGCCAGAGCACGATGACTTGAAGTGGTGAAGCACGATGATATTACAACCTTCGGAGGAAGATAAAGTTATGAGTTTCACATGAAGGAAGAAAAGTTGCAAGAAAATGGCTAAGTGTTGAGGCTCAAGTAACAAAGAAGAAATGTTCTCAAGCGTCAAGAAAGAAGATCGAGAACAGTGTGAACGCATCTACAAACGGGAATCTTCTAGAAGGATGGTGGCCATTTATGGCTCATTTATTACCCCGCTCTCCTTTGTGGCGGTTTTTAGGGCGAATCTTGTTTAGGGCTGAGGTGGCACAATCTGGGCCATCCAGCCAATTGTAATCTAATCCGTCCGTTGGACTTGGCCAACTATAAAAGGGGGAGTCCCCCTCATTTGTATCTCATTAGACATTAGAATTAGACCAGAGTTAGAATAGCAGAGGAGTAGAGAGAAATTGATAGAGTAGAAAGTAGAGTAGTTTAGATTGAAAAGGAAGGAAAGTCTTCCCTTTGGATACTTTGTAAGAAGTTGTCATGAATGCTTTCATAATAAAAGAATTTTCATTGATGGTGATTTCTTCTTTGTTATGAGTAGTTGTTGAGGCTTCTTCGTCCTTCCAATTCACGTAGCATCTTTAAGTAGCTTAAAGTAAAGTAGATTTCATTTCATGCAAGTACTTAGTAATTGTGGAATGTGGTGCTCGATTTGAACAAGACTTCGCTTGTCCATACCACTAGCGGGCTCGCTGACGGTGGGTTCGCCCTGCGTGGTCAACTGGATTACTTTTCAAACTTAACTTCGATTGTGACTCACGTGTTCGTATGCATCGTCTTGATGGTGCTTGCATGTTGAGTTATAATTTGAACATCTTTCGCCACTCCTCTGAAGATTGCACCGGTTTTGTGGAAGCTGTCCGAAGCGAGGCAAAGCAAGGCCCGGTTGAAGTCTGTAAGAATTGATCGCCATGTCCCACGCCTTAGAGTAGAACATAAACTCCTTAGGCCCTATACTCATTTAATTTCAGTTCATTTCTGGTTAGGATTAGGAAACTTGTGCTCACTTGCCAAATCATCCGAATTACATGAAAGGCCTTAGTCCGCTATACGCTATCAACTGTCGAACAATTGTGTAAGTCCCCTTGAAATACCAGCAAAAATCACATCAAGCCAACTGAGACTATTCGCATTAAAGGAACCTTGGAGTTAAATGTATGATCTATCTCGCAATCTTAGCATGCAGGAAACTTTGTTCAAGAGAGGATAGGGTATCTGTTGGGAAACTTTATTTTGTGTTGGTGCGGTCGCAAAAACCACATCAACAGGTTGGTGACAAGGTTTAGAAAAAAAATTCAAGACTCAAGGACCCATAACACAATTCAAAAGATCAAGGCCATTTGAGAAGCAAATAAACATCTCATAGAACTTCCTAATGTGTTGAACGTTTTTGTTCAACACCAAAAAATGTCTTCAAATCCTAAGAATTATCAAGTTCAAGAAGAAGCCCTTAAGCAAAGCCTAGATGTTGTTCCCTATTGTCTTTCTACCACTCAAAAGATGACGTGTAGCAGGCTTCTTTCCCTAGAAGATATGCATTAAGTTGTAACTAGCATGACCAATGATAAGGCTCCTCGTTACAATGACTTCCCCTATGAGTTTTAAAAACCTCTTTGGGACACTATTGGTCCTAATTTGCACAAAGTTTACCTAGAAGCCTGAGGGTGAATCATCAAAAGAGGCAATATCAAATTCATATCTAAGGTTGGTTATCCAAAGTTGATTTGCAATCAGAGACCTATCACTTAGCTCAATATCTCTTACAAGTTGACTGCCAAAGCCATTGCTCTACACATTAATCGCAAACTAGATTCATAAAAAGTAAATGTATTTTAGATAACATTATTGTTGTTGGGAAGGTATGACGAGGGGCTAGGAAGTCCAACCAATGGGCTAGTTTCCTCAAGATTGACTTTGAAAGAGCTTATGATAGGATTGAATGGCCCTTTATTCTTTCCATACTCTTTGCTCTTGCCTTTGGAAATAACATTCTTCAATCTGTGAGAATGTTATTTGCCTTACTATTAATGGCATCCAATCTAAGTAATTTCAGTTTTTTAGGTTAATTAAAAAGGTTGTCCTCTAGTTCCATCACTCTATGTGTTGGCTGCTGAGGAGTTTGGTTACCTTCTTACCAATGCCATTTCTCAAAGAATAGTACATTTTGGTTACAGAAAAATGGTTGTTTTGGACAGCTCAGCAAGCACCTTGCACAACAAATTTGTCTTGTGCAGCAATTGTTTGGCAGTTCTATCTTGCAAATATGACTTACATAACAAGGATATTGGTTTGCACAGTTGGACAGCTCAGCAAGCACCTTGCACAACAAATTTGTCTTGTGCAGCAATTGTTTGGCAGTTATGTCTTGCAAAGATGACTTGCACAACAAGGATATTGGTTTGCACAGTTGCACAGCTCAGCAAGCACCTTGCACAACAAATTTGTCTTGTGCAGCAATTGTTTGGCAGTTTTGTCTTGCACAGTTGACTTACACAACAAGGGCATTGGTTTGCAGAGCAAAGGCATTAGCTTGCATAGTAAGGAAGACGCTTTGCACAGCAAAGGAAACCCCTTGTGCAACAAAACAACTATATTAACTGACTTTTCATGTCTTGTGCAGTAACTCCAAAGCCTTTAGAAGTACACAAAAAACAATTGTGCAAAACATCTTGAATGAACCAGGATTAGATAATCAGTTCGTTCTACCTTTCCCTCCTTAAAAAGTAATCAATTTATCTACAACAATCATAATCTAAAATATAAACCACTTCATAGATATATAAGTTGAATCTGAATTTAATAAGAGGGTTTTTATAATACAAAAGCATGTTTCAGGGTATGAAATGAGTGCACAATAGTATATATTTCTGGGGCTCATCAGTTTTGTATCCACTTCTTATAGCTCTCTCTACTTCTCTTTTAGCACTCAACATATTTGATCACCTTCTTTTAAAAATACTCTGTACTTTGCCTAGTGGCTTTGCCATAGAAGCCCAACTAGAGTTTTTGTAATTTTATAAATATAATTATCCTTTATTAAAAGAAAAAAGACTTTGTAAGGCTGCCTTTTAAATTGATCCAAATCTTTAAAGAGGATGATCAACTTGACGGATAATGGATTCCCTATTTTTTCCAACTAAATAGTGGAGATTTGCAGGTGAAATGTAGTTTTATAATTTTACTTTAAGCTTATATAGAGCCTAAGGAAAACGATGTTGAAGCATTGAGCAATTTACCATCACTGATAAGCCTAAGAAAACTATCCCATTTAGTTTTTGCTATCACAGTTGGAAGGCAAATTTTTGTATTGCTATGTTGCATGGGGACATGTCCTTGTGACCCCCCAAACCCTGTGTTCCTATCCCCAAATCCATTTCTAGAACATAGGGTCCCCTGGCCACCCCTTGTCCCAATGATTTTTGGGGAAAAATCTCCAAACCAGGCACTTTGAGACCCTGAGTCCCAAGAATGTCTAGATGTCCCCAAATTTTTTCAATTGAAGAAAAATGGAAAAACTCTTTTTTTAAAGGTAAAAAGGAGCGTGGGGTGCCCATAAGGTCCTCCACACCCCTTATCAAACTCTAAACCCTCCCTATAACTAACTCACCTTCCCACTTGCAATTCATAGTTACCACAAGCAATTTGCATTTTGCACTTGCAGCTATGAATAGGAAGGAAAGATCACTCATTGTCAGTGTTTTATATTGACTTAATTTTTCATTGTTGTTATACTTAATAAGCATTAAAGCTCAATTTTGATGCATTATGTGAATGTCTAAACTGGAATCTTGATATCATGTACAGCTAAACTTGGCAACATCCCTCCCTTGCTCTCTCTCTCTCCCTCATCTCAAATCCTTTCACCCATAAAACAATGGAAGCACCAGTTGCCCTAATCACTCTTGAATCCCACCATCCTCTTGGGAATCAAGAGGAAGATTACTCCAAAGCAAAGATTCATCTATCCATTTTACATTGGCCAATATTAACGACTCTTTGCAAGGACAATTAATCATTATAGAGAGTAAGCTAAGCCATCTTGAAAAAATGTGTCTCTTTTGGTCTCTGTATTTAAAAGCAAAAAAGCTATCAATATACTCTGTAGAAGTGATTTCCCCCAACAGTAAGATGCCTCAATCTGTTTAACCAGAATATTGTAAGCCTCCAAAGCAAAACCAAAGCCATTAAGAAAATACTCACCACAGAGAAGCATTGGTGACAATCGGTTGAAGAAATGCAACAAAAACACCATCACATTGTTGCATGCTTCATTACAAATGCAATGGGCTTTCCTCAAGTGAGAAATATCATTGACTGGAGACCCCATACCCAACCAATGCATCCAGCAGGAGAAAGTATAACTTCAGGGACTTGGATGCAACATAAACACAAATAAGGCTAATGTGCAAATATAGTTTCCCTGACAACAAGCATCAGCATGTTCATCACCATGCCCCATTTTGGGGAATACCTGCTCTCTCCTTTGTCTCGACAAAGAAAGAAGAAAACACTAGCTTCAAAAGAAATTTGCTGTGATCACTTTCTTATGTAGTGCTACTATGTATAGCTACTGTTGCTTTTACTGTTTACAGGGTATAGCCATTTGTTATATATCATTTATATAATGTAAATTTGCTTTGTATCCATTTCTTATAGTTTTCTCTTAGCACTCTACTTATGTAATCACCTTCCTTTAAAAATACTCTGTACTTTTCCCAGTGGTTCGCCATACCAGCCCAACTGGACTTTTTGTAATTTTACAAACTTTCAATATAATTATCGTTTATCAAAAAAAAACCTGTTTGTAAGGCTGCCTTATAATTGATCCAGATCTTTAAAGAGGATGATCAACTTGATGAATAAAAGGTTCCATATTTTTTCCACCTAGACCATGGAACTTTGCAGGTTAGGTGTTGTTTTTATGTAAGCCTATATAGAACTCAAGCAAAAGATGTGGAAGCACGGAGCAATTTACAAACAAAGAACAAAGACTAAATAGAATTTGGCATATGAAAGGGGCAGAAAAATGGTCAGACCTATGAATTGAAGGGCATTCAATTGCAAATTGATGATAAGCCTAAGAAAAACATCTCATTTAGCTTTTGTTGTCACAGTTTGTAAGGTAATCTGATGCATTACATGAATGTCTAACGAATCTTGACATCACGTACAACTAAACTTGTTAAAAATTCTCTATCTGCCTCCTAGTCCCTCCCTCCCTCTCTCCCTCTATTTATCTATCTATCTATATATACACCACCATCCCTTTCTGTGTCCAGCCCATGCATTGTAATTACATAGAGAAAACAGTCAAAATAAAAAAGTAAATTTATGAAATTCAATTTACAATCCTTTCACCATTTATCTTGATGATGGGTCACAGAGCACGAAAAATTGATACTTAAATATATTTCCACAGTTCTTTCTAGAAGGCCTTTTTTTCCAAAGATTATGGAATGTGGAGGTTCAAAATCTCTAAAGGTAATGATAATGGAGCTCTTAATTTTCTAGTAATTTCAGGTATGAGCATTAGTAATACTCATTCAAAGGGGAAAATCTGGCAATGATTCAAATGCAA